>CAUYUJ010016701.1:84806-128784 GCA_963575745.1 Prorocentrum cordatum
AGGAGGAGGAGGAGGAGGATGGCGGAGGGGAATGACGAGGAGAACCGATGCCGCGACTCCCCAGACCTCTTCTGGGACGCGTGCTGATCCAGCCGTGGCGACTAGGGCATCCCAGGAGGCCCCTAAAGGCAAAGCTAGGGAAATGTAGCAGCATCGCTGCCTTTCTGGGGGAGACTAAAAATGTACCGGTACCGCTGCTCCCCAGACCTCTCCTGTGGTGCGTTCTGATCAGAATGGCGAGGAGAGTCTAGCCGTGGCGACGAGGGCTCTTCAGGACGCGCAGCGGTATCGGCACCTTTGTTCTCTTCCGATTCTCCCCCCCCGCGGCCTCGGAGCGGCAAAAGGCGGGCGAGGATGCGCGACTCCGGCGCGCGGGCGGCCCCGGCGAGGGTGCGAGCAGCGAGCGACGCCCCACCCTGGCAGCCCCGAGCCGCGGCCCCGGTCCGCGGGGGCGCGGTCCTGCGGGGCCGCGGGCACAGGAGGCAGGGGGAGCGCGGCTGGCAGCCGACGCGCACTGGGCCCTGGGAGGCCAACTGATCTCCAGACGATGCCACCGTCAGGATACGATGAGGGCACCGGATGAGGAGCCACTGGACAAAGGAATCCAGGTTCTGAGGCCGCTGGGACTCCAAGCGTGGGTTGGCCATGGATATCCCCTGCCGCCCTCATCGGGCAAGGACCCCCCCAGGCTCTGAAGCCTCCCGGGCACGGTCCTCAACCAACTCCCACCGTATCCCGTCGGGACAGCTGTGAGACGGCCGCAAGCAGACTTATGAGTTGGCTTCTGCTGAAACCCACTGCAGCAGATTGTTCCGGCGTATGCTAACATGGACTACCTATCCCGGATCCACAGATCGGGGAGGATGCCCCCCGAAACACGATGCCAGCGCCGCCCGATCCAGCGAAGGAGCGCGCCGACATTATGTGGAAGCGGAGCCCATCGCTAGTCCACGCGCCTTAAACAATGTTTGCGCTTCTGTTTTGGGGAACTCAAGTTGGCCTGAAGGGGCCGCACTCTGGAACTTGGCGCAAACATCCCACGAAAACTGGACCGTCAAACTTCAGGACGGGCCCGTCGAAGGGCGCCGGCAGATCCGAGCTCAGTCGAGCTCGAGCCTTACACGTCGTGCATTTCCAATCGTGCTCATTTCTAACCGTGCTCGTTTCTCCTTCTTCCTGGCCCCCCAGTGGCCAGGAAGAGGGGATCCTGGCCCCCCAGAAAAGCAAAGAACTTCCGAAGACTTGGGAACGAGCAGCGTGTACACTTTTCCCCCGCCCCTGAGCTGCGCAGCGCGAGCAGGAGCAGAGGCAGGCCCAGGACGAGGCGGGCGGGGCGCGCCCGAGCGGCCGCGGGGCCGCGCGTCAGACCTCCACGCTGTGGGCCGCCGGGCGGCTCGCGGGGCGCAGGCCGCCCGAAAGGCGTCTGGACGCCCGCGGCCTTCGGAGGGGGGCGCGCGCCGTGCGCCGCTACGCCTCCGCGGGGAGCGGCGCGCTGCCGGGCCTGATCGGATCCTCCGCATCGCGGCGGCGGCTCGGCTTCCGCCGGGCCTCGCGAAGCGCACCGCACTCGCATCGCCGCGCCGGGCCCCGGCCGGCCCCGGCCGGGTGCAGGCGAGCCGAGCCGAAGCGAAGCGAGCCGAGCCGAAGCGCTGGCCCGGCCGGCGGCTCGAGTCGCGCCGCGCAGGGGCTCGCGGGCCGCCCTATGCCTGCCCAGCCGCCGGCCCCGCCGCCCGGCCGTCGTGTCCCTGCCGCCCCCCTGCCTGCCTGCCTGCCCCGCTGCCCGCGCCTGCCAGTGCACAGGCACGCTCTGTGAGGAGGAGGAGGAGAAAGAGGAGGAGGAGGAGGAAGAGGAGGAGGAGGAGGAGGAGGAGGAGGAGGAGGAGGAGGAGGAGGAGGAGGAGGAGGAGGAGGAGGAAGACCCGCCCGCCTGTCTGCGTCTGCGCATGGCCTTGCATGTCATCCCCACGCGCCCGCGTCCGAAGCCACCGTCTCCCACCCCCGCCCCCCCTCTCGCCGGCTCTCCCTCCCTACGCGCAGCCCTCCCTTCCCTCCCGTCCCCCTCCCCTCTCTCGTCCCCTCCGCCCCCTCCCCTTCTCCTTCTGTCCATCCCCTCCTCTCCCTCCCACCCTCCCTGCCTCCCTCCCCTTCCTCGCTCTACTACGGGGGTCAGTCCCCAACCCGGCGTCGCGCATACGAGCGCGCGCGCGGACGCGGACGTCGGCGCTGGTCACGTCTTGCTGCTCCATGTCCTCTTCTTTTCCCATAGCCCTACTTTCCCACTACCACTGCAACATGCAGGAGACGGACCGTCTTCCAGACATCGGGAGATTCGGCGCGCGTTGGAGTGAACATCATGGCTCGATATCCCACCACAACTGCCGTACTTAGGAGGCCGATGGCCCTCCGAACATCGAATGCTTCAATGCGCGCTTGGCTCACCTGCGCGCTGAAGTCGTCAAAGCTCGTAACAGCATCGGCTTCCTGCCTGCGGTAGTAGCGGCAATTGCACATCGAACCGCGAATTGGACTCCCAACATCCCCCGCTGACAAGGCTTGGGGTGGCGCGCAAACAGCCCCGAGAAGTAGTCCACGCTGGCTTCAACAGGCCGCCGAGGTACTCGCAGTCGGGGGTGGTCTGAACATCCCAGCCCAGGGGGCCAGGCGGGGATCGCGACAGAGGCGCCGCTGGAGGCCGCATGGGGGTGCCGAGACCGTCCTGGACTAGCCTGGGAGCCGTCTGAGGCCAGCCTGGACTGCGGTGCGGGCGCTGCAGGAGGAACCACAGAGTAGGGAATCCAGGGTCTGGAAGTCGGTGGCGCACCACCCGAAGCTTGGGCCGTGGATATCACCGCCGCCCTCATCAGATACCGAATCCTACGGGGTCTGGAACCTCCTGGGCACATTCCTGAACGAACGCCCCCACAGTACGTAGCCGCCTGAGGCCAGCCTGGACTGCCTCTCGCTTGCCGTCGCTCGGACGTCCATCTCCCGTGCATTCTTCGATTTAGTACGCGCTTTTTTTGCCGATGATCCAGGATGCTCCTCGATGGACCTGGCCGCGAAAAAAACGCACACGTCCGAGCGATGCCAAGGCGACGCCAAGCCTTGCCAATCCCAAAGTGGAGCACGGCCACGCGGCGCCCACCGCAGGAGGGAGCGCTGCGGCCAAACCCCGACGACAGCTCGCCGGGCCCCTCGCCCAGAACGAGGCGTGCTCGCGACGCCTCTGCGATCGGTGGTCCAGATTGGCGGCGAGGGGGGGGGGGCGAGAAGTGAAGGAGAAGACCTTCTCAGAAGGTGAGACATCTCAGAAGCCCTCGCGCCTTCTGGGAGGTTTCTTCTGTCTTCCAGGGAAGCTATCAGAGAACTTCTCAGAATTCCCCCCGGCGCCTTCTGAAGGCCGCCCCTTCTCACTCCCCCCACCCCTCGTTCGCCGCCGATCAGACTCGCCGATGCGTCGGCAGCGCGGCTCGGCGCGATCTGGCGTTACGTCGGGCATGTCCCCCTACAGGCGGATTTTGGAGGAAGAATCACAACATTTGCAGAACAAAAACAAACTATTCAAAGATAGTCGAAAAATCGTTCCCCGACTATTTTTGACTATTTTTGAATTTTCCTCCTGTAGAAGGACAGCTCTGAGAATTCTGGGGGACTTCCGAGCCTTCTGAGAAGGCCCGGCCCTGCTCACTTCCCCCCTTGCTCGCCGCCGGGCCAGATTCGCCGATGCGTCGGCGGCGCGGCGCGGCGCAGCGCGATCGGCGAGCCCGTTGTCCCTCCGCCCCGCCCTCGCCGACGCGGCGCCTCGCGGGGGCACGTCGGGGGGGAGGCGCCAGCCTTCTGGGGCTACTCGGTGCCCGTGTCTCGCCCGATGGTCCAGCCCCAGTTCTGGGGGTTGCGCTCGATCTGCAGCACGGCCCCGTGGGTCGCTCGGCGACCACCGAGGTGCCCGGGGGGGGCCAAAGGTGGGCAGTGGACCCCTCCGTGCCAGATGCAGGAGGACGCAGGCTCCACACTTGGGTCGGGCATGTGCTCCTGCAGGCGGATTTTTTGGGACGACAAATGAAAGGATAGCCAGCGAATGCTCAGACATAATCTAAAAAGCGTCCCCAGACTATTTTTTCACTATTCTTGAATTTTCCTCCTGTAGAGGGACATGCCCGACTTAACTCTACATCAAGCCTGACTGGATCGATCGGGGCCCAGTGCCAGTGCATATTGAGGGGCAACGATCGGGAGGGACTGGCATATGGGGGGATGCATCGACCTGGAATCAGCGATACATCGCCAATAGATCGGCGATAGGCCTCCGATAGTGAATCCGCACCTTCCTGGGCAGGCTGGGGCTATCGGGCCCCTGTCGGCGATCAATGGGCGGTTGGGGGTCGATGCATCCCCCTCTATGCCTACCCCCCCTATCGTTGCCCCTGACATATGCGCCCTCGCGGCGTGGGCAGGGAAGCACACAATTACGCCGCTCCTGGGCCCAGGGTGTGCCCGGGTGCGGGCGGGTTGCCTGCGCCTTCTCCGACAGCCGCTGCGGGCCAGACAGAAGGCATCAGACCGATCGATGCTCAAAACAACTGGGCGACGATCAAAAAGGGGGCTTACGCGAGATGACGTAGCGACCTTACGCGGTGGCTTACGCGGGCCGCCGGCGCGGCACGCCACATTAGAGACGAGGGCGCTTACGCGCGAGCTTACGCGGGCAGCTTACGCGCCAATGTCGGCGCCGACGACCCCGTTTTTTGGCGTTGCCCAATTGGGAGACCAAAGAGCACCGATACCGCTACTCCCCCGACTTCTCCGGGGTGCGTTCTGACAAGAATTTCGAGGCGAATCCAGCGGTGGCGAAGAGGGCCTCCGAGGAGGCCCGAAAAGGGCAAACCAGGGCCAAGGGTAGCGGTACTGGTACCTCCTGTTCCTGCTCTGAACAGTGGTGCCATTTTTTTGTTGGCATGGCGATGGCCCGTATGTCGGCGGTGGACAAACCTCCGTTCAGCAAACCTCCCCAATGAAAACGGCCTGGGGCCGAAACCGACGGACCTGGACCCGCAAAAATGACGGCCGCGGCGCCCTCTCGCGAACCGAAAACGGCCGATTCCCTAATCGACGTGTCAGGGTAGGAGGTCTATCCACCTCCGACCCCCTGTCCCTCAGGGTGGCCCAGCCACCACGGGCGTGGCCACGTTCTGCATCACGAAGGTCCGGCCCTGCACGGCCCACCGGGTCTCGCCGAACTGCGGGGAGACGAAGATGCCGTTCTCCTGGAAGTGCCTCAGCCCCCTGGTGGAGGGAGTGCCGTTGTAGATGTCGGCGGCGAGCGAGGGGGGAGACGAGAAGGAGAAGGCCTTCACGGAAGGCGAGACTCCTCAGAAGTCCTCGCGCCTTCGGAGAAGTTTTCTGCGTCTTCGGGGACGGCTCAGGAGACTTCTCAGAAGGCTGGGGGACTTCCGAGCCTTCTGAGAAGGCCCGCCCCTTCTCAGTTCCCCCCCTCGCTCGCCGCCGAAGATGAGCTGCCAGCGAAAGTAGTCGACCTCCTCGACGGTGATCGTCTGCCTGCGGCTGTCCACCTCGGCGGAGGCGTAGCTGACCTTCCACTTGCACCGAGGCAGGCTCTCCGCGCGGAGATTCGCGGCGGAAACCGCTGGCGGCGTGGAGGCTGCCAACTTTGCCGCCAGCTCCGGCTCTGGGGGCTCACCGGCGGGCGGGGTTTCCCACTGGACGCCCCGCCGCCTCAGCAGCGACTCGCCCTCCGCGGCGGTCAGCCGGCAGTGCCGGTAGTCGCCGCTCCGGAACAGCTCCGGCGGCATGCGCTGCTTGCCGCGCCAGCGCCGCAGGCAGAGCTGCCTCCAGAGGTCCTCCGTGTCCCCCAGCGCTCGCAGCCTGCCGTCCGCGGCGGACGCGCCGCAGAGCTCCCCGGCGGTAAGGAACTTCAGCACGCACAGCCAGGACTCGTCCAGCAGCGCGGGGAGGGGCCTGCCGTCCCCAGGCTGCTCCGCCTCGTCGGCGCGCACAGCAGAGAGAGCGAGTGAGGACGAAGACGCAACTTCTGCTTTGCGTATGTTTTGCTGCTCGCCCCAATAGGGGGTGGGGGGATGTGGACGAGGGTGGCCGCCGTCTCCGAAGGCCGCCACCCCCGGGCCAACACCAGCTCAAAACCGCGCCCCCCGCCTCCCCCGCCTCGTTGCGTTTCGTTTGCGCTGCTTCAGGAGAGCGTCTGGAACCAGAGATGCGTCAAGGAGAAGTCAGCCAATACGATTGGGCGACGCATGCATGTCAAAAGGTGCCACGTGTAGCCCATCCTGGCCAGTCGCGTCCAGCCGCGGCGAAGAGGGTCTCCAAATACGGCCCCCCCCCGCCCCAAAACCACCACCCTGAGATCCCACGACCGAGCCAACTTTGCAGAAACCGCGAGAACTCACGGCCGGAGCCCCAGACTCCATCCCTTCGCGGCACCCCTCGGGCAGCGCCCATCCCTGATGGCCCCTGGGGCCCGACCTCGGGCTTCTTACACCACAGATGCGCGGCGTGTCAGAATCGGCTACACACACGAGTGACCTTTGGTGCGCGGCTTCTTGGGGGCCGCGGGGGGACCAAACACGAGCGCGCAGGACGCTACTACCGCACCGCGCTCGGCAATCGGGGGACCCCATGGAGCCCGCACCAACGGTCACTCCAGCGAAAGGTCACTCGTACTCTTCTGTGCAGCCGACCAACGCCGCAACGCCAGGGCTGAAACAACAAGCGTCCGGCGCGACAGAAAGTGCGCGCGGGCGTGGGCGTGGGCGTGGGCGTGGGCCAGGCCGGATCGAGGAGGAGGAGGAGGAGGAGGAGGAGGAGGAGGAGGAGGAGGAGGAGGAGGAGGAGGAGGAGGAGGAGGAGGAGGAGGAGGAGGAGGAGGAGGAGGAGGAGGAGGAGGAGGAGGAGGAGGAGGAGGTAGGAGGAGGAGGAGGAGGAGGAGGAGGAGGAGGAGGAGGAGGAGGAGGAGGAGGAGAGGAGGAGGGGAGGAGGAGGAGGAGGAGGAGGAGGAGGAGGAGGCGGAGGAGGAGGAGGAGGAAGAGGAGCAGGAGGAGGAAGAGGAGGAGGAGGAAAGGAAGGGAGAGGCGGAGGAGGAAAGGAAAGGAGGAGGAGGAGGAGGCGGAGGAGGAGGAGGAGGAGGAGGAGGAGGAGGAGGAGGAGGAGGAGGATGAGGAGGAGGAGGAGGAGGAGGAGAGGAGGGGAGGAGGAGGAGGAGGGAGGAGGAGGAGGAGGAGGAGGAGGAGGAGGAGGAGGTAGGAGGAGGAGGAGGAGGAGGGAGGAGGAGGAGGGAGGTGGAGGAGGGAGGAGGAGGAGGAGGAGGAGGAGGAGGAGGAGGAGGAGGAGAGAGGAGGAGGGGGAGGAGGAGGAGGAGGAGGAGGAGGAGGGGAGGAGGAGGAGGGGAGGAGGAGGAGGAGGAGGAGAGGAGGAGGAGGAGGAGGAGGAGGAGGAGGAGGAGGAGGAGCAGGAGCAGGAGCAGGAGGAGGAGGAGGAGGAGGAGGAGGAGGAGGGGGCCGAACGACGGCGGCGGTGGTTGTGCGCGCCGCTGGCCGCCATCGGCCGGCGAGCTGCCGCGGCGGCGGGCGCGCCGCCACCGAGGCGGGCGCCCAGCCGCCCGGGGGCGTTCGGTGGCGGCAGGGCCAGCGCGCGGGCGGCGCGCCACAGCCTCCGCGCGAGGGCGCGCAGCGCCGGCAGCATGCGCCCGCGGGGGCGGGCGGCGCGGGGAGCCGCGCGGCGGCCTCGAGGCGGAGAGGCCACGGTTTTTGGCGGCGAGGGGAGGGGGGACGATGAGGAGGGGCCTTCCCCGATGCACACGTCGGCGGCGAGCGAAGGGGGGAGGCGAGAAGGAAAAGGCCTTCACGGAGGGCGGCGGGACTCCTCAGAGGCCCTCGCGCCTTCCGAGAGGTTTTCGTTTCTGTCTTCCGGGGAAGGCTCAGAAGACCTCTCAGAAGGCCGGGGGACGTCTGAGCCTTCTGAGAAGGCCCGCCCCTTCTCACTCTCCCCCCTTCGCTCGCCGCCGAACGGTGGAGGAGGACGGCAAATCCTCGTCTCCCCCTGGGGGAGATGGGGCATATCCACCACAGCAGGAAAGTCAGGAAGCAATGCGTGCATCTCCCACGGGAGGAGGATGAGGTGAAAGGGGAAAGGGAGGATTTCTCGTGCATGATGCCCGCGAGGAGCACTCGATGACGCAGTCGACTAGAGGAAAACAGAGAAAAGGAGAAAACAAAGGAGTATCAATAAAGGGTCCAACGGCAACATACTGCACATTCCCCCCTCCTCGAAGACGGTGGTGATGACGAGAAACGGGCAGGCCAGGGAGGAGCGACACTCTACCGCAGGGGTGGAGAGCACGCTAGCAGCAACAACAACAAAGAGAAGAACGAGAACCCCAGGTCCCGCATTGCAGCATGCCGCGCCTAGGGCGACACAATATGGTGAAACCTCCATCGAGCCACGCACCACGCCCGCGCGAGCACCTGAAGAAGCATCAATCAACATAGAACTGTCTGATTGGTGCAGCCGAGGGGGAGCAGAGGGAGGAGGATGAAGCGGAGGACTCCTGCTGCTGCTTCTACTAATGCTGCTGCTGCTGCTCTTCCTCCTCCTCCTCCTCCTCCTCCTCTTCCTACTACTACTACTACTACTACTACTACTGCTACTGCTACTGCTACTGCTACTGCTACTACAACAACAACAACTACTACTACTACGACTACTATTACTACTACTACTACTGCTGCTGCTACTACTACTACTACTACTACTACTTCTGCGACTACTACGACGACTAGGAATGCGGCTACCACTCTCCGACTGCTGCTGCTACTACTACTACTGCTACTACGACTACGACTACAACAACAATAACACCTACTACTACTACTACTGCTGCTACTACTACTACTACTACAACTACGACTACCACTACTACGGCAACTTCGACTACTACGACTACAACGACTACTAAGACTACGACAATCACAACAACAATATCAACAACACAAACTTCTACTACACTAGTACTACTACTGCTACTACTACTACTACTAGTACTAATACTATGACTACTTCTACTACTACTATTACTACTACTATCACGACTACTACTACTACTGCTACTACTACTACTACTACTACTACTACTACTACTGTATTGTACTGTACTGTACTGCACTGAACTGTAGTAGACGACTACTAGTACAACTGCTGCTACTACTACTACTACTACTATACTACTAGTACTACTTCTACTTCTACTTCGACTTCGACGACTACTACTACTACTACTGCTGCTGCTGCTACTACTACTACTACTACTGTTACTACTGCCACTACTACGACTACTGCTGCTGCTGCTACTACAACTACTACTAGAACTACTAATAATACTACTGACGATGATGATGCTACGGCTACTGCTACTGCTACTGCAACTGCTACTACTACTACTACTACTCCTACTGCTACTGCTACTGCTGCTGCTACTACCACTACTAATACTTCTACTACTACTACTACCACTACTACTACTACTACTACTAGTACTACTACTACTACTACTACTACTACTACTACTACTACTACTGTTACTGCTGCTACTACTACTACTACTACTTCTGCGACTACTACTACTACTATTATTATTATTACTACTACTACTACTACTATTACTACTACGGCTACGACTACGACGACTACGACTACGACTACGACTACGACTACGACTACGACTACTACTACCACTACTACTACTACGACGACTACTACTACTACTACTACTACTACTACTACTACTACTACTACTTACTACTACTACGACCTACTTACTACTACTACGATACTTACTACGACTACTACGACTACTACTCCTACTACTACGAACTACTACTCCTACTACTCCTTACTACTTTCCTACGACGATACTACTACTATACTATCACTACTACTACTACTACTACTATACTACTACTACTACTACTACTACTTACTACTACTATACTACTACTACTATACTACTTACTACTACTACGACTACGACTACGACTCTACTTCGACTACGATACTACTACTACTATTACTACTACTATACTTACTACTACTACTACGACTACTACGACTAGTACTACACTACTAGTACGACTTACTACGACTACTACGACTACTACGACTATACGACTACTACTACTTCTACTGCTACTATACTACTACTACTACTACTACCACCACCACCACCACCACCACCACACCACACACCACCACACCACACTAATATTCTACTTACTACTTATACTACTACTACTACTACTACTACTACAACTACTATAACTACTACTTACTGCTGCTGCTACTTACTACCACCACCACCACCACCACCACCACCACCACACCACCACACACCACACCACACCACTACTACTACTAATACTACTAACTACTACTACTACTACTACTACTATACTATACTACTACTACCTATACTACTACTACTACTCCTATCCTACTCCTACTCTACCTCTACTCCTACTCCTACTCCTACTCCTACTCCTCCTCCTCCTCCTCCTCCTCCTCCTCCTACTACTACTACTACTACTACTACTACTACTACTACTACTACTACTACTACTACTACGAAGATCGTTGGCCTCTTGCGTCATTGAGACTGTGACCCCGTCCCCTTGTTCTTTCCCGTCCTCCTCGTATAATCTCAGAGTGCTCAAGTATAGCCTTTCGGGGATTTGCGGATATTTCTTGGGTCGGCGCTGGGCCCCCTTCTCTGGCAGGCGGATCGCGCCAGGGGCGGCGCGCAGGGTGGGGTCCATTGCCGAGTCAGGAAATCCGCGCGGACCTCTGGGAGGCTATGCTTATGATTTGTCTTTTCCTCGATTCTCCTATTCCCCCTCATTCCCACTTCTCGATCCCTTCTGATTGCTGTTGTTCCTCCATCCCCCCCTCTTCCTTCTCACTCCTTCACGTCTGTCCCTTCTCCGCCTCCCCACGCCTGTTTCTCAGGCCTGCTTCGCTGCGTCCACTGGTCGCGGGCGGTCCAGCAGGCTGTGGCGCGGGCTCTCTAGAAAAAGGTGTGGTAGGGTGGGGGGAGTATGAAGACAACGGGGGACTGGTGAGGGGGAAGATGAGGCGGATGACGGAACGGGATCGACGATGAGGATGAGGATGGGGGGTAGAAAAGGAACGGGAGGGAGGAGCGGGAAACGAGTTCCAGGGATGAGGAGGGATCGGATGGGGAGGGAGGATGAGGAGGGGAAGATGATGATGCTGCTGCTGCTGAGGATGATGATGATGCTGCTGCTGCTGATGATGATGATGAGGAGGAGGAGGAGGAGGAGGAGGAGGAGGGACGAGGACGAGAGGGAGGAGGAGGAGGAGGAGGAGGGACGAGGACGAGGAGGAGGAGGAGGAGGAGGAGGAGGAGCGAGGATGGAATGAGAGGAGGGGCGGAGAGGAGGGCGGGATTGCCTCAAAGACCCCCTCGCAGAGCGCACCGCAGCCGAAACTGCCAGGCGGCGCGGGCGACCGGCCTCCCCGCGCGCCCCGAGGCGCTCGGCGGGGGCCCGGCGCACGGGCTCGGGGCCCAGCAGGCGCCCGCTTCTCGAGGACGCCGCCCCGCAAGGAGGAAAGACTGGGTCTACTCTGTAAGAACGGTTTTTTGTTTTTTGAAGGCAGATCTGCCTTCAAAAAACTGGTCTACTCTGTAAGAACGGTTTTTTGAAGGCAGATCTGCCTTCAAAAAACCGTTCTTACAGAATAAGCCAGTCTTTCCTCCTTGCGGGGCGGACGCTCCGAGACTCGAAGCACGGCCGCAACCGTGGGGGGGGGGGGGTGCGACGCGGGTCCCCTGTGCAGCGGGGGCGCACGCTGCGGCAGATCCGATGTCGCGTGCGAAGACCGCTGGTGCGGGTCTGAGGAGCGCGCGCAGCCCCGCGGTCAGAGCGCCTCTGCCTCGCGTGCGCCCCACGGCGACAACAAAAGGCCCCCTCAAAGGGCCGCTGTCCCGCTCCTGAGCCGTAGCAGCCACGAGCATACGTTTAGGTCGGGCATGTCCCCCTGCAGGTAGATCTGGATTTTCAAAATAACATCTATATATAGTTATGTATGTATATGTATATGTATATGTATATGCATATATGTATATATGTATATATGTATATATGTATATGTTTGTATATGTATGTATATGCATGTATATATATATATATATATCTCTCTATATATATATTTTATATATATTATATATATATATATATAGTATCTATATTATCTGACACCAAGAATGGTTCCCCCCCCCCCCCCGACCCCCCCTCAATAGGATTTGGACGGCTCCGGCGACCCCTCCTGCGCGGATTTGGACGGCTCCGGCGACCCGACTTCCGGAGAAGGCTGCCAAATTGCCAAAGCCACTCCGACGAGGCCCCCAAGTCCGCCCAAAACAACCCAATACGCTTCCAAGACGCCCCAAGATGCCCCAAGAAGCCTCCCAAGAAGGCCCCAGGAAACGAGAATCGTGGACTTTCCTATATGTTTTTCAATGTTTTCCGTTTTCTCGCTTTTTCAACTCTCCTCGGCTCGAAGACGACCTCAAAACCCTCAGGATGCTCCACGACAGCCCGAGAGGCTTCCAAGACGGCCTCATGACGGCCCCACAGGGCCCCAAAACGGCCCCAAAAGCGCCTGTGAGAGCCCATGAGGGCCCCAAGAAGCCCCAGGAGGCCCCAAGACAGCTCCATGAGGCCCCAACCCCCTCCGAGGCTTCGAAAAAGCCCCCATGAAGCCCCCGATGACCCCAAGACGCCCCACAACATGTCCCCCAGAACCTTCGAAAGTGCTGCCCACAAGCCCCCGAGAAACGTACTCCAGATCCCAGATGGCTTCCACCAAGCCACAAGTCCCCAAACCGTCCACAAAAACTCCAAGCACCCCCAAACTCCCAGAGCCCCAATTCCTTTAGGAACGCGTGCATGTTCAACATTTCTGCTTCCATCGCTTCTCGCCGCGTCCACTGCGGCAAATCAAAGAGCCCCTCGATGGTCCACAGAGCATCCAACAGAGCCCAAAAGAGCCCCAAGAAGCCCGAACACATTCCTTAGAGGTCCCGAAAAATCCAGGAAGGGTCGTCCGGCATTATGTCGGGGTGTGTGGCTCCCACCATGGCCCAAAGCCCCTCCAGCAAGCCACCAACCACTCCCAAAGGCTTTACAACCTCATACGCCACTTCGCCCCCCCCCAAAAAAAAAACCCATCATCTAAACACTCGCACGTTCGCCATTTCAGGCTCAAGCTCTATGATGAGACGCCTGCCTTATGCCCCTAAGAGAGTCACTCTAACTTGCAGGGGATGCGGCAATTGCTTGCCTCGCTCGTCTTTCTCGGCGAGCCAGCTGCATGTGCGGTCAGATCGAGCTCGCTGCACCGAGTGCTGCTCTACTGACAATGCCCCTGTGGCACTTCTGACTTGCGGCGACTGTGGTGGATGCTTACCGCATTCTTCTTTTTCTTCTAGCCAGCTGCATTTGGGAATCGACCAAGCCCGTTGTACCGAGTGCTGCTCCATTGACAATGCTTCTACACAGCTTCGAGTATGCACCAGCTGCGGTCAACGCCGCACGCAGGATGAATACCCCAAGAACGACTGGCGACGTAGCACACGCAAATGCTTGATCTGTACCCGTGACGCCCCTGCACGGAGCGGAACTTCCAGAACAACGACATGCATTGCCTTGGGGCCGATGTCACATCCATGCGAGCACTGCGGTGCCATGCTATTCGCTTCCGAATCCCGTACATTCTGTAGCAACGGTGGTAAGTATATCGTGGATTTCGCAAAGTACTTTCGCCTCCCTGACAAGCCCCTCTGCGACCTTTTCGCTTCTCACTGGCCGCTTACTGACGAGAACGGTATCCAAAAGCGCGACACCACTGCCGACCAGCCTCGACTTACAGGCTTCACGGCCCAGTCAAGACGGTACAACAGCTTATTCGCACTTGCGCAGCATGAGATCCAATGCAGCGCTGGCGAGAAATAACTCCGCTTCGGAGACGTGCGCCGTCCTGCGAATATTCGTATCCATGGCACCATATACCGGCGCGTGTTTTCCCTGGCCGACCAGGTTCCCCTGCGGTATTTGGTCCACGACCCGCAAGAGCGTCTCACGACCGCTGCCAACCACGGACTTGACAAAAAGATCGTGAGGAAGTTGGACAACCTCATTTTTTCTCGGAACGTTCACGTGCGGCTCATCCAGCGCTTCGCCCAACAACGCAAACCTGCCGCAGGCGCTGACATTGTTTTGGAGTGGCATGAAGGCGTCAACGAAGTGGCTGGCATATTGGATGTCGACCCCGCACCAGACCGCAACAAGAGGTCAATCGTCTTCTTCTACAACCGCCAAGACACGCCTTCTTGTCTGCGCCCGCTGAGCCCGTTCTACGAACCATTCAGCTACCCGCTGTGGTTCCCATTTGGCGGACGCGGTTGGAGTGCTGACGTCGCCAGCACTACTGGCCAGAAGATCACGCAACTGTGGTGGTACCGTCAGCAAATTCATCGATTACCACATTTGCACCTTTGCCGGCGTCTCTTCAACGAATGGCTCATCAATATGTTCACCCGCATGGAAGACGAACGGTTCTCCCACATCCGACACCAGCAACGGCAGCGTTGTGCCAGTGTGCCAGGATCTCCCCGGCATCTTCAACGGCTGCGAGTGGACGCGTTGGAATTGGCTCGGCGGCGGGGCCCTCCCTCATTCTTCATCGCGCTCACCTGCAGCCCCTACTGGCCCGAAATTGTGGAACAACTTCACCCAGGCCAAACGGCCGCCGACAGACCTGACATCGTCGTGCGCGTCTTCCCACTCACCAGCGTCCGGCCGCCCCCTCGGCAGCCCCCCTACCGCGCGTCCCAGCTCGCCATGGCCACGAAGAGCTCGAACGCGACGTGCGAGTACGCCCCGGAGCAGACCGCGGCCACTGCGAAGACTGCAGACGCGGGGAAGAGCCGCGACTACGTGTCGCTCTACACGGAACACATCCATATCGAGCTCCTTGACATCAACAAGATGAAAGCCAACGGGGTCCGTGTCACCATCGCCGACGGCGCGAGCCTGCGCTTCCGCGAGGAGCGCAAGACCCACGGCCCCGCCACGCTGTGGAAAGACGCCGTCGCCGTCCACGACTTGAACGAGGCCCCCCCTGGCGTCCAGACCGCGCAGTGTGGCTTCACCGGGGCGGTCAGCAAGGGCAACCTGAATCCGAGCTGGGCCCGCGTCCACGTGGCATTCGGCCAGTCCGCCCGCGCCGCGGCCAACGCGCAGGAGCACGCGCTGCAAACCACCGCAGACCTACTCCAGCACAGCTACATCGAGGCCGATTTCGTCGTGCCGCCGACGGGGAAGCACAACGGGTTCAAGGTCTCCACCGTCCGCAACCAGAACCGCGTCCAGCTCGCTCGGTCCTTCGAGATGCTCGACGGCACCGACCGCGCGGTGAAGGAGCTGCACAACTTCTGCGTCGTCGTCGCCAAGAACATCCCCGAGAAGATCCTCGCGCCACTGCGCAGCCTGCAGAAGAAGTACCCGCAATTCATCTCGTGGTCCACGTGTGACCCGAACACGGCCATGGTGGACGCCGTCCCTTCTGCCCTGACCGCGAAGGCGCCGGCCGCCCCCGCGTCCGTCAAGAAGCGCCCGGCAGCGGCCGCTGTCGGCGGGGCCGTCACGAAAAAGCCCGCCAAGAAGGCGAATAACTGACGTGCGGTCTGCAGCACGCCGCGTCCTCACGCATCCGCTGGCCCCTGCTAGCTTTCCTTTTTTTTCCGAAACTCGTGGCGGTGCGATGCTCGCCCGGCAACCGCTCCCTCTTCTCCCCCCCCCGCCAGTAGGGTCGCCTGCTCAGCGAGCCCGCGCCGCGCGCGCTTGCCAGTGCCGACGTGGCCGCTTTCTGTGCGCCAGAAGACAGAGAAATGACCCTCGCCGACGTCCTTGCCTCATCTCTCGCATGCGCATTCCCCAACATCCCTCCAGACACTTTCAGACGCACTCGCGGTGCTGTCAAGCGACAAGACGAAAATGACAATCACGCAAAGAGAAAATTAGGACAGCTTCCGGGGAAATTCTTCCTGCCCTAGGTGTTGGCACCCGACCCTCTGTACCCTCGCGCGCTCGCCGCCACTTGCGCGCGCGTGCGCGCGCGCGCCCGTCGTCCACCTGCCGGCGCGTCTTGCGGTTTTCGTCCAATTCCCTCGCCCTGTGCACACGTCTCGGCACAGCCGAAAGACCGCCGTCGGCCCACACATCACTCTCACCATGCACTGTGCCAAGACTTTCGAGCGAAGCGCAGCGAGCTTCAAGTCTTGTATATGTATATGTATATGTATATAAATTTTCAAAAATGTTGAAAAATCGCCCCGATATGTTTTTTGCGACTATTTTGGAATATTCCTCCTGTAGAGGGACATGCCCGAATCAAGCATATATCCGCGCTGCTCAGCACCTGTGAATCATGGCAGGGCAGCGGGGAGGCCCCTGCACCTCGCCCCTGGGCCTGTCCCGGACGGCACGGTGCAACCGGGAGTGCGCCGCCAGCCGATCCCAAGGTTAACCTCGACCCAATCGCGCCAACTCGGACATGCTTAATATTTCCCACCAAAGCAGGCCCTCCGTCACTCTCGTCTGGACCACTGGCAGGAAGCTGCGCAATATTCCCAAGTGAAGAAGACCCAGGAGCCGCAGAGCAGGTACGGACATCCTGTGCCTCGAAGAAGAATGAAGTGTGTGCAGCGGTTCTCGTGATTCAAGCCGAACTTCTAGGGCCGCATAGCGATAATGCTAAAGTCTTGTCTTGAGCCAAAATCGCTACGGATCGCGCAAACTCGGAAGTTTGAATTCCTTGGGTTGGAGTCCTCTGGGCGCCCGCCGCAACGCCAGTCTGGGGCACCGGGGAGGCGCGCCGCCAAACACAAGCGCAATCGGCTCCAACTGCTGCGTTCGCGTGTCCAGAACATCCATGATATCGGGGTGAGGTCTCGGGCGTCGGGTGAGGGCGTGCTGGATCAACGTATCGACGTCCTGAGTGCCCATGGGGAATTCGACGCTCAGGCCAATGCGCGGCCTGGCGTACTTGATCACAAGAGCATGCTGCGGTTCGCCACGAGCCTGGGCTCGTGGACAAGCGTCGCAACCCAGGTTGAACTTGCTTCGAACAGAGCTGTCCTCGTCGACGCGCATCCTGCGTGCGAGCCGCGCTCAGACAGTCGCTATGGGATTCGGTGGGATCTTCGACGATGCAGCCCCGGGCAGCCATTCTCAGATGTTCAGCCGCGTGAGGAGACTGCATCCAACGTGGGCCGCGCGGCGATGCTGCGGCGCGAGCGTTCCGCTCGGCGCCGTGGTCTGGGACAGCTGCGGCGCGCGCGGCGCGGTCGCGCTCTCGGGCGGACATCCTGGCGGCAGACCCGCCCGCCACAAAGAGCGGTTGGAACTGCGGCGGTCCATGCGCCCGCGCGCCGCGAGGCCCGCGATGATCGCCAATGCGATGCTCATGCGCAGCACGTGCTCTGCGCCTCGCCTTGTCGATGAAGCTCCGCGGGGCCATCGGTCCGCACTGGCACCGCGTGCGCCGCGTCCGCCGGGCGATGTTCTGGTTGCCGCCGCAGCCTGGGCAGCCCCGCTTCAGCTCGCGCGGGCCAAACACCGCGTCGGGCAAATCGCGTGCCATTCTCCGCTCACAAAGGCCGTGAGAACGGGATGGTGCTCCACCGGGAGCTCACTGTGGCAAATGCGTGGAGCCGAACAGCGTATCACCGGTGTCTCGAGCTAAACTGGTTGGTTACAGAAAGGAGGAGGAGGAGGAGGAGGAGGAGGAGGAGGAGGAGGAGGAGGAGGAGGAGGAGGAGGAGGAGGAGGAGGAGGAGGAGGAGGAGGAGGAGGAGTGGAGAAGAATAGTGACGAGGAGGAATGATAACGAGGACGGAGAAGCAATGAGGGTGACGGGCCAAGGTGAAGCCGACGCACTCGCTGAAACTGCAACGCACCCTCCACGCGCGAGCCCCTTTCCCATGTCGATGCGGACATCCCCTCTCGCCGCCGCGAGAGCCAGCTCGGACGACGAGGGCCCCGCGGGCCTGTGGCAAGTCCTGGACCCGCGAGGGCTGGAACGGTGATGCCCCGCGTGGCGGTGCCAGGGGCCTGCGGCCAGAGGCTGGAAGAGGCATGGCCCTGTGGCTTCGGCACCAGACCTGTATTAGGCCTGGTGCTCACCAGGGCCGAGCGCGTCGGCCCGCAGCCCGGGGCGCTCCGCGCAGCGGGGCGGGCCCATCAAAATTTCGTTCACTGCGAGATATCCACCCACAACAACCGTGATATCCTCGAGCTCCGCACTCCGGCGTCGACGCTGCCTCGTCACGGCGATCAAGGGTACGTAGACAGCATATCATTCCAGAAACATGCCGTTTACCGTCGTGTTGGCCTGTGCAATCGATGTGCACATTCGTCATGGTGCTGTCCCGCTGTCTACGGTCAGGGACTTTTGCTTCGCGTGCCGCGGCGGCGACCCCAGCGACGCGCTATGCCCTGCAAACTGATCGCGCGTCTCTCCGCCCCGCGGGGCGGGGGGCTGAAAAAACTCGGGATGTTGACGCTTGGGGGCCAACGCGTGGTTGGCGTGCTGCGCCGAGGCGTGGCGGGCTAAAACCTGCGGCGCGACGTGCAAATCAAACGTTCCTGACCGTATACGGGCCAACTGCTCCCACGTGGTTGTGCCCATCATGAGGGTTTTCCCAGCGCCCAATTCAACCGCGCGGCGTGGCGCAGTGCGCAAAATGGTGAACGCGCAGCTGGTGAGGCGCGCCGACTGGTGTATAGCTGTGGGGGCCACCCCCCAGGGCCCCGCCCTAGTATACATTGAACTGCCGAACCAAATTCCCCTAGATGCATGTAGTTGTTGGAAATACACCAAACTTTGCGCGATTAAAAAGAAGGCGGTCTCAATGTATCTTCTGGTGGCGGAGTGTTGCACCGCAGCGGGTGGTGGCATAGGCCGCAAGCTATCGTGAATCCCACCAAGCGTTCCAGGTGGGTGGTTGTGCGAAGCGAACGAGCGCGCAAAGAAACGAGCGCGCAAAGAAACGCGCGCGCAACTCACTGGGGGGCTAGGCGAAGCCAGCAAGTGCAAGACATGCATGGGCGCTTCGAGGCATTCTCAGGCGAGAGCCTGGCTGTCTCCGATCAGGCCTGACCGACAGGCTCTCGCCTCTTGTGTGCAGATAGCCTCTGTGACATGGTGTGCTATGCTGTGAGAGGGCGCGCCCGTGGGTCACTCCAAAAAGGCCGCCCCCCCCCATCAGCTCCCGCCCCCCTCCTTGAACCTTGAACCTCCCCTGCTGGAGGCCCCCCCCCCACTCCCCCGCTCCCTTCCCGCCCCTCGACAGCGACCCCCCCGCCTTCCCCGTTGTCGCGCTCCGGAAGCACCCCCCCGCTCCCCCCCGTTTCCAAGGGGGGAAGGGGGCTTGGATGCCCCGCCCCTTTGAACCTCGCCTGCTGGAAGCGCCCCCGCCCCCCCGCCCTTCTCTGGCTTCGGGGGGGGGGGCGTGGGGGACCCCCCCCGAGAGGCGCCGAAGACCAGAAGGGCGTTGAAAACCTAAAGAGCGGCGCCGGAAATCACAGAGGGCGGCAAAACCGAAAAGGGCGCGCAAACCAGAAGCGCGCCGAAAACCGCGGCAGCGGCGAAGACCGAGAGGGCGGCGAAAACCGAAACGGGCGCCGAAAACCGAGATGGCGCCGAAAACCAGAAAGGGGCGCCGAAAACGAAAATGACGCCGAATACCAAAGTGGCGCAGAAAACAAAAAGGTCGCAGACAACCAAAAAAGTGTGCCGAAAACCGCAAGAACGCCCCGAACCAAAAGAGCGCCGAAAAGCGGAACACCTAAAGAACGCCCCCGAACCAAAATGGCGCCGAAAACCACGAAAGGCTCCGAAAACCAAAGGGGCGTGGAAAAAAAAACGCATCGAAAACCACTTGAGAGCCCCGAAAGCCAGAGCACCGCCGAAAACCAAAAGGGCGCCGAAGACCAAAAGGCGCCGAAATCCAAGGGGCGCCGAAATCCATCGGGTCGCGAACGTGAGGAGGGCGCCGAAAACCAAAGGGGCGCCGAAAACAACGAGGCACCGAAAACCAAAGAGACGCGTCGCGTTCCCCGCGTGCAGGGGCGCGCCCTCTGCCTCGAAGATCGCCTCGTGTTGGTTGCCCTTGGCTCGCAGATCTTCGCCCATCTGTTCGCGAGAGCTCGTGGGTCGATCCTCCTCTCCGTGCTTCCTCTCCTCCGCGCTGGAGGCTCCAGCTTCTCTCTGGCCTCTCTCTCTCTCTCTCTCTCTCCTCTCTCTCTCTCTGTCTGTCTCTCTCTGTCTCTCTCTCTCTCTCGCCTTTTTCTGGCCGCCCGCCCCGGCGGCGCGGCCGCTCCGTCCGCTCGGCCGGCTCCGGGGCCCCGCTCAGGCCTCCTCTTTCGGCCGCGTTTAAAAGCCTCCATATCCTTTCCAATGAGCCCCTGCCTTCTAAGAAGGCCGCCCGCGTTGCCTCGCCTCATTGCGAACGCCGCCGCTGTGCGCCGCGATGCCAGCTCGACCCTGGAAACCTGCGGCCGCTCTTTTGGGATCCTAGTTCCACCCAGACCGGCCTGGACTCTGACATCCTCTTAGAGGATGTCAGAGTCTAGGCCGGTTGTTAGACTAACAACATTCCGATCCTCCTTTTTTGAACCGGCGTCGAGGAGGAAGGTCGGATGTCAGACTCCTGTGGCTCTACCAAAGCGGCAGGAGTTTCTGCTTCTCACTGGTTGCCACATGCATCCCACTGGAGCGACGGGAAACAACTGGTTACGTAGTCAACCAACCGCATGGCGCGGCACTGCGCAGGATCACCCCGAAGGCAGTCTGTTGCGATGGCACTCTGGATCGTTTCGCGATCCATGTCCATGCTGGGAGGCCCATCGACAAATCATCGGATCAAGTTTGCTCGAACCTGAATGGCCAAATGGAAGGAAGCAACTCCCGACGGGGATCTGGCCAACCAGAAGCGAAGTTGGAATCTCATGGCGGTCGGACGCTCTCTGTACCCGTGTCGGCCGCCCGGAGACCACTGGAGGGGGAATGAACAACTTGCCGTCGCCGCCGCCGTCGCCGTCGTTGTCGTCGCCAACGCCGCTTGAACGTGTTTGGCCCGTCTGCGTAAATGGACCATGCTGCCGTTTCGGCCGACTGCAGAGACCGTGAATACGGCGGCCCTGACCGCTCTTGGGAGTCTAGAGTTCCTTCGACCAGGCTTCCGCCAAGAGGGCGCGTGGCGGAGCCGCCCATATCTGGCCAACGCTCGGACATCCATTCCTTTTTTTGGGGGGGGGGTTTCGTGCGTGGTTTTTTCGCCAAATGATAAAGGATGCTCCTCGATGGTCCTCGACGAAAGAAACATGCACACGTCCGAGCGATGCCAAGATATTCCACTTCCGCCGGTTGCCGCGGGCCTTCCGCCGAGGGCGAGAGGTCAACTCCTCGACCCCTGAAGGCAGCCAGCCCTTTTTGCTGGAGCGATGGACTTGTTGCCCCAAGCAATCGGAAGGCGCCGTCGGACAGAGACCCAGAACTCCGCCGTCGCGTGCGTTCCCGGAATGGGTCGCCAGAGCTGTCGACCTCATCCTCGGGGCTACTCTTCCGTCGCGGGTCGTGTGCGAGCACGCCCGCTGGGTCCTTCGGTGTCCGCGCCCACTGGGGCCGAAAGACTTCCTCCCGCTTCCCCACATGGGGACACGCAGTGTGTGTGTGTGTGTGTGTGTGTGTGTGTGTGTGTGCGTGCGTGCGTGCGTGCGCGTGTGTGTGTGTGTGTGTGTGTGTGTGTGTGTGTGTGTGTGTGTGTGTGTGTGTGTGTGTGTGTGTGTGTGTGAGGTGGCCCAGAATCGGTGAAGCGTGTGCCGAAATTTGTGTGGAGAGCGCATGTGGCCACACCCACTGGGGCTTTCGGTGGGGCTCCCTATGGAGCCACGAAACGTGTGAGGCGTGCGCCGATATGGGTGTGGGTGGCGCATGCGGGCGGCGCCACGTGGCCTGCGGTGAGCTCCCTATGGGGCCACGATGCTCGTGAGAGGTGTACCGAAATGGGTGGCGGGGACGCATCGGGCTGCGCCACTGGGGCTTTCAGTGTAGCTCCCTACGGGGCCACGAAACGTGCGAGGGGTGTGCCGAAATGGGTGGCGGGACGCATGCGGGCTGCGCCACTGGGGCTTCTGGTGCAGCTCCCTATGCGGCCACCCGAAATTAGGTGGCGTGGGCGAATGCGGGCTGCGTCGCTGGGGCCTCTGGTGCAGCTCCCCATGGGGCCACGAAACGAATAAGTGGTATGCCGAAATTCGTGGTTGGGACGCATGCGGGCTGGGCCACTGGGGCCCTCGGTGCAGCTCCCTAGGAAGCACGAAACGTGTGAATGGTGTGCCGAAGTGGGTGGCGGGGACGCATGCGGGCTGCGCCAACGGGGCCTTCGGTGTAGGTCCCTATCGGGCCGCGAACCGCGTGAGGGGTGTGCCGAAATCGGTGGCGGGGACGCATGCGGGCTGCGCCGCTGGGGCCTTCGGAGGAGCTCCCTATGGGGCCGCGAAGCGTGTAAGACATGTGACGAAATGGGTGGCGGGACGCATGCGGGCTGCGTCATTGGGGCCTTCGGTGTAGATCCCTATGGGGCCACGATGCTCGTGAAGGGTGTGCCGAAACCTGTGGCGGGGACGCACGCGGGCTGCGCAACTGGGGCCTTCGGTGCAGCTCCCTATGGGGCCACGAAGTGTGTGAGCGGTGTGCCGAAATGGGTGGCGGGGACGCATGCGGGCTGCGCCGCTGGGGCCTTCGGTGCAGCTCCCTATGGGGCCACGAAACGAGTAAGTGGTGTGCCGAAATGGGTGGCTGGGACACATGCGGGCTGCGCCGGGGCAGCTTGGAAGTCCCCCCACCCTCCTTTAGCTAGGGCCCCCCTAGCTTCGAAACGCGCACAGACGGAAGGGAGGGTGGGAGCTTCGAAGCCCCCCCTTTTCCAAGGGAGGGGGGGTAGCTTCCAGCTGGGCCCCCCCTTTAATGAGCAGAGTGCCACGAGCGCGCTCTTTCTGTGTTCTGCTGTGACATGATATGCCATACTATGCAACGTACGCGATGGGCTGTGCGGTGCTGTGTGTTTGTTATGTTGTGCAATACAGTGCCTTGCTTGGCTATGCGATGCCATTATGTGCCATGCTACGCTATGCCATGCCATGCTACGCCATGCTATGCCACGTTCTTCGATGTTCTGCATTTCTGCTGTGCCATGGCATGCTGCCCAATGATTGATATGCATCGTGGTGCTGTGCCATGCTTCGCATCGCGTGGCGCTTCATCTCGTTCCAGCCCTTAGCACTGCATTGCGTATGGATGGCTAAAAACAATCCTGATTGGGATCACGCCAAATTCATTGAAACAGAGCCGCACTTCACCCGTGCAACTTTTGGACAGAAGTCGGGCGGGAGCCGGATCTTGGAGATGCCTCGTGGTGCAACGAGGGGAGATGATAAGGAAGAGAAGTGGAGGGGGTGGGCGAACATCCAGGATGAGGCGAATGAGAAGGGGGGATAGATGGAAGAAGCAACAGCGGGGAGGGAGCTGGATACCAGTTCCTACTGGGAGGCTCTGGGGCCGTGACGGGGGAGGAGGCGGAGAAGGAGGAGGAGGACGACTGGAGGACGGGGAGGGAGGAGGACGAGTGGAAGAGGGGGACGACGACAGGAGGATGAGGAGGGGGACGACGACCGCAGAAGGATGGGGAGGACGCCTGGAGGTGGAGCAAGCCTCAAAGCAACAAGCGTCACACGCCTGCTGTAACCCAGCCGCGCAGCTGACGCCCGGCCCGTGGGGCGGGGGCCGCAGATCACTTGCGCATGAGGGCGGCCATGATCTCCGACAGGCGCTCCTTGGGGGGAGCGGAGCGGGCAACTCGGCCACAGGCGAACTGCATGCAAGAGTGACCCTGCAGTCGTCGTGCTACCCTGGCCATCGCTCGGACGTCCGTTCCCTGTGCTTGTTTCGGTTTCGTGCGTGGTTTTTTGCCGAATGATCAAGGATGCTCCTCGATGGCCCTCGCCGAAGGAAAAAAATGCGCACGTCCGAGCGATGCCGAGGTACCACATGGCATGCAGAACGAGGCGCGAAGGCTCTCTCTCCTGGCCGCGGCGAGCCTCGGCTTCGAACAGCTTCTCACCGGCCCAGATCTGCGGAAGGGGCCCGAAGACCGGAGCCCCTCCTGAGCCCGACGTGGCCCCCATTTTGGCCAGCGCCTCGGAGGGGAATACCGACCTTGAAGGGGGGAGGAGGAGGAGGAGGACTAGTAGGAGGACTAGGAGGAGGAGGAGGAGGAGGAGGAGGAGAGGAGGAGGAGGAGGAGGAGGAGGAGGAGGAGGAGGAGGAGGAGGAGCAAGAGGAGGAGCAGGAGGAGCAGGAGGAGGAGGAGGAGGGGGAGGAGGAGGAGGAGATGAGGAGGGAGGAGGAAAGGACTGTAGGCAAAGGAAGCCTCTGGCGCTCAGCTTGCGGATTGTTCCGTCGGCTGCGGCAACAACGGCCCGCGCGCTCGGGCTCGCCCTCCCCCCCGGGCGCCTCCGCGCCCCCGGACCCAGCGTGTGGCCAGGTAACGGGGCCAGCAGGATGGACAGTGATGGCCCTGATCGCCAACGTGCGTGCGGAAAGCCGACGTCGCGCTGACGGCGGCTCTGGAATGATCGCGGCTCTTGGAGGCCTACCGAATGGGGTGCAGGTAGGTGTGGTCAGGAGATCGCGCCGCATCGCCACTGCATCGGCGATGCATCGGCGCACATCACGCCGCATCACCGATGCATTGGCGATGCGGCGCGATCCTCCGACCCTTCGACCCCATCTGGGAGGCCTGGGTTCGTTCAACCTTGAAAAATCCAGGCTTTCCGATGGCGCGTATCGTTGGACATCGTCCGATTCCCAAGGCGCTGGCGGCGCTCGCCCTTGAATGCCCGCGCAGGGGTGCAGGTCTCAGACCTCCAACGTCTTAAACAAATCAATGAGACTGATGATTTTCCCAACTTTCCTGTGGTGCTGGGTCCTCATTTTGAAGAAATAGCGCCCCGCGTCCCCTCCTCCTCTCCTCCTCCGCCACCCTGTCCTCGTCCTCCTCGTCCTCCTCCTCGTCCTCCTCCTCATCCTTTTTGACGATGCACGGACATGGATCTGTTATCGTTGCGCTCTGGGCGTGCAGAAAAGGTATCGAATGCCGACGTAAGCCGATAGCAAACTAATCAAGCTTGGCAGGCGCAGCAGAAACGGCAAGGCGGATGTAATCGAAAAAAGTAAGAGGTCCCCGAAGGGCATAGAGTATGCGCCTGGCAGACCGCACAGTTTGAGTCACAGTTTGAGTGGGGAAACAAGACCAATAGCCATCACACCTGAAATACATATAATTACGTGATATAGGAGGACACCGAAAAAGGAATACTGGCTACAGCTGCAGGTGGTCTGGCGCAGATGCTGCTGTAGGAAACTGTATCCCGCCCCGTCCCAAATTATAGTCATATCCCCATGTCACCTCCTGCAAGTACGAGGATAGCAAGCGTTGGCGGTGTAAATGCGTCAGACCAGGCGTGCGTGAGAACAAATGAAATACAGGCAACATGCAGATATAGGCTGACTCTGGCTGTGCAGGTCTGCCTACGGGTACGGTGTCTTTCTCCTCCTCCACCTACCCTTACACAACCCAACATATCCACATCCCAAATACATCCCCGCCCCAGCAGAGCGGTGGCCAAGCGCTTCGCAGAGAAGCGTCCAGCGATGGCCGCTGCACAACAAACCAGTGGTGCGCTGCTCTATGTGGTCCGCGGAAGGGCCAAACCCAAGCACAGACCATTGCTTGGGGGACCCATGCGGGCCAAAGGTCACTCTGGCGCAGAGTCACGTGCACGCGCGGCCGAGTCCTGGGACATTCTGGCAACTGTTCTCCTGGCGGGCGCGGATCTTCCTGGGCGGCGCGCTTCGGGCCCCCCTGCAGGCGCAGTCCACCTCAAGCCAGCATGCCGCCCAAACGTGCAGGCAGCGAACGCCATGAACCCGGTCACCGTGCAGGGCAGACCAAGGAACTACTGCAAGTTGGAGCTCGCGTCGTCCTGCTCCTCGTCGCCCCCCCCCGTAAAAGTCCGGGGGTATGTTCGGTACAGGTCCGGGGGTCTTCCGGGGGTCTATTCGGTTCCTGTTGGGGGGGTTTGTTCGGCAGAAGTTCGGAAATTTGCTGTGGATTTTCGGGGTTTGCTATACTCTCCGCCCCCCCCCCGCCCCCCTTCGACAAAAACCTTGAGCGCTGGGGCCCCACCTGCCCGTGGTTGCCCCGTGCGCCCGCTCTCGGGCGGCGGTGCGCCGCTGCTCCCCAGAGGCCCCGGGCAACCCCTCCGAGGGGGCCTCCCGGGGGCGACGCCGCGGAAGCAGATCAGCTCTCGCGGCCGGTTTTGCCGCGGAGCTCCCGACGTCGCCGCGGGAGCAAGACGACCCCGTGCGATGTCGGAACCTGCATCGGCCACTGGATTCTCGCGCTGTTTTATCGAAGCCGCCCCTCGGCCTCGGGGCTACGCCAGATGGGAACAATCCGTCGGGGCCCGGCTCGAAGGCGACGTGGGGCGAACGGGGGCAGATGGTGAACAGAAGGATAGGGCAAGTGATGAAAGCGTTGTGATGGTGAGCGAAACAGGTTGACGAAGGCATCGATCGTGAAAGCAAAGACAATACTGCACATGCGCAAGAGAAGATTTGCACGAGGCGCGACCAGTGAGCGGATACGGTGGTGAGAATGATATCGGTGGCGGAGGAAGGAGGAAGGGTGGGGGCGAGGGAAGTGACGGGCGTCTCCGACTACCGACCCGGTCCGCTCTACACACAATGTCGCGCAGCTGCCATGGCCAGGTGATGGATCAGCGCGCGTATAATATGATGTTCGGACCGTTGATGGCGTTTGCAAACTTGTTCGATGTGGTACAGCTCCATGACCTTGTAATGTTCGGACGCGATGAAACCGGCCTTGAAGTCGTGGGATTGTTTCGCGTGGAGGCGTCTCGAAGCGGTTGGCTGGCGGGTGCGCCCACGATTCTGTAGACCGTGGACCGAGCGGTAACGCAGTTGGCGTATGTGTTTCCACCGTCGGGTGCGTCGCAGCCGCTCAAGCACTTCATCTTCGTGGACGCGTGCATGCGGTAACTCCTCGTAGTCCAGCCGCCCATTCATGCGTTGAAGATCGTGCCCGTGGCACGCATATGGGCCTTGTTCAAAGAGGTGGCGCCATTGATCAACATGATCGTGGTTATGATGGCGGCGCCAACCAGGACGATGATCATGGGTACGGGGCTGTCAGTGGCAACGCGAATACTGATGTTAATGCTGCTGCTGGTTACGCCAATCATGTACAATACGACAGCGGATGCAGACGACGAAAACAGGGCGGATCAGGATGGTTGCGAGGAAGATGGGGATCAGGACTTCGGTGACGAAAGAAAGGATATGGATCACGACGACGAAGATGCTCCGCGGAAGCCCTCGTCCTGGACGTGGTCCTCGCCCCCTTCTCCAAGCATGTCCAGAACCCCCCGCAAATCTTCGAAATCCCCTGGGGCGAAGCAGGGATAATTCCAACAATGCCAGTTTTTCTTTATGTTTTTCCTCCTCCTCCTCCTGCTCTTCCTCCGCCCCCGCTGTTTCCACGACCGCCATGGCAGTGATGCCGCAACGCCCTGCTGAAGCAAACCGCCGCGTCCGAGCATGTGCGGGGCGCGGCTTGCACAGTACACGGTGGCACCTCAGGCCGTCGCCGCTGTGTTTGGTCGGCGCTTTCTGAAAGGCAGACTGCCGCGTCCGAGCAGCTTCGGCGCGCTGCGTGCATCCCGCACCTTTGCTTCTACGCCTTCGGCTGTCTTATCGTGTCGTGTGCTCCCTTTGCTCCAGGCGCCACGCCGCATTGGACATCTCGACGGCGAACTGCGCCGAAAGCACCCCAGCGATCATCAAGGTTGCACTATTGATCCCCCTTCTCCTCTCCCTCCTGCTTTCCTCTTCTCGTTTCGTCCTCTCGTTGTCGTCGTGGGGGGGGGGTCGTCGTCGTTTTTGCTTCACGTTCGACTGTCTCACAGCAATCTTCGACTGTCTCACAGCAATGCCGCCGGCAGTGCGCTAGAACCATCCGCTCCATGATCCCACCAACCCTCTAGGCGTAGGTGATTTAACGCGTTTCCTCTTCCAGCCCTCTTTTTCCCCTTCGGGGAGAGATTTATCGGCTACACGTGAGAGTGACCTTGGGTAAGAGTGAACTTTGGTGCGTGGCTCATTGGGGGCCGAGGGGGGACCAAACACAAGCGCGCAAGACGCTGCTATCGCATCGCGTTCGGCGATCGGGGCAACCCCAATGGGCCCGCACCAGAAGGTCACTCCAGCGAAAGAAAACTCCTAGGTGTAGTCGAACGTATAATTGCTCATTTTTGATCTACACTCCCTCCCGCCCCCGACCAGCGACAAACTAGGTCGGGGGCGCGCAAACATGGATTCGCGATCCATGGATTTGGCGCGCGGTCGCCAAATCCATGGATCGGGGTAAGCGACCTCCCCACAATGCGGCCAGTGCCGCCTCGTTCGGCGGCGGAAATCCGCGATTTCCCATCTACACGGGACCGATCGCTAATATGAGCGTTTTCTTCTTCGGCGTTTCGACATTGGGCGGAAAAGGGGGGAGGGGGGGGTCTGGCTCCGAACCTCTGCTTAGTGCGACTGTTTGTAACAAGGCATCCATTGTGGGGGAGACCCCACCTGCTGGAAACGGGTGCCAAAAATAGCCAAGACCTGCTCCAAGGGGGGGGGGTGGAGGGGGGGGTGCGAAGGCCCGCACCGATCGGCAAAACAATGAACAAGAAAACGAT
The DNA here is from genome assembly GCA_963575745.1 of Prorocentrum cordatum. Classification (NCBI taxonomy): domain Eukaryota; class Dinophyceae; order Prorocentrales; family Prorocentraceae; genus Prorocentrum; species Prorocentrum cordatum. Next base: position 113,804 of record CAUYUJ010016701.1, read on the forward strand.
CACAATCCACGCCTTGGGAGGCAACTGCTGAGAGGTTTTCGTCGGAAGGATTAAGGAGGATTAAACACCATGTGGGGGATGTTACGCCAGAATGGGCCTCGGATCAAGCGGGACTAAGCCAGATTAAGCGGGATTGAGCGGGATCAAGCCGGATTAAGCGGGATCAAGCGGGAGTAAGCGACCGGGGCTAAATCAGAATTTGATCTCCCAGGAGTTGCAGCCGAACTGACCAAGGCCAACGCGGTCCCCTCCCCCGCCGTCCCTGTCAAAGCAAGCTGTGCGACGTGCACCGTGCGGCAACACCTGGACCGTGCGCGGGCGCCTCGTGGGCGCACTCTCTGCAGCGTTTTTGTTGGACACGGGCGGCGGCGGCGCCCTCGCGCGGCCCGCTCCGTGAAGGCCTGCCGTCCCTTGTCGAACACACGATGCAAACTTCGGCAGCGACCGAGGGGGGGAGGCGAGAAGGAGAAGGCCTTCGCAGAAGGCTCGGAACCTTCCGAGACGTTTTGCTGAGCCTTCTCCGAAGACAGCAATTGCGACAACTTCTCAGAAGGCGCGAGGGCTTCTGAGGAGTCCCGCCGCCTTCTGAGAAGGCCTTCTCCCTCTCATTTCCCCCCCTCGCTCGCCGCCGAAAACTACACTTTGCGGCAAAACTTGGATCATGCGCGCCCCGTGAGCACTTTGCACGGGTTTGTGACAGGGGCGGCGGCGGTACCCTCAAAATGTCCGCTCTGCGCAGGCCCACCATCCCTGTCAACACACAGTGCAAGGCACACTGTGGAAAAAACTCGTTCATGCGCGGGCGCCCCGCGATCATTTCGCACTGGCTTTTGACAGGAGGGCGGCGTTGGGGGGTGCCTTCGTATTGGCTGCTCTGTGCAGGAAAATGCACTATGGGCGCTCTCGCCTTTTCCACTTCCCGCCGCCCCAAGACGGCGCAAAAGGCGCCCAAGATTGCCCCGAGAGGCCCCCAAGGGGACACCAAAACAGCCCAAGGTCACCCCGAGACAGCCCCAAACGCCTCCTAGACGGCCCAAGAGGCCCCCAAGACGGCTCCAAGAGCGTGCCCAGACGGGGGGCGCGAACTGACATTTCGAGCCCTCGGCCCCGAGAGGCTCTCAGGAGGCCCAAAGAAGGTCCCAAGAGGCCCACAACAGGTCCCAAGGAAGCCCGAAGAGGCCCCCCAAGAGGCTCTCAGGAGGCCCCCAACAGCCTCTCCTGAGGTCCCAAAATTCCTCCCCAGAGACCCCCGAGAGCCTTCCGAAGAGACTCCAATAAGCATCCCCGAGGACTCTGGCCCACGTCAGCGTCGTCGTTGCCTCCGTTGTCGTCGTCGTCGCCCTTCAGGGCCAGCGGCACTGGCTGTACGGCCTTTGCAATCGGGATCATGCTCTGTGCCGCTGCCGGGACTTTTGAACTTAGTGGGGTCGGGGCCCCAGGCTCGGATGCTGCCTATGTATTGGGAAGGCGGCTCGGGGTGAATGACACGGCTTGCGGCTTGGGGTAGTTCCATATAGCCTCCCTGATGGCCTCAAGACGGCCCGAGAAGCCCTGAAAGAGGGCCCCAATAGGCCCCCAAAGGCCCTTCCAAATCACACGAGATGCTCCAAGATGCCCCCCAAGAGCCGGCAAAATGGCACAAGACGGCACAAGATGCCTCAAGAGACACCCTAATAGGCTTAGATCAGGCATGTCCCCCTACAGGCGGATTTTGGACGGAAAATTTAAAATACCACTAAAATTCAAAACATACTGAAAAATAGTAAAACAATCGTCCGCAGACTATCTTAAAACAATTTTTTAATATTCCTCCTGAAGAGGGACACGCCCGACTTAACAACAGGCCCAGGGAAGCATTCTTCAAGGGGATTCTGGCCCTCGCAGGTCCCGCGCTTCCCTGTCTGTTCAGGGTAGCTCCGCTGGGCATCGCGTCTGAATGGGCTGGTGGGGATGCGCGAAGCGTTGAGAGTTTCGCCGCTGCCCCTCCGAAACGTACGCTTCCCCCTCTGCCAACACTGCCGCCACGACGCCGAGCTCCTTGCCTGCTGACGTGCCCAGCCCCCGGCCGGAGGAGGAGCATGCTGTGCGGGTTTCCAGGGGCGGACCTCTGGAAGCCTCCGCACGACTTCCGCGAGCCTGGGCGGCCCCTGGAGGCCCTGCGGACCTCCGTGGAAGCCCTCGGGACCCTCGGAGATTCGGCAGGGGACTGGGGGAGGCCTCCTCTGGCAGTCCAGGGCACAGAATACGGCGAACGGATCGAGCCTCTCTCTGTGAACGTTTTCTTTCTTCGGCGTTTCGACATTGGGCGGAAAAGGGGGGAGAAGGGGGGGGGGGTCCTGGCTCCGGACCTCTGCTTAAGGCGACTGTTTGCAGCAGTGCGTCCCGTGGAGGAGGCCCCACCCGCTCGAAGCAGGCGCCAAGTACAGCCAAGATCTGCTCGATGGGGGGGGATGATGGGGGGTGCGAGGGCCCGCGCCGATCGGCAAGACAATGGCTAAGACAACGATCACTGCAGGGCGCTGGCCAGGAGGAGGCGCCATGTTCTTGGGCCTGCCTCAATGGGAAGCTGGGCGAAGGCTGCTAAAACCGTGGCTGCTAAAACGGCCCTCCCGGGAAGAAAAAACAACTTCCCGGAATGAGGCGCGGCACGCGAAACAGTCCACGGGTCTCTTCCCGGAAGGACGGAGACCACTTCCGGGAGGTCGATTTTGGCAGCCACGGATTTAGCAGCCCTTGCCCGGCTTCCGAGCCTCGGGCCTCCCCGGGGCGGGCCTCTGGTGGAACTCCCTCGGTGGCCACCGGACGCCCGGGAGCCCCCGGAAGCCCGCGTGCCCGTGGGGCCCCGGAAGGACCCCCGCGGCCCTCCGGAATCCCCCTACCCGCATGCGGAGGACTCGCCATCGCTCGGGCGTCCATTTCCCGTGCGATTTTCGGTCTCGTGCGTTTTCGTTTTTTTTTTGGGGGGGGTATTTCAAGTTTTCCTCGCAAGATGCTCCAAGATGCTCCTCGATGGTCCCCGACGAGAAACAAACGCACACCGCAGGAAGCCATGTCACCCTGCGGCGCACCCAACCCTTTCTGAAACTTCGGCGACTGCATCCAGGACCGCTCCACACGAACGAACACGTCGAAGGACCTTCAGTGCGCAGGAACACCCCTCCGTGCGCGGGGTGAGCCGCGGGGTCTCGGCTGGGTCTGCGGGCCCCTCCGCTCCGCTGGACCTCCCGGGAGCCCACGACGGTGGCGACAACTGCGCACTTCGCAGCCCCCCGCGGGGGGAGCCGCGAGGTCTCGGCTGGACCTCCCCGGGAGCCCACGACAACGGTGACAGCTGCGCGAGGAGGGCACACGACCTCGGCTGCAGCTGCGCCTCTGCGCCCCCCCCCCCCCCCCCCCCCAGGGAGCCGCGAGGCCTCGGCGGGGCCCGCGTGCCCACCTCCCACGCCCCGCCGTGCGCCCCCCGGGGGCCCACGGAAGCGGCGGCAGTGGCCCACTTCGCAGCCCCCCCCAGGGAGCCGCGAGGAGGAAGATGGTGAGGATCAGGTGGGGCATGGCCACCTACAGGCGGATCTTGGACGAAAGCATGGAAGTATCCCCAAAAATGTCCAACATTTTCAAACATAGCCAGAACAAATCATCCCCAAACTATTCTTTCTACCATTCTTGAATATTCCTCCTGTGGAGGGACATGCCCGACTTAAGATTAGGATGGAGACCACAACGCTCTCTTCAAAACAAGAACCCAACACAGGAGGGTTGGGAAAAAGGTGATGCACGGAGGTTGGCGGGCTCGCCACTGAGATGCTAGCGCGCATCGGCTGCGGCGCCGACGCGTTCCACTTCGGGGCTGGCAGTCTACAACGTGGCGCGCCTCACCACCCCACTCTCGACAAACCGCGCAAATTGCCAGCGGAGTGCTTTCTTCGGGGGCGGGACGTTCCTTGCAGTTCTCAGAAGAAGGAGGAGCGGCATAAACACAAGCTTTTGAAGGTTTCGAGGATCGGCGCTGGACCCCCCTTCCTGGCGTGCAGAGCGCGCCAGGGGCGGCGCCAGGGGCGCCGCCAAGGGGGCCCAGCGCTGATCCAAGAGAGTCGCGTGAGGCTCCAGATTTTTTTTAGTGTTTTGATTTCTGACATGTCTAGGCATCAGGAATAACGGGCTGCAGATCTGAACGAATCGGCCGCCGTCGCCGGCGCGCAGAAACGGGTCAGGCCGGGGGGCGGCCTCTCGAGAAGGCAAGAGGGGCCTCCCGGAAGCTATTTACATCTTCAGAAGAGTCGGACCGAGCTGCCCCCCCACCCTGCATGTGAATGCGGGTTCCCCTTGAATGCTAAAAAAGATGTGAAGCGCACGTGCCATGGCTGGCCATCGCTCGGACGTCCATTTCCTGTTTTTTTTTCGGTTTCGTGCGTGGTTTTTTCGCCAAATGATCAAGGATGCTCCTCGATGGTCACCACCGAGGAAAAATGCACACGTCCGAGCGATGCCGTCATGGCACCACAGAGCGCCAGAGGGGGCACTGCACTCGGCGGTGGACAAGCCTCCCTTTAGTAAACCTCCCCTTCGTGAAAACGGCCTGGGGCCGAAACCGACGGGCCTGGACCCGCAAAAATGACGGCCGTGAGGCCCTCTCGCGAACCGAGAACGGCCAATCCACAAATCGACGTGTCAGGGTAGGAGGTCTATCAATCTCCGAGCCAGGGGGGCACTGTACTGTCCGTGGCGCAGGTGCGAAGAGGGGGAAACGACGGCGAGAACGACAAGGACTCTCTGGAAGAAGCTCTCTTGCAAAACCCCCGACCCTCTCCGAGAGCACCCCCCGCCTCCTCAGGCTGACACCCCTCGCCCTACCATTAGGTCGGGCCTGTTCCCCTACAGGGGGATTTTCGACGACATATAAAACATAGTCAAACAAATACACCCAAAATGCTCAAGCATAGTCAAAAAATCGTCCCCCGACTATTTCTTGACTATTTCTACATCTCCCTCCTGTAGAGGGACATGCCCGACTCGACCCTACCACTCCCTGAGCACCGCCAGCAGTATCGATCGACTCGGTATGCTCCGCTCTTCGGCGCGGCGGACCCCCTTAGGGCGGGAGCGGCTCGCTGCTGGCAGGCAGGCGCGTGCCGCGCCCGGCTGGCGGCTCCCGCAGGGCGGATTGCCGAGACCTGGCAGCTGACGCGTGCTGTAACGCTTCGGAACGTGACGCCGTCACAAGGATACATACTGTGTAGGGAGAGCCACGCTAGTCGCAGACGCCCAAGCCCAGGGGAGCCCAGGATCGAATCGACGAGTCGGATCGGCGATCGAAATTCATCGGATCGGCGGGAATCGGCATCCATGTCGGGAAAAGCCGAATCGGCGGGCATCGGCAGGCTGGTATGCCTCCGACGAGAAATCGGAACCCGAAGCGGACTCCCAAGCCGAATCGAACCAGAATCGGCAGCCACCGAAGTCGATCCAGATCGACCCGGAGGAAGCGAAGCGAGCCCTGCAGGCCCGCCCCGCCCGGCAGATGGGCGCTTGGGCGTGCTCGTGCGCCCACCGCCGGCGCGCAGCAGCGCCGCGACCCGCGGAGGGAATGGTCGAGGGAAGCGCCGGACGGGTGGCGGGAGGAGGATGAGGAGGAGGAGGAGGAGGAGGAGGAGGAGGAGGAGGAGGAGGAGGAGGAGGAGGAGGAGGAGGAGGAGGAGGAGGAGGAGGAGGAGGAGGAGGAGGAGGAGGAGGAGCGGATGGCTGGCGGCGCCCGCGCCCGGAGCCGCCGGCAGGCACGCGGCAGCGCGCGGCGGCAGCCTCCCGTGGGCCCCCCCCCCTCCGGTGTGTGCTCCGTGGTCTCCGCCGTGCTCTGCCGCTTGCCTCCCGCGGTCCCGCGGGCCCGTGGCGCCAGGAGAGGCCACCCGGGCTGGGGTGCTCCTCGAGTCCCTGGCGGCTCTCGGCGCCGCAGGGCCAGGAGGTCCCCCAGAGGCCTCGGACCCCACGACGGCCCAGGAGGCCCTGGGCCTCCAGACGCCGAACGGAATCGAATTTCCAATACCTTCGATGCATTTCGGAATTCTCGCCTTGTCGGACTTCTGGAAACCCAAAACGGCCCAAGTTGCCTCCAAGATGGTGTTAAGACCCCCCGAGAGGCCCCCAGGAGAACCTCAAAATGGCCGAACATGCCCCCAGATGGCCCAAGAGGAGCCCAAAAACTGCCAAACGAGTGCCCCCAAAGATCCCCAAAACGGCCAAGAGGGGCCCAAGACGGCCCCAAGATAGCCTCTGAGGGTCTCAACAAGACCCCATAATATTCCCAAGAAGTTCTCTATACGTCCCCAGGGGAAGGAGACGGAGAATGATGATGATGATGATGATGATGATGATGAGGAGGAACAAGAGAAACATGAAAAGGAGGAGGAGGAGGAGGAGGAGGAGGAGGAGGAGGAGGAGGGGGAGGAGGAGGAGGAGGAGGAGGAGGAGGAGGAGGAGGAGGAGGAGGAGGAGGAGGTGGAGGAAGAGAAGGACGAGAGCGACTGGTCGCAATCCGCACGCGCAATCCGCGAAGCGAGGGGACTCCACAGCCTAGGCGGCTGGCGGCAGAGGGCGCAGCCCTTCATGCCGACGAAGGAAGCACGAAGATATACGCCACCGTGCCCTGAGGCGCGAGGTGGAATGTCCTCAGGTGAAGGCTGCACAAAAGGGTAGGCGTGCTGGGCCGGAGCCCAGCCTTGCCTCCGCCGGCGCGCCGGTGCCGCGTAGCCCCCAGTGAATCACTTAAGTCAAAGGGGCCGCCGCGGCCAGGCGAGGGGCCGGCCACGGGCAGTCTGGGGGCTGGCGGCGGAAGGCCGCTGGCCAGGCCGAGGGCGAAGCCATGCCCCTCCGAAAGCGCCAGGCGCTGGCGTCGGGCCAGCCAGCCGCCAAAGGCGGGGCCGGGTCCTTTTGCCTAATCCCTTCAACCTGCGGGCCCGGACCCCGACTTGCCGAATCGTCTTGGCATCCCGGCGTGCCCCCCCGCGGCTCCTGGCGTCTTCCCGCGCGGCTCTTTCGGAGGCAGGAAGGCCCCAAGGAGGGTCCCAAGAGGCCCCAAGACGATCCAAGACGGCTCCGAATCGCCGAACGATCGGTCCAAGACGCCCAAGCTGGCCTGAAGACGGCTGAAGATGCGCACCAGCCGCCCCAAGGGAGGCCCAAGAGGCCTCCCAATAATACCCCACTTTGAATTTCAACAAAAAGGCCATTCCTCCATCGTCCGTGCAACTGTTGGAAGCTTCAAGCTCCAGTGCCGTAAAAACTGTAAGGGCGACTCATGCGAAACGCTCGGTCCGCCCTTGCAACACGTCCAGTGGAGGAGGGGGCGGAACACAGCGTGGAGCCAGACCGCATTCTCCGACAGCAGAGCCTGCGAGCGGCGAGCCTTAGGTCGAGGGGGTCGGCATCCCGCTTGTCAGAAAGCTGACCACCTCTCTCTCAGACGCGGGCAAGTCGACCTGGCCGCTGGCGAAGGTTATGGTGCCTGGCTCCTGTGTGTCAGCCTGCAGGAAGGACAAGGAGGAGAACAAACGTACACCACATATTTATCAGTGATGCTGAAGTGCACCCACCGGCCCCAAGTCCCCTCTTCCTCCTCCTGCTCCTCCTCCTCCTCCTCCTCCTCCTCCTCCTCCTCCTCCTCCTCCTCTCCTCTCCTCCCTCCCTCCCCCTCCCCCTCCCCCCTCCCCCTCCTCCCCCTCCTCCTCCATTCCTTTTCCTTATACATAACTTCTCCCTGTCGCACCCCGAGGCCGGTTTTTAGGGCGGGCCGGGCGTTTCGCCTGAGATTTCCTCACCATTTATGATTCTGAAGCTTAAAGCATGACAGCAATTTCACAGATGGAGTGCGGGTGGTTTTCAAAATGTGGCTCTCGCCTTAGCGCCGCGCACACTCGTTAACACATTGCAAGAATTTCACGGATTGAGGGCGGGTGGTTTTCAAAATGTGGCTCTCGCCTAGCGCCGCGCACATCCGTTTTAAAACATTGCCAGAGTTTCACGGATTGAGGGCTGGTCGTTTTCAAAATGTGGCTCTCGCCTTAGCACCGCGCACATTCGTTTGAAAAGTTTGCAAGAGCTCCACGGATTGAGGGCGTGTGGTTTTCAACATGTGGCTGAGTTTCACGGATTGAAGGCGGTTCCTTTTCAAAATGAGGCTCTCGCTTTGGCGCCGCGCACATGATGTTTTGGAAGGATTCCGAATATGTGGGCGCAACCAGTACGTTGATTCGTGGTGTTGAATTCCCGAAAATGGCGATCTGGCTCGATTCCAGATCGTTAAGATGCAGCTAGACATCCCTAGAACAATGTTTTGGCATGCTTCAAGGTCTTCAACGGTTGTCTTCCAACGCGGCAGTTCCCTCAATGGAAATGAAACGCTGTATTGGCCTATGAAGAGGGAGCTTGGACGAAGGGTTAATTCCAACATCGTTGATGACTCTTGGGTTTGCACTGGTCCTCCTCCTCCTCCTCCTCCCCTCCTCACACGTCCCCGCAAGCTCACCTCTTCACTGCAGAGAAGTGTCGCCTGGACGGACCGGCACAGTGGGGCCTGCCTTTCTCGACAAGGGCCTTTGTTCGCGCGCAATTAGGAACGCGAAAGCCTATCATCAGTCAGCTCAGCGAGGGGTCCAACGATATCCCCCTTTCGAGGAAGGCCACCCGCATCCGTGTAACTGTTGCGCAAGTTGACACTCGTGGTCACGAACTTCGAGGAACCGTCAAACTCCACTCTGACAAAGAGGGCCACTCTGGACCCGTGCAGCGCAACATGTGTCGAAGCTGCGCGTCTTGAAATCGATGGGGCCCCCAGCGAGAGCTCACATTCTGAATGAGCGCAGTCCTCCGCCCTTTGGAATGTTGCGCCAAGAAGCGGACTTGCGCGGCGCCGAGGCGAGAGACACATTCTGAAAACGGCTTGTGCTCTATCCTTTAAGCTGTTGCAGGATTTTGATGCGAGTGTGCGCGGTGCTGAGGCGAGAGCCCGACTTTGACGAGGAACCGCCCGCCAGCCTCGGACCTGTTGCAAACTACTGAGCCGAATGCGCGCGGCGCTTCGGGGAGAGCCCTATTCAGAAAACGCCCCTCCTCAACCATTCAAGCTGTTGCAAACTTTTGAAGACGAACGTGCCGGCGCTGAGGCGATAGCCACATTTTGAACACGCCCACCTCCATCCCTGAATCTGGTGCAAACTTCGAAGACGAGTGTGCGGGGCGCTGAGGCGAGAACCACATTTTGAAAACGCCCCCTTCCATTCCTGAAGCTGTTGCAAACTTTCGAAAACGAATGTGTGCGGCGTTGAGGCGCGAGCCAGGTTTTGAAAACGCCACCCTAAATTGCTGAAGCACTTGCAAACATGACATAATGATGTGCGCGGTGCTGAGATGAAAGCTTCATTCTGAACACGCCTCTTCATTCCTGAATCTGTTGCGAATCTAACAAACGAATGTGCGCGGCATTGCAGCGATAACCATATTTTGAACCTCCTCCCTCCACGCTGGAATCTGTTGCGATGCTTGAAAACGAATGTGCGCGGCGCTGACACGACCGCCACACATTGAACATGTCCTAAAGCACACGGCGCCGAAGCGGAAGCTCAATTTTTGAAAGAAACATCGCCTTCAGTTATAGATAATGAAAACGTCTCAGGCGGAACGCGTGGTTTGCCCTACTGACACGTCGGGGGGTGCGACTGGGAGGCGCTCTTTATGAGGAGAAGGAATGGGGGAGGAGTGCGATGATGATGAGGATGAGGAGGAGGAGGAGGAGGAGGAGGAGGGGAAGAAGGAGGGGGAGGAGGAGGAGGAGGAGGAGGAGGAGGAGGAGGAGGAGGAGGAGGAGGGGAAGGAGGGGGAGGAGGAGGAGGACCAGTGCAAACCCAGGGGTCATCAACGTACCAGACATGCTGTTTTGGAAAGATTCAGGATTCTGCTAGCGCAACAATTGCCTTGATTCTCTGTGTTGAAGTCCTATGAATGGCGTTCCGGCACGATTCAGGATCGTCGAGACGCAGCAGTCAGGCTGATCCGTGGCGTTGGAATCCCGAAAACAATGTTTTGGTATGCTTCAGGGTAGACAGCTCGGTGTCACGTGTGCAAGGAACCGAACTCTATACACCAACGCTTTTTCCGGCCCTGCGCTGAAACTCTCACAAGGGAGCGGATCCTGGTGTATATGGGGTCCTGGTGTATACACTTTTCGTTGTTTCCCTGGGGAAACGGGGAACAAGTATACACCACACCACCCCGACGTCGTCCCCGACTTTTATAAAGTCCTCTGATTGAAAGAGAGCCCGCCACTGGTAATGTATAGTGAAAACGTATAGTAAGGACGCGTGGTAAGGACGCAAGACCCTTGGAGGCCGAAGTTGAAGTATTCTGGGCGGCAGGCGGCCAAACCCCCAGGGAACCTGAGAAACTGGCCAGCGAAAATTGCTAGGGACGGGCCGCAGAGGCTGAGGCAGGCAAGGACCCAAGGGTAGCCTTGAACAAATCGTTTGTCCCTACGATGCGCGTTGACTGTATACGTTCCAGCTTCCGAGCGTGGGCCCCCGAGGGCTCGCGAGCCTCCCGCGGCTCGCCTCTGAGCTGAGCCTCTGCTTCCTCCCCCGGGAGGCGGCCATTCCCCAGAGGCCGAGAGCGGCGATCGGCTGCCGCCTGCACGCCTCCTCGATGCAACAAGTGCGCGGGAGGTCTGGGTCACGTGGTCTGAGCGGCGGCACCGCCTCTGGCTAGAAGGAGAGACAATACCATACACATCAACTTCTGGCGATTCGCGCGGACTTCTTGGATCTGCGCTGGGCCCCCCTCCCTGGAGCGCGGAGAGCGCCAGGGGCGGCGCCGGAGGCGCCGCCGGGGGGGCCCAGCGCGGATCCAAGAACTCCGCGCGGAGCGCCGAAAGTTAATGTTTATGGTGTTTTTTCTTCTTCGAATGGCGGCCCTCGCTAGCCTTCGTCGGCCCTCGGCAGCCTTCGCCACGGGCGAATGGGGGGGCACCGCCGCCGCCGCCGGCGGGGCGAGCTGAGCGGAGGCGCCCCCGAGCGGGGGACGCGCAGCGTCGGCAGAGGCCGTGGCCGAGAAGCCGGCGAGCAGCCCAAGAACGCCGGACCAGCCGGATCGACCAGATCGCGCCGACGGAGTTGGTCTCTCTAGCCTTCGGGCTCGCGGGGGCTCGTTTCGGGGCTCGGGGCCGTCAGCAAGTCGTCCCAGAACGAGGAACGGGGCTGGATGGACACTGGGAGAGCTCCACGGGATCTGGCCTCGAGCGGATTGCGGTCAGGGCCCACGGGGGAGAGGCTCTCCAGCATGATCTCTGGCATGCGCAGGCCAGCCTCGCGCGTGCACAGTCGTGTGCCTGCAGAGGTGGCTCGCGGATGGGCCAAGGCCAGCCTCCCGGAAGCTGGTGATGCGAACGCCAGGCCAGGACCAGGACAAAGAGGTATAGACCTTGCTTGGATGAGGCTCTGAGGAGCATGTCTCTGCGGCAGGTTCGCGTCGTGGCGATCCCAGCGTTGGCTTCTGGCACCAAGTAAACCGTTCAACTTACAGAGATCGGCGTTTCTCGAGCACCAGATCGCTCCCTATTGGCCGATTCTCTGGGCCGGGCCACCAGTGGCGTGCAGTACAGCCTCGAGCGCCGGCGCGGGGGAGAGCTGCGGGGAAGTCGCGGCTCGACCCGCGCGACAGCGCAGCAACTGCAGACGGAGGGCTGCGCCCTCTGTCCACGCCCCCACGGGCCCGACCACGGGCTCGAGAGAGGCCGAGGTCGGGGACGAACGCCAGGCCTGAGCAAGTCTCGTCCGCGCTCCGCAAGGGAGCCCACCCGTGCCCGTCGGGGCTTGGTGTGGAGGCCGTTGCCTCAAAGATGTGATGCACGCGCGGAGTCAGGTGGTAGCCACCAATCGGAACACTCGTTGTTACCGACTTTACTATTGTGAGTTACGCCGCTTCGCTCTGGTGACAAAAGGAGGGAGAAGAAACGAAAGGGACGAATCTGAATGTATGGGGTATTTGCACTTCGCTCAAACTCGTCATCGTAACCAACATCACCCGTGAAACGCAATGGAATGGGGCCCCGAGCCAATACGGAAGCACGGCATCGTGCGAAATCCGGCTCTCCCACACGGTCACACCACAGTGCCAACAGCAGCAACAGCAGCATCGGAGCGCCGCAGGAGGTCCTGGATGCCGATCGCTACCGTGGCGCCGAGGATGAGGTAGATGCCTGCGTGGATCAAGCACGCGCGAGCAGAGCCTGCCAAAACCACGCAGCGGTCCCAACACGCGCTGACCTTGCGCTCCCCATCATCTAAGGGAACAGAAAGCGATACAAACAGAAATTTCGGAGCTCCGCGCGAACTTCTTTGATCGGCGCTGGACCCCCCGGGTGGCGCCTCCTGCGCTGTCCCGAAGGGCCCAGCGCCGATCCAGGAAATCCGCGCGGAGCTCCAACAAGTTATGTTTGTGCATGTTTCCTTATCCAGTCATCGTCATCCACCTCTATCTCCCCGCTAGCTTCGCGGAAACCTCGGTATTGCCCGCCCCCGCGTGCCAACGAGACTTTGCTCAAAACTGTGCCTCAGGCAGACCGTTTTTTGTTGTTGTTATTGTTGTTATTCTGGTTGTTGTTGTTGTTGTTGTTGTTGTTGTTGTTGCTTTTGGGTGTGTTTTTACATGCTATATATAAAACAATAGTTTCCTCTGGGGAGCCCCTGATCTGGAATAACAAGTCTCGATGAAAGAAGCGGGCTGGCCATGACTAAAAAATTGCGGGGTCTAATCTTCGCCGATCTTGGTCATGCGATCCACGAACTGAGGCTGCCCACGACGGACGGTGATCGAACTCGGCACCGACGCTTCAGCGTTCATTCGTATCGTAGTCATTGCCTTTTTTTTGTTGTTTGTTTTTTTGTTTTTTTTTCTTTTTCTTTTTCTTTTTTCTTCCAGAAGATCCGCCGGGCGTCGAATGCGCGAGAGCGGGAGCTCCACTGGCGCCGAATAGTGGGGTTGCGATAAATGGGAACGAGGGTGCCGGTGCACCTTTTGTGCCCTGAAAGGGGCCCCCTCTGGGGCCCAAAGGGGGCGCGTCCCCTCTCTTGCACATTTATCGCCTCCCGAAGAATCCACGCCCAAGCTCCGCGATCTGTGCAGCAGGCGCGCCCCTCGCAGCTTGTGCCCAGAGAGGGGCGACGAACAGAAAAAATGCCGCCCGGCGCGTGCCCCCCGCGGCGCGCGCGGGCCTCGGCCCCCTCTCTCTGGGGACCCCGCTCACTACAGCAAGGCTCGAAGAAAGGAGGAGGACCCGAACAGCACGCACGGCACCGCGCTGAAGAGCTGGTGGTCCTCCACCTGCGGCTGTGGCCCAAGTTTGGAAGACAATTGAGCATCGCCACGATGTGCAGCTGGGGGTCCTCCACCTGCGATTCTTGCCAAGAGTTAGGAGGAGGATTGGCCATCGCCATGATGTGCAGCTGGGGGGCCTCTACCTTCGGTTTCTGCCAGAGTTGGGGGAGGAGCATTGGCCATCGCCGCGACGTGCAGCAGGGGGGTCCTCCACCTCGGGCCGATGCCAGAGTTAGGAGAAGCATTGGCCATCGCCACGGTGTACAGCTGGGGCCAGGAGTTCGGAAAGAATTGGCCATCGCCAAAATGTGGAGCTGGGGGTCCCCCACCTTCGGTTTTTGCCAAGGGTTAGGATGAGACTTGGCCATCGCCACGATGTGCAGCTGGGAGTCCTCCACCTGCGATTCTGGCCAAGAGTCAGGAGGATAATTGGCCATCGCCACGATGTGCAGCTGGGGGGTCCTCCACCTTCGGTTCCGACTTGAGGGAGGAGCATTGGCCATCGCCGCGATGTGCAGCTGGGGGGTCCTCCACCTCGGGTTGATGCCAGGGTTAGGAAGAGTATGTGCCGTCGCGACGATGTGCAGCTGGGCCAGGAATTTGGCCATCGTCAAAATGTGCAGCTGGGTGTCCCCGAGGTCCCCCCCCTTTCGGTTCCTGCCGAAGTTACGAGGAGAAATTGCCATCGCCATGATGTGCAACTGGGGATCCTCCACCTTCGGTTCTTGCCGCGAGTTAGGAGGAGGACTGGCCATCGCCACGATGTACGGCTAGGGGTCCTATACCTTCGGTTCCTGCCAGACTTGAGGGAGGAGCATTGGCCATCGCCGCGATGCGCAGCTGGGGGGTCCTCCACCTCGAGTCGATGCCAGAGCTAGTAGAAGCATTGGCCATCGCCACGATGTACAGCCGGGGCCAGGAGTTCGGAGGACAATTGGCCATCGCCAGAATGTGCAGCTGGGAGTCCCCCCGCCTACAGTTCTTGCCAGAGTCAAGAGGAGAACTGGCCATCGCCATGATTTGCAGCTGGGGGTCCTCCACCTTCGGTTCGCGGCAAGAATTAGGAGGATAATTGGCCATCGCCACGATGTGCAACTGGGGGTCCTCCACGTTCGGCTCTTGCCAGAGCTTGGAAAATGCTTGGCCATCGATGCGATGAACACCTGGGGCTCCTCCACCTCCAGGATGAAAATTGGCTGTCGCCACGATGTGCAACTGGGGGTCCCCCACCTTCGGTTCTTGCCAGGAATTAGGAGCAACATTGGCCATCGCTGGGTGCCCCTCACCTTCCGTTATCGCAAAGAGTTCGGGGGAACATTGAGCATCACCGCGATGTGCGGCTGGGGGTCCCCCACCTTCGGTTCTGGCCTGATTAGCGGTCACGTCGCCACGTTTAGCGTGCACGACCCCCCCTTGAGAGACAAGTAGTTACTCGATTGCCGTGCGCGCTATGCGCCAGCTCCCCTGGTCAAGACCGCCTTGGACAAATATCAAGCCGTACGTGCCCGCTATGCGTTGTCCATGTCTCAAAGTGGACCTGCGCGCTAAACGTTGTTTTGCGTTCGCGATCTGCGGCGCGCTGCACGGACCGTCATGCTTCGCGCGAAAAAAATACTATTCGGCTCACC
>CAUYUJ010016701.1:128884-136384 GCA_963575745.1 Prorocentrum cordatum
GGATGCAGGATGAGCTGGTTTCCAGATGGGGCTCTCGCCCTGGCGCGGCGCACAATTGATGATGATGATGCTGATGATGATGATGATGATGCTGATGATGGCAGTGACGATCATCATCGTCGTCATCATCATCATCATCGCCATCGCCATCGCCATCGCCATCGTCACCGTCATCGTCGTCATCATTATCATTGCCATAGCCATCGCCATAGCCACCGTAACCGTCACCGCCATCATCGTCATCATCATCATTGCCATAGCCATAGCCATTGTCATCGTCACCGTCATCATCATCATCATCATCATCATCATCATCATCATCATCGTCATCATCGTCATCATCGTCATCGGCATCATCATCGTCATCGTCAACATCATCGCCAGAACAATCACCATCGTCATCGTCATCGTCACCGTCACTGCCATCGGTATCATGTCATCAGCATCATCATCGCCATCGTCATCGTCATTGTCGTCGCCCTAGCCATCGCCATCGCCATCGTCATCGTCACCGCCACTGTCATTGTCATCATCATCGTCATCAGCATCGCCATAGCCATCGCCATTGCCATCGTCACAGTCACCGTCATCGTCGTCATCGTCATCGTCATCGCCATAGCCATCGCCATCGTTATCGTCACCGTCATCATCATCATCGTTATCGTCACGATCATCATCAGCATCATCATCGTCATCGTCATCATCATCGACATATCAGTCGCCATCGTCTTCGTCATCGTCATCATGTCATCATCATCATCGTCATCATCATCATCATCATCATCACCGTCATCGTCATTGTCATCGTCATCATCGTCATCGTCATCGTCACCGTCATCGTCATCGCCATGGCCATCGTCACCGTCGCCGTCATTATCACCATCATTATCATCATCGTTATCGTCATCGTCATAGCCATCGCCATCGACATCGTTATCGTCATCGTCATCATCATCACCACTGTCATCATCATCATCATCATCATCATCATCATCATCATCGTCATCGTCATCGTCATCATCATCATCATCATCGTCATCGTCATCATCGTCATCGTCACCGTCATCGTCATCGCCATTGTCATCGCCATAGCAATCGTCATCGTTATTGTCACCGTCACCGCCATTGTAACCATCATCATCATCATCATCATTAACATCATCGTCATACCCATCGCCATCGACACCGTCACCGTCACAGTCATCATCACCACCATCATCATGATCACCATCATCGCCATGATGATGATGATCATCATTATCATCACCATCATCATCGTCATATTCGCCATCAACATCATCAACATAAACATCAACATCACCAATATCATCGTCATCATCACCAATATTCGTAAGCTTATTATTGTTATTATTGTTATTATTAACATTATCATCAACATCGTCACCATCATCGTCATCGTCACCGTCATCGTCGTCGTCATCATCATCATCAGCATTTCATCATCATCATCATCATCATCATCATCATCATCATCATCATCGTCATCATGAGTGTTAATCTCTGTCAATAGCCACTCACACAGATGGAGGACAGTATCTATCAAAATGAGCTCTCGCCTGTTGTCCCCCCCAACATCATTACACCATGTATCAGTGTGTGCAACATTTTCACGGATGAAGAGCGGTTTCTTTTCAACATGGGGCTCTCGCTTGAAACTTCATTCGGTTCACGGCCTCGAGCTCAAATGTGTGGAACAATTGCACGGGTGAAGGGCGGTTCCGTCTAAGAGCGGGGCTGTCGTTGGTCACCTCCTTGACCTTCATGGCCCCACCTCGTCGCATTCCTTGCAGCTTGACGTGGGATGGAGGGCGATTTCTTTCAAACTGGAGCTCCCGCCCGCATTGCGAGGCCTTGGAGCGCTCGTCTTGCAAGGGAGGGCTTCGCGTGGTGAAAAAACGTGCTTGTAAGGATCAGTGAGGGGACTTGGGACGGGAGGGTGTATCGCAGTATTGTTGATACGTATTGGCTTCGTCCTGGTTCCTCCCTTCTTCTCCTCCTTCTGCTCCACCTCCTCCTCCTCCTCCTTCTTCTCGTTCGTCTTCCTCCCTCCTTCTCCTCGGAAGCCCTGGAGGTGAGGAGGGTGAAAAGCGGTCAGGCCAAGAGCGCGGATGCAGAGACGACGGCTGCTTGCCGTTTGCCTTCTTCTTCGTCTTCTTCTTCTTCAGCGCCTGCTTCCCCCGAAGGAGGCGCTGTTCAGCCACGGGGCAGTGAGGTTAAAAAGCCCCAAAGAGGAGCAAACACGGCTGAGCGGCAGGAAGGCAAGTCGCAAGGGCGAACTAGAGATGATTGACCGATAAAGACCATGTCAGCCACTCGTTGCAACGATCTGCCCACCCTTCTGAGACTATGGCAAGAAGCATCCAGTTTGGTTTTTGGGGCCTGCCGAAACACTGTTACAAGCTCCACTCCCACTCCCTCCCTCTCTCTCTATACATATATATATATATATATATATCTATATTCTGTTATGCCCCCCCCCCGAAACGAGCCCGCCGCCCTCCTTGCAAGGGCGGTGAAAGAAAACGCTGTCCTCCGCTACCGCCCGGCGGCCGCCGCCGGGCCTGGATCCGTTCGGCGCCGGCGGCGCGCGCGACGGCGACAACGAAGATGAGGGGGGCGGGATGAGGGGTGAGGAGGGCTGGGGGGGACGAGAGTGGGGAGGATGGAGTGGGGAGGGAAGGGGGTGGGAGGAGAAGGAGGGGGGCGGGGGGAGGAGGAGGAGGAGGAGGAGGCAGGAAGAAGAGGAATCATAATCGTACTCGTGATGAGAGGAACAAAAAAGATAATACTCATACTAAGAGTGACACTAATCGTAGTAATAAGAAAACGCAGCAATAATACTGCAAGTGCTGATAGCAGTAAGAAGCATATGACTAGTGTGATGATGAAGGTGTGAATGCGAGGTGGAGGGGCACGGGGGAGGGGGAGGATGAGGAGGGGGGAGGGAAGGGACAAGACTGATGGCGGGAGGAAGGGGACGGGGAGGACAATAGGAGAACGGGGAAAGAGAGGACCACCAAGCTCGCTAGAGGCTTGAGGGGTACCGAACCCTATCTTTAGAAATGAAGCGGTCATCGGCGAAATACTGGAGACTGTTGGGCAGCGCACGAAAGAGCCCGCCACCACCCAATCCAATACTTGGACGACACCAAACCGCATCCTTCCGATAACCGGGATGGCCGAAACCACATGCCACTGGCAGCGGTGGAGTCAGTCCGTGAGTGGTGCCACTGGCCGTCGCGGAGCGAGTCCACGGGGAGAATGTAGATCCTGATGCCCCAGTGTGAAGACTCGGCCGTGCCAGGAAAGCCCCCCTAGGGAGACGGGCATTCCCGAGTGCCCGAGCAATCACCCTGGCTCCTCGCTCCTGCGGATGACCTGGTCCAGGGAGGGCTCAACCCGACGCCTCTCCCCCCCGTTCGCGGCCGCGCTTCCAATGATGCGCGGACGTCGGTGTCGCCCCGACGAGCTCTCGATGGGCGGGGGCCCGCGCAAAGACCCGGGGCAGGGCGGGGACGGGGGAGGGCCCACGGGGACGCCGCCCTCGCCTCTGGCCCTGGGGTTCGCTCCTCGACCCCTTCCTCCTCCTCCTCCTCCTCCTCCTCCTCCTCCTCCTCCTCCTCCTCCTCCTTCTCCTCGTCTCACGCACTTCTATGGGGAAATCGGTGGTTCGCTCCTTTCCCGAGGGGAGGCCTTGCCCCCCCGGGTGCTGGCGGCCCCACGCTGACGCACCCTGACAGCAAGAGGGGCATGCCACGGGAGGGAGGGAGGGACCGCCCGTTGGCCTGTAGTTCGCCCCCTTTCCTGTGGAGAGGCCTTGCCCCCGTGCGTGCTGGAGCAGCCGCCACGAGGTCTAACTTCGACTGCGAGGTTTCCCAGGGCCCGTGGCCGAACGGCCTCTCTGGCTTGCGACGCCACTGTGACGCACCCCAGCAGCAAGAGGGGCAGGCCAACGGGATGGATGGATGTAGGGGCCGCCTCTTGGCCTCTAGTTCGCCCCTTTCCTGAGGGGAGGCCTTGCCCCCATGGGTGCTGGGGCAACCCTCCTGGCTTGCGGCGCCACGCAGACGCACCCCAGCAGGAAGAGGTGCCAACGGGAGGGACAAATAGAAGGACCGCCTTTCCTGTAGGGTGGCCTTGCCACCTGACGCGCTGGGAGCAGCCACGGTGGGGTCCAACTTCGATTGGGAGGCTTCTTAGGGCCCATGCCCGAACAACCCCCATGGCTTGCGGCGCCCCGGTGGGTGACGCACGCAGCAGCAAGAGGGGCAGGCCAACGGGAGGGAGGGATGGAAGATGGAGGAACCGCCTCTTGGCCTGTAGTTTGAGGAGAGGCTTTGCCCTCATGGGTGCTGGGGCAGCCGCGGTGGGGTCCAACTTCGATCGAGGGGCTCCTTAGACCCGTGCCCGACTGACCTCCATGGCTTGCGGCGTCCCGGTGGGTGACACACCCCAACAGCAAGAAGGGCAGGCCAACCGGAGGGAGGGATGGAGGGACCGCCCCTTGGCCTGTAGTTCGGGAGCGGCTAAGAGGGGGGTGTCCAAGAGGGGGGGGGTGCAAATCATGACTGGCGGCATGTGCGCGGCCCAGCGGGGGGACCAGGGACGTAATTATCCCAGTGCGACCCTACCTAGGAGTTGGAACCCCTAGGAAAGCAGCATTAGTAGTAACAGTAACGCTAAGCTAAAGCTAAGCTAAAACTAAGCTAAAGCTAAGCCACAGCTAAGCTAAAGCTAAGCTAAATCTAAGCTAAAGCTAAGCTAAAGCTAAGCTAAAGCTACAGTAAGCTAAAGCTGAGCAACAGCTAAGCTAACGCTAAGCTACAGCTAAGCTAAACATAAGCTACAGCTAAGCTAAAGCTAAGCTAAAGCTAAGCTAAAGCTAAGCTACATCTAAGCTACAGCTAAGCTCAAGCTAAGCTAAAGCTAAGCTAAACGCTAAGCGAAAAGCTAAGCGAAACGCTAAGCTAAAGCTAAGCTACAGCTAAGCTAAAGCTAAGCTAAAGCTAAGCTAAAGCTAAGCTAAAACTAAGCTAAAGCTAAAGCTAAAGCTAAAGCTCCCAGGGGACTGGGGGGAACCGCTCCCAGGGGACTGGGGGAACCGCCCGGGGCGTGTTCCACTGCCCGGCCCCTTCAAGCTAAGAGAGTAAGAACCCTTCTAGGCAGAGCCTAGGTAGGGAATGAAATGAGAAGAGGCGCCATGGAATCTGGGGAAATATCATGGCCCCCGCCATGATATCCACCCCCACCTAGTCATCACCCCCTCTTTTCCGCCCCCGAGTAGCTTGAGGAGAGGCCTTGCCCTCATGGGTGCCAGGGCAACCGCGGTGGGTTTCTAACTTCGATCGAGGGGCTCCTTGGGGCTCCTGCCCTGACGGCCCCCCCTGGCTGGCGGCGCCCAGGCGGGCGACGCAGCCCAGCAGCAAGAGGGGCAGGCCAACGGGAGGGAGGGATGGAGGGACCGCCTCTTGGCCTGTAGTTTGCCCCTTTCCCGAGGGGAGGCCTTGCCCTAATGGGTACTGGGGCAGCCGCGGTGGGGTCTAGCTTCGCCTGGGGTGCACGGTTTCCCCCGGGGTCGTAGGTGACCCGAGAAGGAGGAGGAGGAGGAGGAGGAGGAGGAGGAGGAGGAGGAGGAGGAGGAGGAGGAGGAGGAGGCGGAGGAGGGGAGGAGGCAGTAGGAGTAGGAGGAGGAGGAGGAGGAGGAGGAGGAGGCGGAGGAGGTAGAGCAGGGGGAGGCGGAAGGGGATGAGGAGGTGGAGGAGGAGGATGAGGAGGAGGAGGGAGGAGGAGGAGGGAGGAGGAGGAGGAGCAGGAGCAGGAGCAGGAGTAGGAGTAGGAGTAGAAGTCAAGCTGGCCAGCTCGAGCGAGTCAAGCATGGCATGCCCATTCCCACCCGCCCTCCCACAACATAAGAAACAATGCTGGCGCAACTGGGGACCGAAATCAGATCGGCAAGGTGGTTTGCCACAGCTGATGCAGCCGCGATGGCGGTTACCGATAAGAAATCCCTGGCGCGTCTCAAAGACTGCGCTGGCATTTCAGCACGAGCCGAGGAGGCCCCAGGAAGCCTCCTGAGGCCCCAGGAGGCCTTAGGAGAAGCCCCAGCGACCCCCAGGAAGCCCCAGAAAGCTTCAGGAGGGCCCAGGAAGCCCCAGGTATTTCCAGGAGGCTTCAGGAAGCCCTAGGAAGTATCAGGAAGCCCCCGGTGAATCCCAGGAAGCCCCAGGATGTCTCAGGAAGCTCCGGGAGGATCCACGAGGCCCTGGGGAAGCCCCGGGAAGCCCCAGGATGTCCCAGGAGACCCTGGGAGGCCCCAGGGGGCCCTAGGCGCTCGACGAATTGGCGAGCGAAAAATGTGCGCCGCGCCTTCGCGGGAGCGCAACTTTAAGAAAACATGCGCGCGGCGCCGATACGGGAACGACATTTCGCCCTGTCGCGCGCGATGTGCACCGCGCCCCCTTCCTGCCACCCATTTCGCAAAACCGTCGACAAGAAAATCCCCACTGAGAAGAAACATGACGACTTCGTTTGGTTTTTGACAGGTCGGGTGACCCCTCCCGCTTGGGGTTGCCTCAGGCGTCCGCGCGCGATGTGCGCCGCGTCCCATTCCTGCTACGCATTTCGCATCGTCGACGACAATAAAGGCTATGTTGAGAGAACAACGACGACTTTGTATTGTTTTTTACAGTTAGGATGGGAGGGCCCGGATTGACGGCCGCGCGCGATATGCGCCGCGTCCAATTCCTGCTACGCATTTCGCATCGTCGACGACAATAAAGGCCATGCTGAGAGAAACAACGACGACTTCGTTTCGATTTTTTACGATTCGGATGGGAGGGCCCAGATGGAACCCCCCTCTGGCCGTACGTACATTGGAATTAGGAATAAGGATGGGAGTAGGAAGAGGAGGAGTAGGAGGAGGAGGAGGAGGAGGAGGAGGAGGAGGAGGGGGAGGAGGAGGAGGAGGAGGAGGAGGAGGAGGACGGGTCGCCTAAGCCCTTCGGAGAAACCCTCAAGCCCAGGGGGCTCCTTGGGCCCCGTGCCCGAGCAGCCCCTCTGACTTCTGGCGCCTCAGCGGGTGACGCACCCCCAAGAGCAAGCGAGGCAGGTCCACGGGAGGGAGGGATCGAGGTGCCGCCTCTTGGCCTGTGTAGTTCGTCCTTTTCCCTGAGGGGAGGCCCTGCCACCTGGGGAGCTGGGAGCAACCGCGGTGGGGTCCAACTTCAATCGTGGGGCCTTCCAAGGGCCCGTGCCCGAACAGCCCCTCTGGCATGCGGCGCGGTGCGGAGGAGGAGGAAGAGGAGGAGGAGGAGGAGGAGGAGGTGCGTCAGACGCACCACAAGAGCAAGAGGGGCAGGCCACCGGGAGGGAGGGAGGGAGGCGCCGCCTCTGGGCCTGCAGCTCACCCTTCCCGAGGGGAGGCCCTGCCCCTTATGGGTGCGGGGTCAGCAGCGGAGGGGCCTGTGGTCGATCGGGGGG
>CAUYUJ010016701.1:141384-153884 GCA_963575745.1 Prorocentrum cordatum
GACGAGTCGTAGCCGCAGCGCTTTAAGGGGGGGGCGTGTGGGCGTGCACGAGGGTACGCGAGAGCGCACGGCAGAAGGCTGCGTGCGCAGACAGCCTGGGGGGGGGGCTCGTCCTTGCTTTCTCGCCAGCCCGCACGGCTTTGCACAGGCCGCGTGGGGGCAGACACGACAAGGCCCGAGGGGGGTGGGGACGGGGGCCGGCCTTCGCGTCGTCGGGGTCGACGTGCTCGTGGCCCCTACTGTGGCCGCAGCCGCGGTTGCTGGGCAGCCGCGGCGGCGTCTGCCGCCCGTGGCTGCAGGCGGCTGGCAGTAGTCAGTGTCGCTGCGGTGGGCGCAGTGGCCCGGGCGTGGCGACAGTGGCCCCTTGCAAAAACTGCAGTCGCATCTGGGTCAGAAGAGCATCCTTCAAGAGCAGGAGGCCCTCCGCGGCCAAGACGCACCGAGCAGCCGAGGGTACACCCTCCCCGGGGTGCACAGGAGCAACCACCGAACACGAAGAACACCGGGGCATCCTCCCCGAGCCGACCTCGACCTTCTGCCTCGGTCCGGCTGTGCATCCGTGAGCCCACGGTACCCCACTCATGTCCAGGATCTGCCTCCAGTGGAGGAGGAGGAGAAGGAGGAGGAGGAGGAGGTGGAGGAGGAGGGGACGGAGAAGGAGGAGGAGGAGGAGGAGGAGGAGGAGGAGGTGGAGGAGGAGGGGACGGAGAAGGAGGAGGAGGAGGAGAGGAGGAGGAGGAGGAGGAGGAGGAGGACGGAGAATGAGGAGGAGGAGGAGGAGGAGGAGGAGGAGGAGGAGGAGGAGGAGGAGGAGGAGGAGGCTGCTCCCAAGAAGCCCGCACTGCACCCTCCCGCCCCCCGCCCAGCGCCTCGCGCACGCCCCCAGGCGCACGGCCGCGGCGCCGCCTCGCAGCTGCACGGCCGCGGGCGGCACGCCGGAGCCCGGCGCGGAGAGGGCCTCTTCGGGGCTGCTCGGCGAGAGCGGCACGGCGGCCGCGGCGGCGGGAGGCGGCAACGACTCCGGCGACGGCGACCGCCGACGAGCAGCGAGGGCCACCGAAGCCCGGCGGGGTGAGGGCCCCTCGGGCTGCTCAGCGGGGGCGGCGCGGCGACGCCGTGCTGGCGGCAACGACTGCGGCGGCGCCGACGAGCAGCCCCGAGATCCGGGCGCGGCATTTTTTTTTTCACGCTGGGCGTCTTCGCCTGGCTTCGGACGCCGGGGGCCAGCACGGATCGGCTCGCGGCTTGAACAGGTGGTGCAGGCAGACGTGGCCTCGGGCTCCAGTCGTGGCTTTGTGGCGATGCTGCATGTATTTCGCAGCATCGGATCCCGAGGAGCAGCGAGGGCGTCGACGAGGCGCCGACGGGATGCCCCAATGAGCGGGCCACGCCAGAGGAAGGCACGACGAGGAGGACGGGCACGTCGTCGTCGTCGTCGTCGTCGTCGTCGTCGGAGTCGTCGTCGCCGTCGTCGTCGTAAACGGCGTCGGCGTCGGCATTGGTGTCGTCGTCGTCGTCGTCGGAGTCGGCGTCGTCGGCGTAGTCGGCGTCGTCGGCGTTGTCGACGGCACCATCGTCGGCGTCGTCGTCGTCGGTGCCGTCGTAGGCATCGTCGGGGTCGGCGCCGTCGTCGGCGTCGTCGTTCGTCGGCGTCGTCGTTCGTCGGCGCCGTCGTCGTCGTCGACGGCGCCGGCGTCGGCGTCGTCGTCGTCGGCGTCGTCGTCGGCGTCGTCGTCGGCGCCGTCGTCGTCGTCGTCGACGGCTCCGTCGTCAGCGTCGTCTTCGGCGCAGTCGTCGTCGTCGTCGACGGCGCCGTCGTCGGCGCCGTCGTCGTCGGCGCCGTCGTCGGCGTCGTCGGGTTCGTCGTCGGCGTCTTCGTCGGCGGCGTCGTCGGCGTCGGCGTCGGCGTCGGCGTCGGCGTCGGCGTCGACGGCGCCGCCGCCGTCGTCGTCGTCGTCGTGTCGTCGTCGTCGTCGTCGTCGTCGTCGTCGTCATCGTCGACGGGTCGTCGGCGTCGTCGTCGTCGTCGTCGTTGTCGTCGTCGTCGTCGTCGTCGTCGTCGTCGTCGTCGTCGTCGGCGCCGTCGTCGACGGCGCCATCGTCGGCGTCGTCGTCGGCGCCGTCGTAGACGTCGTCGTCGTCGGCGTCGTCGTCGACGGCGCCGCCGTTAGCGGCGCCGTCGTCGGCGCCGTCGTAGGCGTCGTCGTCGTCGGCGTCGTCGTCGTCGTCGACGGCGCCGTCGTCGGCGTCGGCGCTGGCATGGCGTCGTCGTCGTCGCGCCGTCGTCGTCGAGCTTGTCGTCGTCGTCGTCATCGTCGGCGTCGTCGTCGGCGCCGTCGTCGCGTCGGCGCATCGGACGTCGGCGTCGTCGGCGTCGCGTCGGCGTCGTCGGCGTCGGCGTCGGCGTCGGCGTCGCGGGCGTCGGCGTCGGCGCGTCGTCGTCGTCGTCGTCGTCGTCGTAGGCGTCGTCGGCGTCGGCGTAGGCGTCGGCGTCGGGCCGCCGTCGTCGCGGCGCGCCGCCGCCGCCGTCGTCGTCGTCGTCGTCGTCGTCGACGACGGCGCCGTCGTTGGGGCGCCGTCGGCGCCGTCGTCGTCGTCGTCGTCGTCGTCGTCGTCGTCGTCGTCGTCGTCGTCGTCGTCGTCGTCGGCGCCGTCGTCGTCGTCGTCGTCGTCGTCGTGGTCGTCGTCGTCGTCGTCGTCGTCATTGTCGTTGAGGGCGCCGCCTCGGTAACCTAAGATAAACCCGCCAGTGCCGCCAAGGCAAAATGGGAGAGCCGGCTGAAGTGCCTGAGGTGGAATCCACCCACCCCACCCTACGCAACTCGTCAGGACAGAGCTGAGGGGGAGCAAATCTTTTCTCAACTTTCGACTCCTTAGGACCATGGCCTTTACCCCATAACTTGCCGGAGCGATCCCCGTCGGCCTTCAGCAGAGAAACAGGGTCAGCTCGGATCTGGACCCCCGCAGGATAGCGCGGCGGCGTTGTCCAGAGGGCGCGGCCAATAATGATGGCGCGAGCCCTCCTTCCGCCCAAATCTATGAGTTCAAATCACCATTCCTTCCGAACGCCCTTGCTGGCAGCGGTGGAGTCCTTCTTCGCCTTAGTGACCGCGGGAACCTCACATCTTCTATCAAGGGCTGCTCGCAGTCGGTGATGAGTTCGCCGATGTCGCGCAACTCGGGGGCGGCCAGCGCTACCGAGGCCGCGGCGCGCCTGAGAAGATGGGGATGAGCCTCGGCGGTCCCCGCGGCCCAATGAGGTGGGCCGCCCGGGGATTCAGCGCACAGTGGCCACCGGCCTCGAACATGGAGTCCCGCGGCGGGCCTCGAGTTCAGCAAGGAGGGCTCTCACCTGGGGCTTTCATCAAAGCGGACCTCTGAGCGCGGGGTCCTTTGGGGGGGCATGTTGGGCTCAACGCCCCCCCCCCTGGAAGCGTCTGGACAGGCCGGCCGCGGGGCCCACGCGCATGGAGCTCGGCGCCATCTTACTACTCGGCCTGGTCAGCCCAGATGGATCCCTTCGCTGAAGGCCCTGGCGCTCCTTCGCCATCCCCTCTAGACGCCCCGCATTTGGCTTGCTCCACCACGTCGGAAACCCAGACCCAACAAGCGTCGTCCTCCTTTGGCGACGGACCCACCATCAGAGAAACCGGCGGACGAGGAGGCCTTCGAAACGCCAGCCCCTCCAGGCAGAGAAGCCGAGCATGGAAACGCAAGCAGGCAGGCCGACGGGGGTGCAGCGAGCCACCATTGACGACGCCGATGCCGCCAATTCCTTCGCCGAGCCCGTCAGAGACCGCAGGGAAACCAATGCGTCGGGGGCGCCCGCGGAAGGGAAGTAGGTGTGCTGGCCAGTGCGCACCAGTCTTGCCTTCGGACACGTGCCTGGAAGCCTGACTGTCGCGGGAGCTTCGGCTCGAAGCTGACATCTCCCGCGGCGACGAGCTCGCAGCCCAACGCGCCGGGGCGCTCCCCCGGCTCCGACGCGCTGCCCAGCTCGGCGGCACTCCTGCCCGCGGCGTGCTCCGGGTGCAGCGGGGCGGTGCAGATGGGGGGGGGGCGCAGGGGCGCGCGCCGTGCAGGCGAGCGCACGGCCCACTGTCTGGCCACGCGCAGAAGGGGGCAGGGGGAGGGGGGAAGGCTGCTTAGAAGCACCCCTGCCTCTTCGAAGGCGCGGGCCTTCTCTGTAGATGTAAGGCCGGCGCCTTCTAAGAACCAGCCTCCTTCTAAGAAGTCTTCCCCCCTCCCCCTATCCCCTTGTGCGCGCCGCCAGACTGTGCAGCCCGCCTCCCTCGATCAGGGGGAGTCCGAGCCGCTCGACGGCCGGAGCAGCAGGTCCACAGCAATCGCCTCCCCGGAGGCCTCTAGTGCCTGGCGCCCAAGCGGATCTCCACAGCCCTGCTTCGGCGCGGGGGCCTCCCGGTGCGTGAGCTTTCTGCTCCTGGCAGATCAAGATCTGCGCATCAGGGTCCGAGTCCAGGAGGTCCAAGAGCGTGCCCCAACCATTGCAGTTTACCGTCCGGCAGGCAAACGCAACTTTTTCGCCCTGGCGAGCTCTGGGGGCATTGGCCCCTGGCGCGAGAGGCTGGGCCTGGGGCGCCAGAGGCACTGGCCAGGATTTGATGCGAGCTGGGAAGAGGTCAGGACACAAGTCCTTCGCCCTCGTGCTGGCATGCTTTGAACACTGCGTGTGCGCTGGAAACCTATCTTTGTGGTCCAGCCAAGAGCAGAGTTCTAGAGCGGCTTTGACCGGCACCAGCGCAAACCTTTGAGCTGGAGCAGTGCTCTCCGAAGAGCTCCAGCGAAGTCCTGGGGCGCAGAGGTGCCTCTGTGCCCGCGAGGCCAGCGAGGGGTGATGCGGGCCGCGACGGGCCCGAGCGAGCCCCGGAGTCCCAGCGGGGCCCGGCATTCGGAGGCCAGGAGACATGCGGCATCAATTTTATGCACAAGAACTGCCACCATCCAGAGGTCCAGAGGAGGAGGAGGAGGAGGAGGAGGAGGAGGAGGAGGAGGAGGAGGAGGAGGAGGAGGAGGAGGAGGGGGAGGAGGAGGAGGAGGGAAGACCCCCCAGAGCCTGGGGGCGGCCCAGAGTCTGAACAGCACTTTTTCCAGATCGCATGGCCTGCTCTGGCAGAAGGTGGGCACGTCCCCTGGGGCAGGGCGGGGCTCACGCACGCTCCCCAGATCGCACCCCTTGGGGGAGGGGCGGGCTCCCCGGGGCCCCCGCCATGGGCCCAGAGAGCGAAGAGGACCGGGCTGCCCGATGGGCCGCTCGCAGGCCAGACCCGAGAGCCTGAGAGGGACCAACACGAGTCTGAGACCCTCCCTGATACGGTCGAGGCGTTGACCTAAGGAGCCCTAGATAGGGAACGAGGCCCCCTTTTTTCTCCATGAATTGAACTTCGACTTCCCATCGAAAACTTTGGAAAACCCTGGGCATGGTGTGGAACAGTTCAGGAACACCGAGTCCCTCCCCAACGAAAGGGGTTCCTTCTTCAGCGCCCCGACTTTACTGCGATAATGAAAACTTCAAGAGGGGTGCGGGTCCCAGGCAATGCCTGGCCGTTCCTCAGGATATATCGCCAACGCCAATGGCGAAGGTGGTGAACGTGAGCTCACCCGCTCTCTCCACCCGATCCCTGCAACGGTCCCATCAGGAGGCAACCTCTCGGAATCTCAGCTGGAGGGGGCAGCCTTCTTTGGGACTGGGCAGGGGGGCAGCCAGGGACAAAGAGCAGGAGTAGCCGAGGTAGACCAGGCCCCACCAACCATCGAGGATGCCGAACTTCAACTGGAAATAGCGCTGTACCCCTCGTCAAACAGCTGCGCTGTCTGAGGTGGTACTTCCTCAAACAGTTCTTGTTCAACCAAACTGCGATTGTCTGGGGCTTGCTTAGGCTGACTGGACATGTTGAGCGAACTGCCTTGTCACCTCCATGCTCGACCTCCCGCGCAGAACTTCCCGAACCCGCTGAATCAACTGCAACCAGTCCGTCATCTGAGAATACTGGGGCAACCTCACCGTCATGTGTCTTCCTCTTCTGGTGCAACCGTGATCTGTGTCTCTCATGTGCCAAGTTAACTCCCTCTGAAGTTTTACCCTGGGACAGCTGCAAAGACAACTACATGATACTGCTCGCCATCGTAGCTTTACGTGACTCCAGCTCCTTGCGGTCGGCGTCGGTCATACTCCTCAACCTCCTTCTCAGCATCATACAAGGAGTCGAATGAACACCGCGTCGAAGAAAGCCTTGCCACCAATGACATCGCGCAGGTCGAGCATGTTTTTTTTGGGGATGGTCCTGGGGCTGTGGGGGGGAGGGACTTGGACCGAAAGCTCCTTGACAACGACTGCGTGTGTGTATTATCTGCCTGGTCCAAATCCTGCTTGGGCTGAGCCACCAAGTAACACTGCTGGTGAGCGTTTTTTTATTAGGCGTTTCGACATTGGGAGGAAGGGGGGGGGTGAGAGGGGGGTCTGGCTCCAGACCTCTGCTTAGTGCGACTGTTGAGACCCCACCCGCTCGAAACAGACGCCAAAACAGCCAATATCTACCCCATGGGAGGGGGGAGGAGGGGGCGTGAGGGGCCCGCGCCGATCGGCAAAACAACGAATAGAAACCGATCACCTGTTCGTGTTTGAGTTCGTCCTTCCCCAGTGTGAGTTTGGCAAATTCCTGGCGTCGGCATCGATCGCGCCCTTGGGGGAGCCGGGGGACCAGCTGCGGGCCGACGGGGCGGCCGCGCCTCAGATGGCTTCTCCGTGGCGAAGTAAAAAAAAACAATCACGTCTTCCTTTTCATTCCTCGTCTCCCTCCTCCTCCTCGATCAGGGCCTCGAGCAGGAGGAGGGGTGGATGGATGGAGGGAAGGATGGCCCAGATCTCCCAAGAACCCCAACAACCCACTCACTCCTTCTCGGTCCTTCTCCTGTTCATCATGTTTACACACATCTGTATACATATGCATGTATAGACGTACATATGTATGTATGTATGTATGTATGTATGTATGTATGTATGTATGTATGTATGTATGTATGTACATATATATATATATATATATATATATGTATATATGTATGTATATATATATGTATATACACATGTCGGTCACAGCGCGAGGAAGTCTGGTTTTCTGGTCATGACTCGGGCTTCTGGTGGCCGATCTGGACGATCCGGGCATCCCCCGAAAACTCTGAACGTTGCGCAGCTGCTGGATCGCATCCCGGAGCAGAAAGGCGAACACGCCCGACGGCACCCTCTTCGCCCCCTGCTCATCCTCCTGCTCCTGCTCCTGCGCCTCACCCTCATCAATCAACAGTATCAGCATCGTCATCAGCGCCATCCTCCTTCTCCTCGTCCTCCTCCTCAGGCGGGGAGCACCGGGCCTTCGGGGTCCAAGCCCCCGCGCCCGGGCTTTCCTTCCCGGGGGGCTGCCAGGTCCCGTGGCCTCCCACAGGGCGGTGCGGGAGCTCACTCCCCGCACTCGCCGCCTTGGGGCGGGACTGGCGGTCCTTCTCCCCGTCGTGTCGTGTCGTTGTCGTTGTCGTCGTTGTCGTTTCGTGGGTCCCGGGGTCCGGGCCCTTTTTTTGCCCTGCCCCTTGGGCGTGCGGGTGGCCCTGCCCGATCGGCTTCCCCCTTCGTGGGGGCGGCTCCGTTCGGTTCGGGCCTCCCGCCTGCCCGTGGGGCGGGGCCTTTTCCCCGTCCCGCGCGGGCGGTCTCGCCCGTTGCCCGCGTGGGTGGGGCGCCGCGGCCGCGCCGCGCGGCCGCGCGCGACGGCTCCGCGCGGCCGATGCGCGGGCGGGCTGGCGGCGGCACCGCAAACAAACAAATCCTCCTCCTCCTCCTCCTCCTCCTTCTTGCTGGCCACCAGCAGGAGGGGCGAAGGGGGGCCTCGAGCAGGGGGACGGCCTCGAGCAGGAGGAGGGGGGTGCCTGGTCCCCGAGGCGCGGGTTGCCCGACAGGTCCAGGAGCCGCAGGGGGGCCGCGCGGTGCTGCGCGAAGAGGCGGGCGCGCGACCGCAGCAGCGCGCGGACCAGGCAGACGTCGGTGAGCCTCGTCGGTGCGCGCCCAAAAGGAGCCTCGTCGTCGTCGCCGTCGTCGCCGCCGTCGTCGCCGCCGTCGTCGTCGTTGTCATCGTCGTCGTCGTCACCGTCACCGTCGCCGTCGCCGTCGCTATCGCAGTCGCCGTCGCCGTCGCCGACGCCGTTGTGGTCGTCCTGGTTGTCGTCGTCGTCGTTGTTGTCGTCGCCCGATGTTGTTCATTTCTCTGAACAGTGCTTGTACTTAGGTTTTCTTACTTGTCTTCAAAGGAACTGGGCTGGTGTGTCGGTCTGGCGGGTACGTTGCCGCCGTCGCCGTCCCGTCGAGACTTCGTCGCTGGCCGTCGGCTGGGCATGTGTGTCGGTCTGGCGGCTGTGTTGCCGCCGTCGCCGCCCCGTCGTCGCTTCGTCGCTGCCCCGTCGCCGCAGCATAGGTTGCACCGCATACATTGCACAACAATGATTGCACCACAGGGGTTCCAAAACATAGATGTCCCCACAGCGATTGCACAACACAGGCTACAGCACATACATTGCACCACGTACATTGCAGCACATGGATTTCACCACGCAGATGGCATAACAAATATTGCGCAAAATCGATTGCAGACCGTGTATCTCGCCACATATATTGCACAACATATATGGCCAACCATATACGATACACCACACATGTTGCACCACATAGATTGCACACCATCTATTGCTCAACATAGATTGCACACTACATACTGCACACCATTGATTGCACCACATAGGTAGCAGCAACACATCTATTGCTCCACCAATTCTGCATTACATAGGTTGCCCCAAATGTGTTGCGCCCCATGAGTTGCACACCATATAAGGCACCACGTAGATTGTACAATGTAGGTTGCAACACGTATGTTGCACCACATGAATTGCGCATCAAAAACACAGCGCTACACAGACCGTGTATCATACATTCTGCGCAACATCGACTGCACAACATATATTGCATACAATAGATTGCACACCGTAGCGTGCACATCATATGTTGCATATGGCACCACATAAATTGCACCACAACCCGTACTACTGCACACATATTGCAGCACACACGCACGCGCACACACACACACACACATATATATATATACATACGATTGCCCACATATATAACAGGTTGCTCAACAAAGCTTGTCACACACATTATGTATGTATGTGTATATATATATACACTAGAACCACGCGCGCGCTTCGCGCGCGCTTAGGTTCTGTCGAGTCACAGACCCAGGAATCGTTGCGAGAAGAAATTGGTGACGCGAAGCGTCTTGGGGGCGTCCTTGGACGTCCGGGGTCTCCTGGGGCCTCTTGAGGGGCCTCCTTGGGGCCTTCTTGGGCTCCATCTGGAAGCCAAGATGGATGCAACAAGAGGGTGCTTGGGCTCTCCGTGAGCTATCCTCTGGTTTTCATTCCCCTGGAGAGGAGAAGGAGGAGGAGGAGGAGGAGGAGGAGGAGGAGGAGGAGGATGAGAAGGAGGAGGAGGAGGAAGATGCAGAGGAGGGAGGAGGAGGAAGGAGAGGAGATGTTGGGGCGCTCTTGGGGCCCTCTTGGGCTCTGTTGGGGTTCGTCGGGGCCCTCGTGGGGCCACCTTGGGCTCCTCTCGGAGCTCCAAGAGGAGCCCACAGAGGGGCCCAACATCGGTCACGCGAGAGCTCTTTCGCGTGACCGATGTTGGGGCCCTCTTGGGGCCCTATTGGGCCTCCTTGGGCCCTCTTGGGGTCTCGACGGGGCCCTCGTGGGGCCATCTTGGGCTCCTCTCGGAGCACCAAGAGGAGCCCAAAGAGGGGGCCCAACATCGGTCACGCGAGAACTCTTCCGCGTGACCGATGTTGGGGCCATCTTGGGGTTCCTTGGGCCTCCTTGGGCCCACGTGGGGCTCCCTCGGGGCCCTCGTGGGGCCATCTTGGGCCCCTCTTGGAGCTCCAAGAGGAGCCCAAAGAGGGGCTCAACATCGGTCACGCGAGGGCTCTTCCGCGTGACCTATGCTGGGGCTCTCTTGGGTCCCTCTTGGGCCTGCTTGGGTCCTCTTGGGGTCTCGTCGGGGCCCTCGTGGGGCCATCTTTGGCTCCTCTCGGAGCTCCAAGAGGAGCCCACAGAGGGGCCCAACATCGGTCACGCGAGAGCTCTTCCGCGTGACCGATGTTGGGGCTCTCTTGGGGCTCTCTTGGGTCCCTCTTGGGCCTCCTTGGGCCCACGTGGGGTTCCCTCGGGGCGCCCTCTTGGGCCTGTCTTGGGGCCCTCTTGGGCCATCTTGGGCGCCTCTTGGGCCGTCTTGGGGCCCTCTTGGGCTGTCCTGGGGCCCTCTTGGAAGCTTCTTGGGCCGTCTTGGGGCGGTCTTGGGCGCCTCTTGGGCCGTCCTGTAACGTCGGAAAGCCCAAAAGACAACTTTGTTGAAAATGTACGTTTTACGAGGGAATGGGCCAATTTTTGCATCTAGGGGCCCTCTTGGGACGCATGTTGGAGGCTTCTTGGGGCCTCTTGGGGGCGTCCTTGGACGTCTGGGGTCTCCTGGGGCCTCTTGAGGGGCCTCCTGGGGGCCTCCTGGCGGCCTCTTGGGGCGGAAGGCTCGAGCTTGCGGTTCGTGGTCCCCCTCTGGGCCCCCTCTTGGGCCCGTCTTGGGGCCCTCTTGGGCCATCTTGGGCGCCTCTTGGGCCGTCTTGGGGCCCTCTTGGGCTGTCCTGGGGCCCTCTGGGAAACTTCTTGGGCGGTCTTGGGGCGGTCTTGGGCGCCTCTTGGGCCGTCCTGTAACGTCGGAAAGCCCAAAAGGCGACTTTGTTAAAAATGTACGTTTTACGAAGGGAATGGGCCAATTCTTGCGTCTAGGGGCCCTCTTGGGACGCATGTTGGAGGCTTCTTGGAGCCTCTTGGGGGCGTCCTTGGACGTCTGGGGTCTCCTGGGGCCTCTTGAGGGGCCTCCTGGGGGCCTCCTGGCGGCCTCTTGGGGCGGAAGGCTCGAGCTTGCGGTTCGTGGTCCCCCTCTGGGCCCCCTCTTGGGCCCGTCTTGGGGCCCTCTTGGGCCATCTTGGGCGCCTCTTGGGCCGTTTTGGGGCCCTCTTGGGCTGTCCTGGGGCACTCTTGGGAGCTTCTTGGGCCGTCTTGGGGCGGTCTTGGGCGCCTCTTGGGCCGTCCTGTAACGTCGGAAAGCCCAAAAGGCAACTTTGTTGAAAATGTACGTTTTACGAAGGGAATGGGCCAATTCTTGCGTCTAGGGGCCCTCTTGGGACGCATGTTGGAGGCTTCTTGGGGCGTCTTGGGGGGCGTCCTTGGACGTCTGGAGGCCATCTTCAGCATCTCGGAGCCCTCTTGGAGGCCTCTTGGAAGTTTCTTGGGCCGTCTTGGGCGTTTCTGGGGCCGTCTTGTCTGACCGGGGAGGCCTCCGGCAAGCCCCGACGAGCCTCCGGGCCCCCCGGGGTGCACATTTGCGGTCGAGGTCCCGGCCCCGGGCCCCCGGACCCGGTGCGCCGTTATATGTATATGACGCATCACATACATGGGCAACGCAAGCTGCACAACGCAGACAGCACTACATACCTTGCACGTTGCATATTGCGCCGTAGGGGTTGCACATCATCCATCTATGTAGAGGTGTATATACGTATATGTATTGCTCTGCATATCTAGCACACCATACAATTAACAACATATTTGAAACATCGTATGTCACATCATAATCTGCAATATCAGTTGCACCCCATATTGCTCAGCATAGATAACACCACATGAGTTGATATAAGCATGCTGTTGGTCGTCGCTGTCGTCGCTGTCGTCGTCGTCGTCGTCGTTCGAAGATACTATGTTTTTATCGTTTCGGGGCCTCTTGCGTCTCCCAAGGGCGCCCTCGCGAGCACGGCTGCATCCGCCTCGAAATAATGGCCACAGCGCACCCCAGGATAGGTCCAGGGGTGGGTCGTCGTCGCCGTCGCCGTCGCCGTCGCCGTCGCGGTCGGCGTCGCCGACGCCGTCGCCGCCGTAGTCGTCGTCCGAAGATAGCCTGTTTTCAGCGTTTGGGCCCCCTTGAGCCTCCCTTGGGCGCCTTCGCGGACACGGCTGGATCCGCCTCGACATCATGGCCAGAAACGCGCCCCAGGACAAGTCCAAGGGTGCGTCGTCGTCGTCGTCGTCGTCGTCCTCGTCGTCGTCGTCCTCGTCGGGTCGTCTGCCGACGCCATGACTTTTTCAACCGCCGTTCTCCCAGATTTCGGCATCTGGGGTCTATTTTCCGGGCCTCAGGACCGTCAACAATTGTTTCGAGTCAAAAAACTACACCTGGGAAGCAGTCGGGACTTCTGGGGCCGCGGATTGACAAATCAGATTGAAGGATGTCAGGAAAAGGGGGGGCGTCGTCGTCATCGTCGTCGTGGTCGTGGTCGTGGTGGTGGTGGTGGTCGTCGTCGTCGTCGTCGTCGTTGTGGTGATGGTAGTGGTCGTCG
>CAUYUJ010016701.1:158884-215256 GCA_963575745.1 Prorocentrum cordatum
TCTGGCGCTCCAGTACTGCCCTAGAGGCCCAGCCCTCTTGGGCTCCCAAGCGGCCCCAAGAGGGGTAACCCGCATTGGCCTGGGGAGCCTGTCCCCCAAATATGCCCCCCCGAGTCCGTCAGCAGGCCCCGCAAGACGCCGCCGTAGGTACCCAGAACGCCTCCAAACGGTGCGAAGCGCCGCCCCTCCCCACCCAAGAGGCCACAGAACACCCTCCGAGAGGCTGCTGGAAAGCTTCCTAAGAGACCCCAGGGGGCAGCCCGAGGAACCCCCAATAGGCATCCAACAGTCATCTGACTTGCAAACCAACACGCGCCCCATACAATGCTCGCACCCGACGCACGCACGCTTATGTCGCGTCGAACCCAACACCCCTCCACTTCTACATCTACTACAACTATCACTGCTATCACCACTTCTGCTGCTGCTGCTCCATCTGCTGATACTGCCACCACCACCACAGCTACTAACAATATTGGTGCTACGACTACCGCGACTACCCCGACAACTCAAGCTACTACGACTACTACGACCACTACGACGACGACGACTACTACTACGACTACGACAACGACAACGAAAACGACGACGACGACTACTACCACTACGACTAAGACTGCGACTACGGCTACGACTACTAGCCCAAATATCTACTACAGCCACGACTGTTACTACTGATGCTACTGCCACCACTACTACTACTGCCACCACTACAACTTCTACTGCTACTACTACTACTACTACTACAACAACAGGAACTACTACTACTACTATTACTACTACTACTACTACTACTATTACTACTACTACTACTACTACTACTACTATCATTACCACTACTACGAACACTACTACTACCACTACTACCACTACTACTGCTGCTACTACAAGTAGTACTAGTACGAGTGCGGCTACTACCACCACCACTGCTACTACTACGACGACGACTACTACCATTACTACTACAGCGCCTACTACTATGCTATTACTACTACCACTACCATTACTACTAGTACTACTAATACTTGAGCTGATACTACTACCACTATTACTACTACTACTACCACTTCTACTACTACTATTACTACTACGACTACTACTAATACTAGTGTTACTACTACGATTACGTCTACGCGTACGATTGCGTCGACGACGACTACTACTAAAACTACTACAACTACCACGGCTACTGCGACGACCATTACCATTACCATTACCATTCCCATTCCCATTACCATTCCCTTTACCATTACTGTTACTGTTACTACTACTACTACTACTACTACTACTACTACTACTACTACTACTACTACTACTACTACTACTAACTATACTACTAACTATACTACTACTGCTACTGCTACTACTATTTCTACCATTTAACTACTACTACGACGACGACTACTACTACTACTACATCTACTACCACTACTACTACTACTACTACTACTACTACTACTACGACTGCTACTACCACTACTACTAAAACTATTGCTAATATTACCACCACCACTACTACTACTACTACTACTACTACTACTACTGCAAGTACTACAACAACTACTACTGCAGCATCAACTACTATACTACTACTACTACTACTACTATTATTACTACTACTACTACTATTAGTACTACTTCTAGTACTACTTCTACTACTAACTGTACTACTAACTATACTACTACTGCTACTGCTACTACTATTTCTACCACTCAACTACTACCACTACTACCACTACTACCACTACTACTACAACTACTACTACTACTTCTACTACTACTACTACTACTACGACTGTTACTACCACTACTACTAAAACTATTGCTAATATTACCGCCACTGCTACTACTACTACTACTACCACTACTACTACTACTACGACTACTAGTAGTACTACTACTACTACTACCACTACTACTACTACTACTACTGCAAGTACTACAAAAACTACTACTACAGCATCAACTACTACTACTACTACAACAACTACTACTACTACTGCTACTACTAGTACTACTTCTAGTACTACTTCTACTACTACTACTATTACTATGACAACTACGATTGCTGTTACTGTTACTGTTACTGTTACTACTACTACTACTACTACTGCTACTACTACTACTGCTACTACTACTACTACTACTACTACTAGTACTACTACTACTAGTACTACTACTACTACTACTACTACTACTACTACTACTACTACGACTACTGCTACTATTATTACTGCTACTGGACCATCTCGGAATCAGCTGGGGTCGATCAGACCGACGTGGTATCCGAGTGCCTGAAGCGGTACCTGGCCGAGCCATCGCTTGGGGTGACGCCGCAGCGGCCATGCTCGTACCACGTGGGCTGTATCGCAGAGGCAGCCGACGTGAATAACCAGAACGGTACATTGAACCGATGCCTTCGGGCACAACTAAAATCATATCGCACCCACTGCAAAATCTATAGCCCATGGGTTTCCACATGGACCATGTTCGAGGTAGTGTAGGCGGCATGGCGGCAGTGGGGCCACTTGGGTCTGACGGGCGCTGCTGGTATCCACGTGGCCCGCGTGGTACGGACTGTTCCCTTCAGCCCTGCCTGCCGCGGCTCGTTCCCGAGCTGCCACGGTCCACAATGTTAGCCATGTCGTGCGTCACGCAGACCACCGCGACAGCCACTTCGGAGAGCCTCATGATAACCTGATGCTCGTGGTGCTCCCAATGGTGTTTGCGCAGCGCGTCCTGAACCTCAAGCCAGCCGTCGTGGCCGTCGAAGCTGGCGAGGGGCCTTGAGTTCTGTCTGGGCACGTGCCTGCGCAGGTTGCTGAAGGCCATGGGCGACTTCTTTAGCTCACTGTTCCTCGGCATGTGGTCGATTGCGTCATTCACGATGCCTGCTCGTTTGCTCCGCGTGGCGGTAATACTCCGCAGAACGATGCGGTCGGCAATTTACTGAAGGATCCCGGATAAATATGACGTGTCAGTGCCTGCTGTTGTCGGGTCTGTTGCTCTTGGTCCTGGTGGTGGTGTAGCGGTTGCGTCGATCCGGACTCCCCAATGTGGTATTCTGCTGAGTCAGTGATGGCGAGGAGCTGGCGCCATTATGCGGGTCCGCGGCGCCTTGACAGAAGACGCTGCTGCTGGCGCTGCAGCTGCTGGCGCTGCAGCTGCTGGCGCGTCTCCGCGCGGGTCGGCTAGAGGCGACTTCGGCGCCGGTGGTGGTGTCGGAAGTGCTGGTCTGTCTGCAGCTGCAGGCGGGTTCCCCCGCGTGGCGGGGGCGCTCCTTCTG
The DNA here is from genome assembly GCA_963575745.1 of Prorocentrum cordatum. Taxonomy (NCBI): domain Eukaryota; class Dinophyceae; order Prorocentrales; family Prorocentraceae; genus Prorocentrum; species Prorocentrum cordatum. Next base: position 162,171 of record CAUYUJ010016701.1, read on the forward strand.
GGATCGGTCTGCCCAGCAATGCAGGAGGCGGCGGCCTTGGCGGGCGCGGGGTCAATGCCCTCCTCGAGCTCGATCCGCCCAAGGAGGGGCCCTGTGTGCCTCGAAATGCTGGATCTCCCTGGAAAGCATCCGACTGCTTAGCCACTGGTGTTCCGGGCGTCGGTGCGTAGTCGGTCCTTCGAAGTTCTCCGCCTCGGATGCAGTGCTGGCAGAAAGTCCCGGCGAGCTGGACTTGGAGCGCGTGGGCGGAGCTGGAATGACGTGTGGCCGAGCCCCTGCCCCTCTCCGGGGAGACTGCGGGCTTGTTGAATGACTCTTGTTGGCTCGTTCCCGAGCCTGTGCGTCGCCCCCCGAAGCGCTTCCTGGTCTTGGCCGCCGCCGTCCGCTTCGAGGGCCCCGCCCGTCATCTGGTTGATGCCCCTGATGCGCTTCATCGCGTCGAGGTCCCCGTCCGTCATCTGGTTGACTCTGGGCCCCCCCGCTGCCGCTGGCGCTGCGCTGGCGCTGCTGCTGGGCTTTCCAGCGGGGGCTGCCTCGGCTGCTGCGCTGGCGGAGCTAGAGGCTTCCCCGGGGGCGGGTCGATCCAGGCGCTGTAGCGCCTCATCGATGTCGTGCTGCGCCGTCGGTGCCAACGGCGGGTCGCCCTCCTTCGCTGGGGCGAGGCCCCAGTTGGGGCTCAAGGATTCACTCCTGGCCAGGGCCCCTGGTTGGCGCTCTTGCCAATCGCCGAACATGGACCGCAATCTCGTCGTTGGCCGCCGCGCAAATTGATGCGATTGCGGCGGTCTGGACGGCTGTTTGATATGATTTCGTCCCGTCTGCATGCTGGGCCCCGCATGGCGCGTCCGAGCTGGTCGCGAAGTGCTGGGTGGGCCGTTCCGAGGGCCCGAGCGGCGGCCTGATCGACGTCGGGGGGCCATCTCGCGCTGGCAGTGCACCGCCGTGCATGTCTGCCGCGCGGCGGGGATTGGGCTGACGTCAGTGTTCAGGGGGGGGCTCTCTCCAACGCACCTCGCGGGGTGGCGGCGTCGCGAGTGGCGCCTCGTGGGGGCGGGGATCTTCGCGATCGTCCCTGCCGTGGCAGGAGTAGGAGTCGTCGCGGCCACAAGTCAGGAAGATGGCGACCTCGTCCTCGTCGAGGCCCATCTTGTCCTCGCCGACTCCCCCTGATGTCGGTCGGCCAATTGCCATCGTCATGAGGCCTCCGGGATCGTCGGGGAAGCAACGGCGCCTGTCGTAGGCCCATGATCGCCTCTAAGCTGTTGGCTAGGCGTGCCGGCCCTGGCCCTGCGATCCATGTCGATGGTGATTCCGAGGGCGCGTTGCCAACGTCTAGTGACCTATTCGTTGCAGAACATGGCCTGGTCTTCGTCTTTACCGTCTCGTAACGCCACTTCGGTGCAACCCGTTAGTATTGATAGTCGCCGCGAACGTCCGTGTTCATGGAGGCCCAGGTGTAGACGTCGAGGTCGTAAGGGTTCATGTCGGTGTCAGCTGCAGGATGCGCGGGAAGGGGGGATCATTTCGACGCCAATTTCTGGTTCGTTTCCGAGCGGGCGCTGGGCCACCTCTGCGGGGGTCATGTCGTAGTCCACTTACCCGCCATGTCCAATGGGCACATCGAAAGTGATGGTCTCTGGCGCGTTTCCGTGTCGGACATCTGGCTGGGCATTCAGCTCAGCGCCCGCTGCGTCGAGGCTGCTGGGCCTGGGGATGCCGTTGCAGGACTCCTCTCCCGCCGCGGTGTTCTCGTCGCTCCCGAAAAGCCAGTCCTCGAATGTGAGCTCGGAGCCGCCCTTTCCATGCAGGCGCGCGAACTCTGCGAGGGTGCCGCGGGCGCGCGGCTGCAGATCATCGAGGCCGTCGACGATGTTGTGGAAAGGAGAAAAATAAAGCCTCCAGTGCCTCATAGTCCCCAAATGAAAAGCATTCGGCGCGATCCTCCGTGCTTGAAGCAACGTGAGCTTCGGCAACGGGGCCCCGTCCGCCACCCTTTGCCGGGCATTATTGGATCGCGTGTCTTGTCGCTGCCGCGCCCATTGCGCTCGAAGGTCTTGCCGTCGCGGGCCTAGGGGCTGCCGTCTCTACCTTTGCCTTGTCCATGCGTTCTGTGATCTTTACTTTTGCTTTCGGCGCCGCAAAACATCTCGTCGTTCTGACCGTCAGACGGCTTGGCGATCAATGCAACGCTGCCTCGTCCGCGTAGGTGTCTCCGCGGTCCCTGGCCATTGCCTGTGGCTCTTGTCGCTATCCAAATCGTCCACCTTGCCCGTCGTACTCGATTGCGAGGAAACCTCCTCCACCTCCGCTGGGCTTCGTGTAGTGGCCAGAATAAGTGTCCTGCCCTGTATTCGTCGTTATTCATGTTTTGGGCGTCTGTTCAATCTATGAGTTCGGCACCATTGGAGGAGACAGTGTCGCAGCCAGTGCCAAAGTCATAGTAGTCGTTGGCAGCGTATGTTGGGTCCACAGGATGTGCCTCGCCCCCCCAACGTGTGGAGGTGTATTGGGTACTGTCGCAGTGCGACCAATGCGCCAGGTGGACGGGTCGTTTGTGTTGAGGGCCTGTGGACCGGCAAACAGGACGGTGCTTTCGCCGGCCTCATCTGCCCAACCGCCATGCTCTTTTCCCTGCTCCGACGTATTAGTGGCGTATGCGTGGTGGGCTTGGCTGTTGCCACCTCGACCTCGTGCGAATACTGATCCGATGTTCCCTGTAGAGCGCTCAGCGATTTTTCCTGCGGACCGCATCCGCTCGATTGGGGCTTCGTAATCCACCTGCGTGCGTGGCATCTGGTGGTCCACTGGTTGTAACATTTGCATGGCCCTCTTGGTGCCAACCCCCACGGCTCGGCGCACCACTGTGGTGAGAAGTTGAAAAGGTCGGCATGTGAGCTGACGCTCGTCCTCGATGTGCTCGAACGTCATGCTCATAGCGAACCTGTTGTGTGTGACAGGGTCGATGTGAGTGCCTCTGATGTCCACGCCGAAGTTGATGATGTTTGGGGGGAGACCTCTGGCGATCTTGCGCGCAAGGCCCCCTAACCCGCGCTGCAGGGCTGCAACCTGTTGCTGCGGGTCATGCGGGCACCAATTACAAACAACCAAACGTTGATATCATAGACAGCTACTGAAACGGTGCGTTCTCGGCTGGGTCCCAACATGCGTGTGTCCGATAGCGGATTCAATGCACACCATATGATAGCATATATTGCCACCCCCAACAAGCGTCAACCGTGAGGTATTTTGCTCAGGCGCATTTCCGCGTGCGGTTTCTGTCTTTGCAGGTTCGGTTCGGCGTCGTGGTTGGAGGCCTAGCACGATTCCGTGTGGCATGTCTCCATGCTCGTTTTGTTGGAACAGGTGTCCGACTCTCCTTGAGGAGGAATTGCGGGCCTGATACGACTGAAGTGCTTCAACATAGCGAACGCATGTTGAACCTCTCGTGTTGGCTCTGTTCGTACGAGCTTATTTACAAACTCATATCAAGAAAACAAGAAACACATAGAGTCGCAGATGCAGTGTGGGCTCATAGTCGGGAATGATATCGTGCCAAATATGGGGGCACATCGCAAGAGAGTGTGGCCAGCTCCGCTACCAAATCGGAAGCAACGTGGTAACGTCACATGGTACTTGTTGCCGTGTATACTGACACTCTGAGGCGATCGTGACACGGGTGAAGATCAATCTGATGTGTCCTTGTCCTCTAAAGTAGTACTGGTAGCGTATCGATGATCAAGTCGGGCGTGAACACCTTGAGCCAATAGCAACAGAAGGTCGTTCTATGTCCCCCCGGGCGCCTCCCTTCAATGTTCCTCTCTTCCTCCCCCAAGTGCCCCCCAAGGGCCTCCACAACGGCTGGGGGAACTCGCGATCCAATAGCTTGGCCAGGCTCTGGCCCAGCGTTTGCCAACATAGGAGTTTCCAGAAAGACAGGGGGCGGCGGTGGTTCGAAATAGCGGCAAAGACACAAGGCCCTTGGACGCCAAACAGATGCCGAAGTCGGACGCCCATGGCCCATGGCCAACGGTTACAGTGGGCCGAGGGAGGGACGCAAGGATACCATTGGAATGTTACCCATCCTGCTGATACTTTATGACTGTACATGTCTTCCCAAACATCATATGCCTGTTTTTTCAACGCGGACTACCCGGAACTCTTGACTATTATCCCAGGGCCAGTTGTTCCTTCCGAGTCGCCTCTTGATAGTCCTGGGGCCCGGCGAGGGCCCCCGGAGGCCCTACCTGCCAAAAACCGTCCGTCGTGTCGTTTCGCGACGCGGACATGTCTGGGTTCGACCCTCGATCATCGAAGACGGGCAGCAGGAGGAGGAGGAGGAGGAGGAGGAGGAGGAGGAGGAGGAGGAGCAGGAGAAGGAGGAGGAGAAGGGGCAGGAGGAGACGGAGTAGGAGGAGGAGGGAGGGAGGGAGGGAGGGAGGGAAGGAGGGAGGGGAGGGAGGAGGAGGGCCGAGGCTGTCACCGATGAGGCAGCCGCCGAGCCCCAGCCACTGCAGCTGGCGCCCGCGGCCCTCCCGCAGCCCGGCGACGATGGGCCCGAAGGCGCCGGGGCGCTCGCGGCCCAGGGGCGCTCCGGCCAGGTCCTGCAGGGGCCGCCCTCCCTCCCTCCCTCCCTCCTCCCTCCCTCCTCCTCCTCCTCCTCCTCCTCCTCCTCCTCCTCTTCTCCTCCTCCTCCCTCCTCCTCCTCCTCCTCCTCCTCCTCCTCCTCCTCCTCCTCCTCCTCCTCCTCCTCCTCCGTCCCGCTGGTGGTCGACCGAAGGGTTCGGCAGTGCAGCCTACGTGGGGCTGCGGCGGCCACGACGGCCGCGGCGGCTGCGGCTGCGATGGCTGTGGCGGAGGCCGTGGCTGTGGCGGCGGGTGCGGCGGCGGCGGCGGCGGAGGCTGCGGCGGCGGCGACTCAGAGGGGGAAGAGACCGTTCTCAACGCAGAGGGCACTTTTTCCCCAGGGCCATGCCTTGCCACAGCATCTTGGGGCCTGGCGTGGTGCGTACGCCTTCCTGGCCGAGGCCATGAGGCTCTCAGCACCATCATCGGGCTCGGGATGACCCTTGCGGGGCACGGTGGTGGTGGTGGTGGTGGTGGTGATGTATAAGCCAAGACCCCGCCATCATGATTTTTTCATAACGTCGAGCCCCAAAGGTCTCGACCCACTCCCCGGGACCAATGTTTCATCCTGGGTCTTTTCTTGGCGGTCCCGAGGCCCGGTGAGGGCCCCCAGAGTCCGAAAATAGCCAAGAACCTCCGTCGTGATTTTTCCATGACCCGAGGGGGTCCGGAGGTGTCTTCTGCGGGTGCTCCCGCTCGTAAAACGAAGCGCTCGGGGCGCGCACCCCTGTCGGCAGCCCCAAATCGGCCCCCGTCGCGGACAACCGCCGCGCGCCGAGGGCGCTGCAGCACACGACGCGGTGCGTCGACGAGGCAGTGCTCCCCGCCACGGGGGGCGCCCTCACGCTTACGACGGAGCGCGGAGGGCGGACACGCACTTCTGCCTAAGCTGGGTACCCAGCCGTTCATAGAGACACCGCTGCCTGGGGGGATCGGGTCTCGGCGGAATCATGGCACAAGCGCAGGGGCGGGCGTGTGCAGTTACTGCGCTCCCCGTAAGGCGATACGTGTGAGGCAGGAGTTGCACCTCAATCGAACTGCTCTCAGTGCTCATGCTTCTCTTGCTATGAGTTGGAATGTGCGTAGGTCCCTTGAGCCCTCCGTCAGTCCTGGAGATTGAACGTGTAAGGGCTGGGGCCCCAAATTGCCAGATTTCTTGGGGCGTGTCGCGTGCTGGCGCGTGACCTTTTCGAGAGCCGGAAGGCAAACATAGCTCCAAGAGGCCCTGCAGACGGTCCAAGAGGGTGCCGAGACAGTCCCAGAACGCTCCGAAACGCTCGAGATGGACTCTACACAACCCAAGCAGCCCCCACAGTAAGAGGCCCCACCAAAAGGCCACCATAATTTGTTTTCGTGACATGATTCAAAAATTTTAACAGTTTCGCCTTTCCAGGCACCCGGCGCTCCAAGACCGCCCAAGAAGCCCCCAATTTCGCCCCAAGAGGCTATTCATACTACTACCACCACCACGACCAGCACCAGCACCAGCACCAGCACCACCAGCTCCGCTCCGTGGGGCGGGAGGATAGGAAACGTTCGTGACGTTGGCGATGGGTGACTGGGGAGTGGATAGGGTGTCGCGCCGAGGTGTGGTGTGCTAGAACCGATGGAGCGACACGCTATCTCAAAATTCCCGACCATACCTCGTCTTGATTCCCACGACCGCTCCTGATGCTGCTTTCATGCAGCAGCTGATCCTAATTCGAACGCTACCACTACTACTATTCGACTCCCCTGCGAATCCTACCATTCGTGCTCTGCCTGCTACTGCTGCTGCAACTACTCTGCCTCCTCGTCCGACGCTGACTGTTGCCGGTGCTAATATGAACGCAGTAGTGCTGCATTCCTATAACCCTTACAATTATTTATGATCTTACGGCTTTGAATTAGCTTCGGCTCTACCTCTACTCCTCTCTTGCCAAGAACTCCTGCATATTAGTCTCTTCCTCTCGTTCCCCCTCCACTTCCTGGTACTACCTTTACTCCTCCGACGACTACTACCGAATCAGCTACGCTTGCAACGACGACTACAAGCACGAAAACTACGACTACTCCCTCTACCACTACCACGGCTGCTACAAACAATCTTCCTAATTATCCGTGCGGTTACGGCTGCTGCGCTGCTGCGTTGCGTTCTTCCGTGTCAGTTTTGCTCTTCACGCTACTGCCACTATTCCTCGTGATTGTCGCTCTCGCCCTGTCACAACTGTGGTGCGACAGCTGCTGCTACTACGCCTGCAACTACCACTTCTAGTACCACAACAAGAGCTACTAGTAATATCACTACCTCAACCACGATCACTACCACTGTACTACAACTGCTCAGTGCCACTGCCATTATCACCACCACTGGCACCACCATCTCCACCGCAACCACAACCCAAACAGCTCACACTGCCCAAACAGGACGCCCGTGGAGGCCTCGTGCAAGACGATCCCCGCGGCGATGCTCTCTTTGCAGTGAGGAGGCCTTAAGGATATATGTACGCGCATGGACAAATACATCGGTCTGGGCCCAGGTGGCCGCTTAGGACGGTGCGTGCCTTCCTCGATGGCAATGTTCGGCGAAAAGCAACCCTAAGGTGGAGCGCAGTTGTCTTCTCGCCCCCCGGGGCAACCTGACAAACACCTTGAGCCCGCGTGCGCCAGACGCTGGTCAGCAAGCGGTGGGGTGCACCGGGAGCGAACCGAGACACGAAGGGAACCGAGACCGAGCGCGGCAACCGAGAGAACATACCATCCAACGAACGAGGACCGCAAAAACGGCACGCACAACAAACCCGAAGACGTGGCGGATGCTGCACGGCGCGGGCCCTTCAGCTGTCGACCCCGCCCCTGGCGCGTGAGCTGCCCCACGTCGCCTCGTGACGACCCTGGTGCCTGAAGCGGGCCCCCCAAAGGCCCTGGCTCAGCACCGAACCGGCCGGCGCGACTTGCATGGGACGCCGCGGACACTCGGAGACCCAGGCTACCAGTCTGGCTGGCGCGCTCCGGCACTGGGAGCTCTGGCCCTGCCCGCCCGACGGCCCGCCGACGGCCAGAGCCGCCACCCAGGTGCTTGTCCTCAGAGGCGGCCGAGTGGTGCCGTTGCAGCGAGTGGCTGAGGCGGGCCACGCTCAGCGTCGATCCCACATGGCGTAGCGGACGGGCAGCGACTGCGGCGACGACGACGGCGGCCAAACGGCAGCGGCAGCGGAGGCGACGGCGGCCGCGACGCCGGCGGCGGTCCAGAACCACGAGCCCCCGGCCGCGCCCCGCCAGGAACGGGCCCAGCGAGGCCGCGAGCGCGCGCAGGGCGGGGGCGCCGAGGGAGCCCCGGCAGGCGCGGCGTCGTCGGGCCTCCACGAGCCTCTGCGGGGGCGGAGGGGAGGCGTCGGGGGGAGGCGTCGGAGGGTGGGCTCTCTGAGGGTGGCAGGGCGGCTGGCGAGAGCCCGGCTGGCCCGAGGCCTCAGTCGGGAGGCCGCAGGGCGGTCGGCGAAAGCCCGCCCGGAAATCGCTTCCTTGGTGGCCCTTGTGGCGAGACGGCTGGTGAGAGCCCTGTGCGCTGGCTGCTTCCCGCGGAGAGGGGAAGGGGCCGATGGGACACGCCTGGGGGGAGTCAGTCGGTGATGCGCGGCCAGGCTAAAAAGATGGCCCCAAGGATGTGTAAGCGCACGGGCAGGCAGATCGGTCTGGGCCGACGTGGCCGTTTTGGGCGACGCGTGGGGTCTCGACGAGAGGCGGGGGTGGAAGTGGCCCTGGGCCCGAACCACCTCCGAAACCACTTGACGTCGTTCGAGAACCTGGGCCATCCGATTTTCGTGCATCACCTCGCCCGAAGCGCGGTTGTCTTCGCGCTCCCGCGGTGCCCCTGTGAGAGAAGGGCGACTCTCCAGCCCAGACCGCGAGGCGCGATCAATTTTCGCCTCCATGCGGGCGATATGCATCCTGGTCTCGTCTTGGTGTAGGGAAGCGGAGGGGGAGGAGGAAGAGGGGGAAGAGGAGGAGGAGGAGGAGGAGGAGGAGGAGGAGGAGGAGGAGGAGGAGGAGGAGGAGGAGGAGGATACGGCACTGCCAAGGGAAGCGTCGCGCGTTGCACGAACGCCCTCCTGAGGGAATGTGAAGGGGTGCAGAAGGCAGGGGGAAGGGATCTGACGGGGTGCAAGGAGGGGGGTTAGTTGAGGGGCGAAGGGAGGGGAGCGGAGGGAAGCTGCGGCAGGGAGCCGATAAGACAGGAAGGGAAGGTAGAAAGAAAGGCATGGCAAGCGAGGCCGGGAGGTGAGGAATCAGGCTTCGGGAGGGTCTGAGCACCTGGTTCGCACCTCGTCGCCACGCAATGCAATGCGCACCCAGCTGCCGTTCTGATTCATCCAGCGTTCAGCCCTTTAGGCCACCAAAAAGAGGCATCAAAGCCCCTGCTCATCGACATTCTAGGCTGATCCACTCACGGATCCAACTCGCCACTTAATACCCAATTCATTTGCTTTCCCCCGACTCGAGCTCGAAGGACCCTTTCCCTGAGCACGTGATGAATGGCCATAAGGGTCTTGTAGATGTGGGTTGTAGAGAAGCTGCGCGTTCTGAAGGCCAGGCCCTCCGATCTCGCGGAATGCTTGGGGTGTGGCGTATGCCCCCCCCCCCCCAGACACCAAACATGTCAAACAAACCTACGCGTGATTTTCAACGGCTCTATAATCTGAGAGGGTGCGTCGAGGCAGGTGCCCACCCATTCAAAGTCGATCCCCAGATCCCCAGAAGCCCCTTGGATGCCCCGAGCGCACCGTGGCCGAGTAGGCCGCGGGCCACCAGCTAGCTCTGCGCCGAGCACAGAAGGGAAGAGGTGGGGGAACACAAGCCCACACCTGAGCGACGACAAAGAAGGGGTCTTGCGCGAGATGACATGGCGACCTTCCGCCGCGGCTTACGCGGGGCCGCCAGCGCGGCACGCTGCAATGGAGACGAGGGTGCCTACGCGCCATCTTACGCGGGCAGCTTGCGCGCCAATGCCGGCGCAGTCGAACTCGCTTCTCTGCGTCGGTCCTCTGACGCTGCCGCTCCCCAGACCCCTTCTTGGGGCGCCTTCTGCCCGGGACTCCGCAGCGAGCCCAGCCGTGGTGGCACAGAGGGCTTCCCCAGGAGGCCCCGAAATGTGAACGTGACGAAAGGCCATCGGCGTTGGTATGTCATGTTGTCTGGGCATACCTTGGTCTTCAGACCGCGTGAGACAACGGGCAAACCGCTCTGTGCAAGAGCGAGCACTCCAACGGTCCGCGCAACGCGAGACCGATGACCTTCTCCCTGCGGGGCAGACCGGCAAAATGCCTCAGCTATGCCTCGAACCGAGGCGGTAGTGCAGAACACGAACGGACGAGAGGGGAACTTTTTCCGCAAAAACACCCGCGCACAGTGGACATCAGTGTCATTCGGGCCAGTCCGACTGGCATGTAGTTTCGCGTCCATGCCTTTCGGATGGATGCAATCCGAAATTGCGCTGGGGAAGCAGAGAAAGATGAGGAGGAAAAGGAGGAGGACCAGTGTAAACCCAAGACGCATCAAGGATGTTAGGATTTTCCCTCCCCCCAGGCTCACTCTTCATAGACCCCGACAAGGGGTCATTTCCACTGGAGGAAGTTCCCCGTTCGGAGACAACTGTTTGAGGATCCTGAAGCGTGCCAAAACAGCACTCTCGGGACTGCAACGCCACGAATGAAACTGACTTTTGCGTCTTGACGATCCTAAATCGTGACAGAACGCCATTCGTGGGACTTCAACACCGCGAATCAGCGTAACTGCTGCGCCATGGCAATCCGGAATCGTTCCAAAACGCTGCCTCTTACGTTAACCATGGGAACCCGTGAAACTTTTGCATTTTTTCGCAGCGGATGTGAGCGGCGCTGAAGCGAGGGGCATATTTTGAAAACAACCCGCCCTCCATGCGTGAACCTCTTGCAACTTTGAAAACGGATGTGCGCGGCGCTAAAAAGAGAACAACATTTTGAAAACCACCCGCCCTCAATCCGTTAATCTTTTGCAGTTGTTGAAAAAGAATGTGCGCGGCGCGAAGGCGAGAAGCGCGTTTTGAAAAGCACCCACCCTCAATCTATGAAGCGGTTGCCAATTCATCCCAACCATCCTTTGGTGTTGGGTCCTCGTTTTGAAGAGACAGCGCCCCGCGTTCCTTCCTCCTCCCGCTGCCCACTCCCTCCTCCTCGCATCATCGTCATCATCATCAGCATCAAAATAATAATCATAATAATCATAGTCATCATCAACATCATCATCATCACTATCATCATCAGCATCATCATCATCAGCATCAGCATCATCATCACCATCATCGTCATCATCATCATCACCCATCTCGGCACCGCCCCATTCTGGTGCACCCCATTTTTGCACCTCTCACGAGGATCGTGGCCCCATAGGAGCTCCACCGAAGGCGCCAGTAGCAAAGTTCGCATGGCGGCCTCGGGCCATTTCGGCACACCCCTCACGAGGATCGTGGCCCCATAGGAGCTCCACCGAAGGCGCCAGTAGCAAAGTTCGCATGGCGGCCTCGGGCCATTTCGGCACACCCCTCGCGAGGCCCCTTGGAAGCTCCACCGAAGGACCCAGCGGCAAGGTTTGCATGCGTCCCCCCGCCCATTCCGGCACACCCCTCAAGAGGATCGTGGCCCCACAGGGAGCTCCACCGAAGGACCCAGTGGCAGGGTTCGCATGGCGGCCTCGGGCCATTTCGGCACACCCCTTACGTGGATCGTGGCCCCATAGGGGCTCCACAGAAGGCGCCAGTGGCAGGGTTCGCATGGCGGCCTCGGGCCATTTCGGCACACCCCTCACGAGGATCGTGGCCCCGTAGGGAGCTCCACCGAAGGCCCCAGTGGCAGGGTTCGGATGGCGGCCTCGGGCCATTTCGGCGCACCCCTCACAAGGATCGTGGCCCCAATAGGGAGCTCCACCGAAGGCGCCAGTAGCAAGGTTCGCATGGCGGCCTCGGGCCATTTCGGCGCACCGAAGGCGCCAGTGGCAAGGTTCGCATGGCGGCCTCGGGCCATTTCGGCACACCCATCGCGAGGCCCCTTGGAAGCTCCACGGAAGGACCCAGCGGCAGGGTTTGCATGCATCCCCCCGCCCATTCCGGCACACCCCTCACGAGGATCGTGCCCCCTAAGGGGTTCCACCGAGAGCGGTACTCACAGCTGCATATGGTTGGGTCCTTCGCCAAGATGATCACAGCGAATGCGCTCGGCGCTGACGCGAAAACCACATTTTGAAAACGACCCGCCCTCAATCCGCGAAACTCTTGCATTTTTCAAGACAAATATGCGCGGCGCTAAGGCGAGAGCCTCATCTTGAAAACCACCCACCTTCAATCTGTGAAGCTGTTGTCAATGTTTAAGCTCCAAGATCATAATTTGTTAAGGAAATCTCGAGCGAAACGCCCGGCCCGCCTTTTCGACCAGCCTAGGGGTGCGACAGGCAGGAGTTATTTGTAAGGAAAAAGAATGGAGGAGGAGGATAAGGAGGAGGAGGATGATGAGGAGGAAGGGCAAGGGCCGAACGGACGAAAAGGGAGGAAGGCTAGCACAGCCATTCTCCTCGGCAGCTGTGTGCTCCGCAACGCAGCGGCCCAACTCGAGGCGAGCGAGGAGGAAAGGACCACGAACACCGAGGCCAGGGCGGCCAGGCAGCAGCAGAGCAAGGCGACGACGGCGGTGCGGAGGGAGGACGGAGCAGGCGCCAGAGGCGGAGACACAACTTGAGATACTTTGATTTCTTTCTCTTTCAAACATAAAGGCAGATTTTTTGAATTCCCTTGAGTTCTTTCCCTTGATTGCTTTCCCTTTTGATTTCTCGATTGGGATCCAAACATCAAGCGCTAGCTGTCCCGACCCTTTCCCCAAGGCCAACTTCCATCCCGAATAACTTTCTGACGGCCCCGGGGCTCGGCGAGGGCCCCCCGAGGCCGAAATCAGCCCAAACCTCCCGTCGTGCCTGGGCTGCGGTTTGGCTGGAACGTAGAAGCGGATTCAGCCGCGGCGACGGGAAGGCCCAGAACGACCCCCCAAACACCGGAAAACTTGTCGATCGTCGAACCTAGATCCTCGAAGCTCGATGGGCGCACAGGCGCACCCCTCGAATCACCGCCGAAGCTCGATGCTCGGTGGGCGAAAGAGCGCGCCCCTCGAGGCACCGCCGCCGCGCTGGCACCCTCGAGCGTGGGGCAGAACGCGCGCGGCCGCACGGCTGGGGGCCTCTGGTAGGCCGGGTCCGAACCCAGGGACGTGATGCCATCCATCAGTACCACCTGTAGCGTCGTCGTCGCCGTCGCCGCCGTCGTCGTAGCCGTCGCCGTCGTCGTCGTCGTCGCCGCCGCCGCCGCCGCCGTCGACGTCGTGGTCGTCGTCGTGGTCGTGGTCGTCGTCGTCGTCGTCGTCGTCGCCGTCGCCCCTGCACCTCGTTCTCCTCCTGGGGGTCGGGGGAAAGGGGACTTCGACGTTCTGGGTCTCCTTTTCTGGGGGGGGGTCCTGGTGCCCCTCGTGGCCACGGCGGCACGCCACGCGGAGAAGATGGATCCCGCCTTCCTCTTCTCGTCCTGATCGTCCTCCTACGTCGTCCCCTTCCTTACTCGAGAGCGTCCGAGAGGGGGGCGCAAATCATGGCTGGCGGCATGTGCGCGGCCCAGGGGGGGTCCAGGGACGTATTGAAATTAGAAGAGCCGCCATGAAATCTGGGGAGATACCATGACCACCGCCATGATATCCCCCCCAAAGCCATCACCCCCTCGTTGGCCGCCCCCGACTTACTCCTGATCCGCCTCCTCGAGAAACTTGATACGAGAAGCGCGATCAAACTTCGCAGGGATCTGGGCCGCAGGTCTGGCCAAGCTCCTGTCGGGCCTGCAGGGCGAGGCCCCCAAGCTTCCGGCGGCACGCGTGAGGTCGAGAAGGGGTACTTTTCAGAGTCGGTGCCCTCTTCTTCCCCGCTTCGGGGCCTGGGAGAAGTCCCAAACTGCCAAAGACGGCAATTCCCCGCCCGACCCCCCCCACCAAGAAAAGAGAAAACCAAAGGAAGAGAGATGATGAGGGGGGGGGGGACGCCGCTGGCGACCACGACGTCGGCCCCGAAAACTCCCGTAACCCCGGCAACACCCCGAAACGCCCCCAATGCCAAGGAAGCATCGGAGAGCGTGCGGGGACCTCCGGGCCCCGCGACGAAAGCCGACGACGACGACGACGGACGGTCAGACCGAAACACGGACAGACGGCCGACGGGGCGACGACATCAACAATGACGTCGACATCATCGCCCTGGTAGGGCGCCGCCCAGCAAGGATGCCTGGCATGACCTGCGGCCCGGCAATCACAATCACGGGGGAGAATACGGGCGGGCACCCATTGCGGGCCCCAGACGAGGAGGAAACACCATTGCGAGCCCAGCGAGGAGACGAAACAACACCATTGCAGGCCCAGGCAGAAATATATAAGAACATGTAACTGGCCTCGACTGGACGACGGGCGCCCGGCCCGGCAGCACGGAGACCCATGCATGGTCTCCAACAAGCACGGCTGAACGCGAAACTCATGCGTGCCGACCTTGCGGTCGCAGAAGCAACGCTCCCACCAATAAGCCTGCGCATCGATCCCGGGCGCGTGGCACCTGGACGTAGCAGACATACTTGGCGGCGCGCACAAGGGGGTGGGGGGAGGGGGGAGGGCTTCTTAGAAGGCAGGCTGCTTCTTAGAAGGCGCCGGCCTTACATCTATAGATAAGGCCCGCGCCTTCTAAGAAGCAGGGGTGCTTCTAAGAAGCCCCCCCCCCCCCCCCCCACCCCCCTCTGCGCATGGCAGACATACGATTGCGGTGCATGGGCCCCGCCCAAAAAGCGTAACTGGGCGCTGGCACGGCCCTTGCCCTCCGCGTCGCACGCGATGCTCAGCCGAAGCTGCTTGGCAGCGTGGCCGGCCGCGCGTGCCAGGGTGGAGGTGCGGGGGCATGCCGTCAGCCGCCGGCGGGCGGCTACAGTCGGGGCATTGACCTTAGGAACCCAAAGTAAGGAACGAGGCCCCTTTCTCCCAGAAGTTAAGCTTCGGTTTCCCAAGGAAGCCCTAAGGAAAACCTGAGGCAGACTGTTAAATAATCGAGGAACGCCGAGCCCCTCCCCAACGAATAGGGTTCCTTCGTCAGCGCCGCGACTGTAGTGGAGTCTGGCTGCGCGTGAGCGCGAAGAGCAGCCGCATGCTGCCTCTGGCCCTCCTGCTTCGCCGAGGGCTCAAAGTCAGCCTTCTCGGGGGGGGCTCAGGGCGCGGCCGTGCATCGCAAAACACGGTCGTTGAGAGCCGGTCGGCGCCCACAAGGCGCCCCTCGACGTCACTCAGAGGAGCACCGCCCGGGGCAGTCTTGAGGACGTGGTCCATCTGCAGCGTGCTGCTCCAGAGAAGAGGTTTCCAGGAACATGTCTCAAGCTATGTGCAGAGGGTGCGGCAGCGCATCAGCGGCCGCACCGCCGGGGCGTGCGTCGTCGCCGCCTGGATGCAGCCGAACATGCGCCAGGAACGGGTGAAGCAGCGGACAGGCGCCACGAAATGCACGGCATGCTGTTCCAGCACCTTGATCACCTTCTGCACGAGCATGCTCTTGGCCTTGAGCGTCTGGGGCAGGACGGCGGCGGGCGGGTGCAGGTCTGGCAGGAACCACTTGCCGGGGCCCTCCTGTATCGGGAGTCGCGTCTGCGTGGATCTCGTAGAGCACCGCTGGCTCCACAATGGACGCGGTGCCGTCTGAGTCGCGGGAGAAAGCATCACAACGGCCTGTCCGCGCAAAAGCGCGCCACCACTTGAGGAAGTGATCGCAAAACTGGCGGCCGTGCGCCAGCTGCTCGCCGAACACCACCGGGGGCAGGAAAACGCTTTCGTTGCGCCACGGGGTGGCGAAAGCAGGAATCGCGCCCCACATCAAGGGGTGCCGCGGCGGCAGGGTGTCGGGGTCGTCGGCGCCGCCAAGGGGGGGGGCGCAAGGGGCGTCTCCAGCTTGTTCCAAATTGTTATCGATATGTGCGTCAAGTATGCGGCGTTGCATTGTAAGCTGGAAGCATTGCACGAGGCAAGCAAATGCCGCGACCTGCTGCACCGCTGCGCGGACAGCACCACGGGCGCCCTCGTGCTAGGTTCGGCCCCGCTTGGCAGCGATATCGGCTCTGTCATTCTCGTTCTAGAGCTGAGCATTTATCACCGCGCGCGCGCGTCCGACATCGACGTCGACGAAGGCCGACGCCGACGATGGACGACGGAGACGACTCCGAGGTCGTTGCGCCCCCCCTGAGTCTATCCAGCCCAATGAGTTTGGGTCGTAACTCGGGTCTCCAGCAGCTGGTCGGGGCGATTCGGGCATCTCCGGACGCCTTTCGGCAAAGCGCTGCCGCTGGAATGCATCCCAAGGCAGGGAAACCTCTGGGAACCGGCGAAAACGTTAGAAAACATAATGACGACAGTCGACGGCGACGACGGCAACGACGACGGACGGCGACGATCGACGGCGGCGGCGACGACGGCGTCGGGGGCCGACGGCGGCAGCCAACGGCGATGCGCGCGCGGGACCTGCCGCAAGCCGTTGGCGGACGCCTCGCCGAGCACCGCGCGCACCGCCGCCAGGGTCCCGGCGTCGCAGGTGCGCAGGTCGACCTCCCCGCCTCGTCCCTGCTCCTTGCTGCCTTGCTCCCTGCTCCCTGCTGCTCCTCCTCCTCCTCCTCCTCCTCCTCCTCCTCCTCCTCCTCCTCCTCCTCCTCCTCCTCCTCCCCCTCCCCTCCCCCTCCTCTCCTCCTCCTCCTCCTCCCTCCCTCTCCTCCTCCTCCCCTCCTCCTCCTCCTCCTCCTCCTCCTCCTCCTCCTCCTCCTCCTCCTCCCTCCTCCTCCCTCCTCCTCCTCCTCCTCCTCCTCCTCCTCCCCCCCCTCCCCCTCCTCCTCCTCCTCCTCCTCCTCCTCCTCCTCCTCCTTTTTTTTTTTTTTTTCTCCTCCTCCTCCTCCCCCCCCTCCTCCTCCTCCTCCTCCTCCTCCTCCTCCTCCTCCTCCTCCTCCTCCTCCTCTTCCTCCCCCGACGGGCGCAGGTAGCCGAGACGGTCCGCCGGCGGCCAACAATGCCGACGGCGGCCACGGCGACCCTCGGGGGAGGCAGAGATGCTGGCCCGAACATGCTCGCGTCGTGAAAAAAGTCGCGCCCGGCAAGGTACCGGCCCAAACATGCTCGAGTCTTGGAAAAAAAAGCCGGACTACAGACTGCCGCTTTCAACCTTGGCGGGCCCCCGCTGGGCCTCAGGACCGTCACAAGAACGATTGCGATGAGAAGCCTGCTCTGGGGACACGGTCGGGCCCTCCAGGGACTCCGCACTGGCAAACATCAAAACATCAGAGGTCTGGGCAGGTACCGACAGCCCTGCTCGTCCTGGAGAGGTCCGATCGCTACAGCTGGATTCACTTCGAGCTGGTTAGGATGAATCCCAGGGCGGTATCAGTACCTCTTCGTTTCCCCAAACCACGGCGACCGCGCCGACGCCGCCGCCGAGGACGACGGCGACGAAGGCCGCCGACGGCGATGACGGCGACGACGACGGACGACGACGGTCATGGCGAAATTGACGACGCCCACGCCGCCTGCGACGCCGCCGCCGGCGACGGGGACGACGACGGCGACGAAGACGCCGACGACGAGGACAACCGCGTCGATGACGTGGTCACGCCTGGCTTCCCTTTCGCAGTCCTAGTGGGAATTCACCGCAGGAGGCCCAGGGAATCTCGAGAAGACCCACGCAGATCGACGATCGACGGCGGATGGTTGCCGAGAGCCGTCGGCGTCGAGAAGGATCCCTCGTCGTCGTCGTCGTCGTCGTCGTCGTCGTCGTCGTCGACGGATGTTTCAAATGTTCTCGGAGGTTTTGGGGGTGTTGCAGGTTTTCGGGGCCGCCGTCGTCATGGTCGGCGTAGTCCTTCTGTGGACGCCGCCGCCGTCGTCGCCGCCGTCGAATCTGTTTACAATTTTCTGAATGTTGTGTAGGGTTCACTTTTGCTCGGAAGAGTACGATGACAATGAGAGACGCAGTGATTTTGAGGTTCCCATAAGTTTTCGGGTTAGCGCCGTCGTGGTGATTTAGTGGTAGCGGTCGTTATCTTCGTCGTCCACAGTCCTCTTCACTTCTCTTCCTCCGCGTCCCTCTTCTCCTCCTCCTCATCCTCTCAATCTCTCCTCCTCATCCTGCTGCTGTTCCTCCTGCCGATCCTTCGCCTCCATATTCTCCTGCTCGCGGTCGTGTTAGTCGTCGTCGAAACCAACTTTCGAAGGGGTGGTGGAGTCAGAGGTTTACAATTTTTTGGGGGTGGGGTGGAGGGAGGAGGCTGGGGTGGGGGATGGGAGTGGGGGAAGGGAGGGTTCAAGGAGGAGGGCGGGGGGCAAGGGGGTCGGATGCTGTCGGAGGTTCGCATGTTTTTGCTGGAGGTTCCTGCAAGTTTTCGTGGTCGTAGCGGTCGGTGTCGCCGTTGTCGACGTCGCAATCAAGTGCCTGCTCAGCGACTGAAGCCGCCAGGGTCCTCTTTATCCTACTCCTTCTCCCCAGCCTCATCCTCCTCATAAGCCTTCTCCTCCTCCTCCTTCCTCCTCCGCCTGATCCTCTTCAACATTCTCCCCAAACTCTGGTCCTTCTGCTGGTGATGCTCCTACCCCTCATCCTGCAGCTCCCCTTCCTCCTGCTCCTCTAGCTTCTCTAGCTTCTATTCATCCAGTCCCTCCTCCTGAATTGTCGCCGTCGCCGTCACCGTCGCCGTCGCCGCCGCCGCCGTTGCCGCCGCCGCCGCCGCCGCCGTCGACGTTGTCGTCGTCGTCGTCGTCGTCGTCGTCGTCGTCGTCGTCGTCGTGGTGGCCGGGGTAAGGCTTGTGTTGTGATATCATGTATGGTCGTTCCCCCCAACACAAACACCAAACGCTAAAACGTAACGTTTTAGCGTTTTGTGTTTGTGTTCGGACTCGTCGTTGCAATCACACTTACCGTCGTCGTCATCGTCGTCGTCCAGATCTTCGTCGTCGACGGCGACCCAGCAAGGATGGCTCCGAACCCTCCACATGTTGTGGCATCGGACAGTTTCGGTCGTTCTAAAAGTGGTGGGAGCTTGTTGAGGTCAGGTCGCGTCGTCGTCGTCGTCATCTTGGTCGACGTGGTCATCGTCGTCGTCGACGTTGGCCAATCTGCTCAGCGCCTAACACCGCCTAATCGTTTCTGATGCTGCTCCTGCTCATTGTTCCGCTCTCCCCCCTGCGGCCCCATTCTTTTCCCTCCCCCTCTGCTGTTCCTGCTCCTCCTGCCGCGGCTGCCCCTCCCCCTGCAGCTCCTCTGCAGCTGCTGCTTCTCCGCCCCCTCCTCCCGAGTCGTCGTCGTGCTCCTTCTCGTCCTCCTCCTCCTCTTCCTCCTCCTCCTCCTCTTCTTCTTCCTCCTCCTCCTCCTCCTCCTCCTCCCTCCTCCCCCGCCATCGTGGTCGTCGTCGCCGTGATTGTCGGCGTGTTTGCCGTCTTGGTTGTCGTCGTGGTTTGTCGTCGTCGTTGTCGTGGTTGTCGTCGTCCTCCCTCCTCCTCCTCCTCCTCCTCCTCCTCCTCCTCCTCCGCCTCATCCAGTCAACCCTACTCCCCATTCATCTTCATCCATTTTTCCTCCTCCTCGTCCTCGTCCTCATCCTCCTCCTCCTCCTCCCTCTTGCTCCCTCCTCTTCCAACTCCTCCTCCCTCCTGTCCTCCTCCTCCTCCTCCTCCTCGTCCTCTTCCTCCCTCCTTGCGTGCGATGGGACCCTGGCATCCGAAGTCTGGACGGGAATGCCGCCTTGGCCCTGGTTCGAGGCGTCTCGTGGCCCTCGGGGGCCCAGCTGGGGCAGCACTGCCGCCGTGTCGATGTTTTTGTCGCCATAAGATCGCCATAAACATCGAGCTCCGCTCGTTGTTTATGGTTTTTGGCGATGTTTTCGACGATGCGTTTGGCGACCGCATGTCGCATGTCGATGTTTTTGGCGATGTTTTTTTGTCGCAGACCTCCGAAAGAGCATGTTGATGTCGGTGCTGTAGCAGAAACTTGCCACAAACGTGCTCTTTCGGAGGCCTGCGCGCACTCCTTGGTCGGCGCTGGGCCCCTCTGGCGCGCGCGGAGCGCGCCGAGGGCGACGCGCCGGAGGCGCCGCCACAGGGGTCCAGCGCCGACCCAGAAAATCCGCGCGCACCTCCGAGCACTCGTGCTGGTTCCCCTTTTTGGCTCTCCGCTGGGGCTTACAAGGCAGTTTCTAATACATAGGATTTTTTAAGACATAGGATTTTAATAATGATTAATTTAGGAATAGATTTACGCATGAGCTCATCGTTGTTTTTAATACTCAATCCCTGCACTTTGAAGACATGATCCGCACGCGGAGCATGTATTAGAAACGGCACTGTACCCTCATCTTCTCCCTGCCTACTTGGCCTCGGCCCGCCCCACCATGCCGACGACCTCTGGGCGGTGAAGCCACGTCTGTCAGACATCGGTCCCAGAGCCTCCTCGGAAGCGCGCTATGGCCAGTACCTCGAGCCAGGCCTGGCCGTGCGACGAGGGCGCCCCAAAAGGCAAAACACACTGAAGTCCCTCCCTTCTGCTTCTCCTCCTCGGTGGTCTCCAGAAGTCCACTGAGGTCCAAGGTCGCTGATGCCGCCGCCATAGCCGCCGCCGCCGTCATCGTCGCTTTCGTCACCGCCGTCGCCGCCGCCGCCGTCGCCGCCATCATTGTCGTCGCCGCCGCCGCCGTCGATCACGTCGCAGTCTCCGCCGCCGTCGTCGCCATCGTCGTGGTCGTGGTCGTGAACGTTGTCATAGTCGTGGTCGTGGTCGTGGTCGTGGTCGCCGTCGTGGTCGTCGTTGTATTCGTCCTCGTCCTCGCCGTCTCTAGGCCTCCCGGCTCCCCGGACGATCAGCGCGCTGCGGGCCGCCAGGTCCTCCGCCAGCCCGGCCGAAGGCGCGCAGCCCAGCCGCGCGCAGGCGCGCAGGTACGTCCGGGCTGGGCCGGCGGGCTCTCCTGAGGCGATCTAGCCTCCAAGAAGAGTTGGGATGCAACTCCCAGGGAGTCTTCGTGAAGGGTCACTCTTGCGTGTGCGCAACCGAGCACCAGACGCCACTCTGGCGCAGGGCCACCCTGACGCGATGCCGCACGATGGGCCCCCCTCAGAGATCCGACGTTGCGGAGAAATCCCACCAGCCCTCTGGGCGTAGGCGGTTTAGCGAACTCTGTCTACTCTCTGCTAACACCCCTCCTTCCCCTGCTCGGGGGAGGGGTCTATCCCTCCCCCAACCCCTCTCCTGAGCCTGGAAGGGGGGGACGGAGGAGTTAGAGCGTCCAAGGTGGCCCAAGATTGCTCCAAGAGGGTTTCAGAGAACCCGCGATAGCCACGAGGATTGCTCAAGATACCTCAAGATGGCTCAAAATAGCTTTCGACAAACATCCAAACAGGCCTCAAGACGGGCCCAAGACGGTTTCAAGTGCCCTTCGCGCCCTCCAATATACCCCCAAGAGGCCACAATGGCTCCAACACCGAAGAGACAGCAGCTTGAGAGCGCCCCAAGAGGGGCCCAACAGGGGCTCAACATGCAACGTTTAAGCCTCCCACTGGGGGACCTGAATTCCGACCCCCTCTCTTTGAATCATGGGGGCCAAGATGGCCCCAAGAGGCCTCCCAGACCCCCTCAACGAGCCCCAACAGGGCCCCGAGAAGGCCCCAGGAAAACCCCAAGCGGGCAAGGCGTTTGTTCCACTGCACTCTTCTACACTTCCCAGATCAAGGCAACTCGCCTGGCGATCTGCTTCTGGATGTGCTGATTGGGATTTTCGGTACGCTGATTGGGATTTTCGGTACGCGGGCGCGCGAAGACGAGTCGAACGCCGAGCAAGCAGGGGCAGGCCCTGCCACAAATTGAAGGGAAAACAGCGAGCAACGCCGTGCACAGAGCGGGACGGAGCTCAGCGCAGCCAAAAGACTGGTCGGGATACTTTTTAAGTCAGCGGCCGCGGGCGAGCGCGCCAGCGGCGAGTCCAGTCAAAGCGGGGCACGCAACGACAAATTCACCTAAAGCAACGGAGGCCGGCCTCACCTAAAGCGGCGAAGCGGGGCCTCACGCAGCACTTCAGCGGCGGACAGGCGAGTGGAGGGGGCAGCTGAAACTGAGTCGTACTGCCAGCGTGCAGGTATGCATGGCGTCGGAAGCACCAGGTAGTCGGGATGAACGACGACCAGGGACGGAAGCCGAGTGATTACTGCAAGAACGCGAACCCCGGACAACTGCGAGAGTACCAGGTCGGCCGCAGCCAGGGGGACCGACAGTCGGAGGTCGAATTCAGGCCTGGGTGGGGATACTTTTTTTTTGGTCGGCGGCTCCGAGGCAGCGGACAGGGAGCGGTAGGCGTCGTCTGGGCCAGCAGGCGAGGCGAATTAGCTACAACTGGGTGGGGATACGCGAATCGTCAAGAATCCCACCAGCCCTTTGGGCGTGAGTGGTTTAGAGAGCCCGCTCTGTCCTCAACCCCCCTTCTTCCCCTTCGGGGAGGGGTTTACCCCTCCCCCTACCCCCTCCCCCTGGGCCTGGACAGGGAGCCCCGAGTGTTCTCAGGGGGGTCTTTTTCGACTCCTGGGAGGGCCAAAAAACGACGACCCTCACGAGGATTCTGGCCCCGACGGGGGGGCCGAGTTTGGCCCCTCTGCTCTTCTTTGAAGCCAAAATCATTGATTTTACTACGGTTTTGGCCCCATTTTGGCCTCCTGAAGGGGGCCGCGCTCCTCTTCCTTCATAGCAATATCATTGATTTTACGAAGGTTTTGGGCTCATTTTGTCCTTCTCAAGGGGCAGCGCTCATTTGCGCTTCTGAAGAGATCGCCAGAGGCCCCGAGATGGCCCCAAAAGGCCCCCAGGAGGCTCCCAAGAGGCCTCCAAGAGGCCCCCAAGATGCCCCCAAGAGGCCCCAAGAGGCCCCCAAGAGGCCCCCAAGAGGCCCCCAAGAGGCCCCAAGAGGCCCCAAGAGGCCCCCAAGAGGCCCCCAAGAGGCCCCCAAGAGGCCCCCAAGAAGCCCCCAAGAGGCCCCAAGAGGCTCCAAGAGGCCCCCAAGAGGCCCCACGAGGAGCCCGAACGACTCACACCAGGACGAGCCGCCCGAACGACTCACACCATGAGGAGCCCGAACGACTCACACCACGACGCGGGCCTCGAACGACTCACACCACGAGGAGCCCGAACGAGTCACACCAGGAGGACGGGCAGCGCTCATACAAGCCCCCCACGATGGCCCCCAGAGGTCCACCAGATGGCCCCTGGAGTTCCCCAGATGGCCCACAAGAGGTCCCCAGGAGGCACCACGAGGCCTCATGTTTCGCAAGAGTTGCTGTTTTGAGATGGGCTGGTGGGGATACGCGAAGCGTGAAGAATTGCAATATCGCCAAACATCGCGACTGGAACCCTAGGCCCTATCATTCTGCGCATTCTCCGAGCCCGATCGACCGGGACCTCCTAAAGCCGGGCGGGATCGCCCCGTGCTGCAGTGATCGCTGTGCCTGGCAACAGCTTGCGAGGTGGCTGCAATCCACTAGCAGGCGCCTTGCCAGTGCGTTGCGACCACCTTCCAACTGTTGCACCTGTTGCACCTGTTGCAAGGCGAACCTTTGGACGCTCGAAATGGGTACGGAAAGAATGGGTACAATGCCCAACAACAAATGCTGTCCCAAACCAACAGCGGCCGCTGTTGGGCAAGCGGCCTTCTGTCCCAAATGGACACAGGCCGTGGCGGCGCGGACAGCGAGTCCTGTTCAAAAGGAACAGGAACTGCTGTTGGGCATCGTACCCATTCTTTCCGTACCCACTTCGGGCGTCCAGAGAACCGACCACTACAGCGAGAAAAGCTTGCAGCTGCCCGGATCTCACGGGGTGCTGGCCCCCCCGCGCGCCGCACCTTCAGACCCGCCCCGGGCGTCCTCCGCCGCCCCGCGCACGCCGCACCGCGGCGCCCGCGGCTCTCGGCGGGGGCGGCGACGGCCCGCGCGGCATGGGCGGTGGGCTATGGGGGGCTGCGCGGCGGAGCCCCGCGCGGCGGCAGCATCGGCCGCGCTTGGGCTGCGCGACGGCACGGACGGCAGCGCGGGCGACAGCGCGGGCGACGGCGGCGGCTGCCGCGGCGCGGGGGCGGGTGCCGCGGGTGGTGCCGGGGAGGGGGGGGGCCTGGCAGAGAGGAGGATGACGATGCCGATGACGACGTGGGAGGGGGAGGAGGAGGAGGAGGAGGAGGAGGAGGAGGAGGAGGAGGGGCCTGGCACTCGCTTCGAGTCGCTTCGACGATCTCGGGTCAGAAAGGTCCAGGAAGCGCGGTGGCTTTTACTGGGGAGGCGTACGACTCGTGTTTGGGGGACTCGGGGTGGTCCTGAGAGGACCGTCAAGACAATGACCAACGCCAATCTGAAATTTGACGCGGGCTCCTGCTGCAGACATCCCGTACAAAACTGGACCGCCAAGATCCCAGACGGGCCCGTCACAAAACGTCGGCCAACCCGAGTTCTGGCGAACTCGAGTCTTACGTTTCTCCCATTGCAGGCCGTCTACAAAGCCACAAATAGGCGGCGCGCCCAGGGGGGAAGTGAGAAGGGGCGGGCCTTCTCAGACGGCTCGGAAATCCCCCTAACCTCCTGAGACATTCCTCCCCAACAGCTTTCCCCGAAGACACGGAACACCTCTCTCAGAAGGCGCGAGGGCTTCCGAGAAGTCACGCCGCCTTCTGAAAAAGACCTTCTCCTGCACACTTCCCCCCCTCGCTCGCCGCCGAACTGGTGAGCGTTGTTTTATTCGGCGTTTCGACATTGGGCGGAAGGGGGGGGGAGGGGGGAGGGGGTCTGGCTCTGGACCTCTGCTTAGTGCGACTGTTTGGAACGTGCGGCCGATGGGGGAGGGACCCCACCTGCTCGAAGCAGGCGCCCAAAACAGCCAAGATCTACTCCAGGGGGGGGGGAAGAAGGGTTTTGGGCCCGCGCCGATCGGCCGAACAATGAATAAACAAGCGATCACCAGAGGTTGAGCAGGGACCGACCGCCCCGGCATTTCTATAGTCCTACCACGAAGTGTTTCTAGAACCCCAAAAAACAGGACGGTCTCAATCAGACATGTTCTGAGAACATGTCGTGCCAACCACGAAAGGTTCTCATAACATTCTTTGGTGGGACTATAGGCGAGCCGGGACGCTTCGCCATTGCTTGAAGAGGGGGCTTCTCGAAGCAGCCAAGATCTACTCCAGGGGGAGAGGGGGGGGAGGGGGGGTTTTGCGCCCGCGCCGATCGGCCAAACAAGGAGTAAAACAGCGATCACCAGAGGAGGAGCCCCGCCGCCTCGAAGGAGGCCGCGGGGGAGGAGCCCGCACGCGGCGCAGAGCGCCGCAGGCGAGAGGCCGGGGCCGACCAGCACGGGGGCATAGGAGGGCGGGCGGGCGGGGAGGGGGCAGCGAGGCAGCGAGGCCTCTTGCCATCGCTCGGGGCGTCCCTTCCCCGTGCCTCACTTTTCGGGTTTCGCCCGCGCGTGCTCTCTTTCTGTGCCGGGTGAGCTGGGAGGCTCCTCGCTGGTCCTCGCCGGGGAACAAAAAGAGGCACAGGTCCGAGCGACGCCAGGGCACGAGGACAAGGGCGGGGGTTTCTGTTTGGGTTGCTCCGCGCTGGTGCAGCTGGGAGCCTGTCAGACGGAGGCCGTCGCGCCACCCGCAGGACATTGTGGCGAGCCCAAGTGTTCCTGCGGGGCCGCCAGGTGCAGGACGGGAGGGACAAGGAGGAGGAGGAGGGGGAGGAGGGGGAGGAGGGGGAGGAGGAGGAGGAGGAGGAGGAGGAGGAGGAGGAGGAGGGGGGAAAGGGAGAGAAGACAGGAACCTCGATCCTCGATCCCCGCTAGCGCTGGCCCTCGATCCTCGATCCTCGATCCTCCATCCTCGGTCCTCGACCTCGATCCTCGATCCCCGAGTTCGATCCTCGATCCCCGCCAGCGCTGGCCCGCGTTGTCTGTGCGTGCGGGCCGAACCTCGATCGCCTCCTCACCCTGGCCCTCCCTGCCCGAAGGGGGAGGCGGCGGCACGCCGCCGCCGCGCGGCCTTTGAAGATGCTGCCGCGGGCGAAGCCGACGAGCCCGTGCTGCTGCCAGATCTCCTGGGCGGCGCACGGGGAAGGGGAGGGGAGGGAGGGAGTAAGTTTTCCAGCGTGAGCTTTCGAACCAGATGGCTTGAACCATGTTTGTTGCGGATCGTCGAATCAACATTCGCACATATCTCAAACATCCTTGATGGTTCTGAAGCCTCTCACCCCGAACTCATTTGCAAACTAAGTCCGATGCCTGTCCTTTGCAGGACCGTTGGACAACACTCATCCGCGGAGCGTGGAATGATCCACTAGTGCATTACCTGTACATCTTAGCTTTCTCTAGATAGCTGGTGTAAGACATGCAACTATGGTTTTCTAACGTCAGACTGGCTTGCCAGGCTACAGTGAGACCGTTGTCTTTTCAGGGCTTTAATCTCGAGGATGCCGGATGTGGGCGAATGCGGAGCAGCAAATGCAAAGGACAAACGCTCATTTCCCCTGACCAGTGAAGCCGAATATGAATCGGTATCTCGCGGGTG
This sequence comes from Prorocentrum cordatum, assembly GCA_963575745.1. Lineage (NCBI taxonomy): Eukaryota > Dinophyceae > Prorocentrales > Prorocentraceae > Prorocentrum > Prorocentrum cordatum. Next base: position 188,449 of record CAUYUJ010016701.1, read on the forward strand.
ATCTCCCACGACTGCAACGCATGTCGTAGTAGAGGCCCACGGGCATGGTGCGGAATGGCGCTGAGGGGAGGCCGTATCACCGGGGGTACACGAGGGAGGCCCGGAGGCGACGCGGTCCTTGCTCCCTCCCGTCCACTGCCCCTCCCCTGGCCCTCCTCGTCCTCGTCGTCCCCAGCGTTCTCCTCGTCGCCTCTCCGATCCTGCGCGCTGGCCAAAGGAAGACGGCAGAGAGGTCCCTCAGTCCTGACAGGGACCTTTGAAGGGCCCATCGGAGGGGACCATTTTGTCACCTCACCAGGGGGTGACTGCCCTGCTCCCCTCTCCTCCTCCTCCTCCTTCTCCTCTTCCTCTTTCCCTTCTCCTTCTGTCTTCGTCTTCTTCTTCTCACTTCCTCCTTCTCCTCCTCGTCCTCGTCCTCCTCCTCTCCCCTCCTCCTCCTCCTCCTCCTCCTCCTCCTCCTCCTCCTCCTCCTCCTTATTCTATCCTTCTGTTCCTCCTCCTCCTCCTCCCGTCCCCCTCCCCCCCTCCTCTCCTCCTCCTCTCCTCCTCCTCCTCCTCCTCCTCCTCCTCCTCCTCCTCCTCCTCCTCCTCCTCCGTCCGTCTTCTCCTACTCACTTCCTCCTCCTACGCCTTCCATCTGTTCCAGTCTTCTGCCTTCTATTCCTGCTAATTCCTCCTCCACTTCCTCATCCGCCTGCTCTTCTCCCTCCTCCGTTCCTCCTCCTCCTCCTCCTCCTCCTCCTCTTCCTTCTCCACGTCTTAGTCGTCCTCCTGCTCCTTTCCTCCTTCTCTTCCTCCTCCTCCACCTCATCTTCCTCCCTCTCCTCCCTCAACCCTGTTTGTCATGTCCAATGTCGTGGCGGCGGAGGGGTCTGTGTTGGCTGAATGAGTCTGGGGCCGATTTTCGGTCGCTGGAAACCGTTTCTGCGCTTCGACACCGTCAAATACGCCCCTGGATGAAAGCTGTTTTCAGGAAGGGGGGGGGAGAGGTTGGGAGGGGGGGCGGAGGGGAAGCGTAGGCGGAAGAGAGAGAGAGAGAGAGAGAGAGTGAAAGAGAGAGAGAGAGAGGAGGTCTTTGGACGTCTACGCCCATCTTTTGGTCTCCACAAGCCTCTGGGGGCAGATACCTCCTCCTCCTCCTCCTCCTCTTCCTCCTCCTCCTCCTCCTTCCTCCTCCTCCTCCTCCCTCCTCCTCCCTCCCCCTCCTCCCAGGGGGGACGCGTGGGGAAGACTGTGGAGGGCAAGGGCCTCGACATCCGCCGATTTCTGGTCTCTCCGATCCGCGGCCCCCGAGGCCCCGTTCGCTTCCCCCGGGGGTCGCTCCTCGTCCCGGGCCCGGTCTCCATTAGTCCTGGCAGCTCGACGGCGGGCCCCGGGGGCCGAGGGCGAGGGAGCGCACGCTGGGATATTAACAGATCACGCCGTCGGATGGCTGGGGGGCGAGTTCTTTTTTTTGTTGGGGGGGGGGAGGTCGGAGACGGGGATTGAAGAGATCACACCGTCGGATGTCTGGTGGGCGAGGAGGAGCTATTTTTTTGTGGGGGGGGGAGGCAGGAGGAGGGGCGTCGGGAGAGGGGTGGGGGGGGGAGGGGTGCGAGGGAAGGGAGGGCGTCCCACGGAGGCCCGGCGCTCGGAGAGCGCCGAAGCGTTCTCGGGCGGGGTCGGAGGCGGCGCACGCTCCAGAGCCTCGAGGAGAGGGAGCGCGCGAGCTTGCGGAGAGGGGAGAGTGGGGGGCCAGACCCTCTCTCGCGTCGCGAGAGCAACCACACACGACGGACGGTTTTTGATGGTGTTCGGCCTCCTTCTTTTCGGCCGCTCGTGACTTCCAACCGCAGGCTGACCGATCCGATCAGACAAGCGTCGCGCACAAAGATGTTCTGCCGCGTCTCGTGCGGCTGCGCTCAGTACATATTGACCTGGATGCCTGGCATCCCCCTTCTCTGCTCCTTCGTGTTTATCTCGTACAGTAGGTGCCCGAGGGCGTCGTCGTGGGCCTTCTGCACATTGCCGTGGTCGGGATGTCGTTCGAGATCCTTGTCGCTCCACGTCGGCATCTGGAAGTCGAGGCCCCAATCTGCTTCTATTCGCTTCGTCATGCGCCTGCCGTACTTGTTCAGCTTCTTCGCATTCCCCTCGGTGGGAAACCGATCCACGTGGGCCACAAAGTGCTGCGCAACCAGCTCGCCCAGGTCCACAACGTTGTCCAAGATGCACGTGGTCCAGAAGTTGTCCAGGAGCTCGTCGTGCTCCAGGGCGCCTCTCGACCTCAAGAGCGACTCTAGCATCTTGCCCTCCTGGAAATCGGGCATGATCCCGCGCCTCTCCAGCTCGTTGTACAGCTGCCTCTCGTTGGTCGGCAGATTGGGGTCCAGGTTCTCCCTGAAGGCGGCCTTGAACTTCAGGTCGAAGCCCCGCTTCAGCGGGTCGCCCGACTCGATATCTGGGATTAAATAGTCGGCCCTCATTTTGGCGTACACCACGATCCGGTCGTGGTTCCACACTGGGTGGACCTCCCGCCTGATCAGCATCTGCGCCACGAGCTTCGTGATGCAGTGGATCCCCGCCCTCTCTGCAATGCGGCGCCGCTCGACGTCGCTGGCCACGATTGTCCTCTTCGTCGCGACCCTCGACGCGTTCGCGAGCCGGAGCGGCCGGGCCATCCTTCCGGTCTCCATGATGATCTTCTCGGCCTCCTCATCGCCTGCGCACTTCACTCTCCTCGTCGGGTGCCATCGCACGTGGCCGGTGTACCTCACGTAATGCTTGCCCGTGCTGCCCATCTGGTCGCCGGTTTTCATTCTGAGGAAATCCGAGTTCTTGATCCCGCGCCTCGCCACGCCTGGCGCCCTGCCGCCCGCCTGCCGCCAGCAGGGTACGAACGCGCCCGCGGCGATCCAGCCACCAGCGAGGCCCCTGCAGTGGAGGCCAGCCCACAAAGAAACCTTCCACAAGATGTCCACCCCTGAGACCCCAGGACGTCCATGGCTCCTTGGTATGGGAACCTCACGTTGTCCACAGCAAACCCATCGAAACCCAAGAAACCCAGGGCACCCTGGAGGCCACGAGTGAGTTTCTTGGCATGGGCCACCACCTCGCCATCGCTCGGACGTCCCTTCCCTGTGTTTTTTCGGTTTCGTGCGTGGTTTTCGCCAAATCATCAAGGCTGCTCCTCGATTGTCCTCACCCCTGGAAAAATGCACACGTCCGAGCGATGCCAAGCCACTGCCTGCACGCGAGCACGGCCAGCGCCGCGGCGGCGGCGCCGCCTCGTGGCCGCCAGCGCCGCCCGCGGCCGCCGCCCGGCGCTGGCGCAAGCGGGGCCGAAGGCTCCCGCGCGGCAGCGGCGCCCCGCTCGCCCGCGCCGCCGTCGGGCCGCATGGCGGCCCTCGCCGCCGCGATCTCTGCTCGCGCCGCGGCGGGCGGGCGGTCGGCGGGCACTGGAGTCCAGACGGCCGCGGGTCACGGCAGGCGGCCTCTCGGGGCCCCCTCGGGGCCCTGGGGCCGCCCAGAGAGACCCGGGGTGAGATGCCGCTTCAGGGGAAGTGGTCGAGACCTCGGGGGTGTCGACGCTGCGAGCAAAATCATGACGTCGGGCGCCTGGAGGGGAGGCGCCGTCGTCGTCGTCGTCGTCGTCGTCGTCGTCGTCGTCGTCGTCGTCGTCGTCCTCGTCGTCGTCGTCGTCCTCGTCGTCGTCGTGGTCGTCGTCGTCGTCGTCGTCGTCATCATCCATCGCGAGGCGGCACTTAATTTAGGTATAGATGATGATGCTGCTGGCAGGGCCCGTCGAGTGGCCAGCGGAGAGGGGGGAAACCAAGCTAGGTGCGCTCGCGTCATATCTGACGTCCTACCCCTCCCTCCCATCCCTTACCATGGCGCTGATTTTCTCTATCCGCGGACGCGTGTCGCAGCGGACCTGTGGCTCCGCGCGCGCGTGCGTAACTAGTGGGTGGTGGTGCGCGTGCGTGCGTGCGTGCGTGTGTGCGTGGTTGTGGTGGTGGTGGTGGGTGGTGGTGGTGGTGGTGTGCTGGTGCTGTGGTGGTGGTGGTTGGTGGTGGTGGTGGTGGTGGTGGTGGTGGTGGTGGTGGTTGTGGTGGGGTGCGGCGCGGTGGTGGCGGGCGGATGGGCGCGCGAGAAAGAGGCCCGCGCTGGGGCGAGAACGCCATCCTCAACGACGGAGGCCAAACACCGATCCGAAAATGAGGCCCACGCTGCAGCGGGAGCACGATTCGGAACGATTGGGGAGCAGAAATGAGGCCGGCGCCTCAGCGAGAGCAGCATTTTAGAAAAAAACACAAGCGAAAACCCAACTCCGGGGAATCCTGTGTAAAAAAACAGTACGCGGGGGGGTGCCGAATATCTTCCGGACGCCATCAGGGGAAGTGGGAGAGTATTTTCATATTGTGTAATTGTGAAGGTGAGGAATGTTCAGTCTTACAAGAAGGTTGGGAGGCTGGCCCTCCACAAAGGCTGCCTAGGCAGGTATGCTATGAAGATCTTCTCTTCGGGCCCCCTGCGCAGCAAGACCTACGGCTGCGAGGTGCACGGCACATCGGATCGCGCGTTTTTTTTTTCGTAGAGGTCTTCAGCCAACTTCCTCCAACCCAGTGCTGGGGAGCGTTCTTTGACAGCTGCGCTGCTGTTCGCCGCCGACCCCACGTGTTACTGCTGTGTTGCGCCCAATGTCAGATGGGCTAAGGAGGTTTGGGCGAGCCTCGTGAGGTCTTTCGGCTATCCTCAGGGAAGCGTGGGATGTTGGGTTCGCGGGCCTCTCCCCTTCTTGGAGGAAAGCCTGAGGCCCCGTGGGGGCCCTCAAGCTGCCTGTGGCTCGTTTCGGGTGGAAGATGAGACAGCGGTTCAACACGCTCATTGATGATATGGGCGTAAAGGTGTCGCTCACGCTTGCCTCCTCCGCCCTCCTCAAACAAATGCTCCAAACCGCGGTGCTTAGGAACCGTGAGCGTGCTTATGGACAGTCTCTGGGCCTGGACGCTAGGGTCTGTCTGGATGAGGTTCTGAGCCAGTTTAACTCTACGAAGTTCACCCCCTTTGAAAAGGAGGCCATCACAAGACTGGTTTACCAAACTCCCTGGACCAAATGCCGCGCGTAAGAACTCGGGTACGTCTCGCCCGACATCCTGTGCCCCGTGTGCGGCATGGAGAATAATTTTGTTTTCCACCGTATCCGACGCTGCACTCGCGGTCCCATCCAGGAACTTCGGGATTGTCTTCTCGGCCATTTTAAGTTGCAGCCTGAGGAACGGCATACCATGTCGGAGGCTGATCAGGTACTGTGCACCCTAGGCGTGTTCACGCACCCAGGTGACTTCTTCCCACTGCCTAGTAGTAAGGAACCCACCTACAAACATCACGATGACCCTGGGCGTGACGATTCTCGTGTCTCAAGGAACAACTTCATGGACGGGTCGTGACGGAGATCTGTGGTCAAGGAGATGTCGCGGACGGGCTGGAGTTATGTGTCGGTGTCTGACTCTGGGCAGGAGCTTGGCCATGTCTGCGCCCCTTTGGCCCTCCCCATTCCTGAGACTGCCCAAGCTGGAGAATCTACTGCCTGCACTGCTGCCTGACAGAATGCTGTTGCCCCCTCCACGGAGAATAGTGACTGTCGGACTGCGGTGGAGGTTTTGGCCAAATCTGGGCCCGAACATTTGTCTTATAAGCGCATCCGTGCTGGGATGCTCGTTTGGACTTCCGACTGCCAGATGCCCCCCCTCTTACAGGAAAAAAAGCACGCCGGAGGAGCAAGTGTCAGGAGATACGAGTTTGGAATTGTGCAAGGCTGGAGCCGACCCGGCCGACCACTACGTTAAGCTTGGGGCTAACGCCCACGAGAGGCCTGGCCCTGAGCAGACGGAGTGGATCGACACATGCATCCATGTCTCTAGGAAAGTTTGCTTCTTGGCCGCGAAGCTTCTGCCCCTCTGGCCAGCCTATGACCTATCCGAAGCCACCAAGGCTACGGTCGAATCTATTCCCGCACCCCCCCGTCTGTTACATCGGTGGAGGCGCGTTGGTTCCTTCTGGCAGTGCAACCACTGTTTGCCTGTGTGTCGGGGGTGTGGTCTCGTAATAATTTCGTCGTGCAATAAGAAGCAGAATCTGGAGGTCGACACGCTTCAGGATTTGGAGCATAAATGTATCGGCCTCGCGTGCTCGGACGGAAGCATTACATGTACTTGCCTCCGTTGCAAAGCGTTTTCGACGGGTAACTATGCCAGGTATCTCGGCCAGATGTGTTGTGGGGCACCTGCCAACCCTCGGAGCGATGAATATGATTGAAATCGGATCACCACTGGCAAGCACTCCAAGCTTAACACGGTTTGGCTGGACGCTGAGAGCAACAGCGTGATTCGCCTTTACGACTAAATCGGCCCTCGTGGGCATCAGTCTCCTGCTCTCGTCTTTTCTTGTGCTGCGAGGGCGCGTGCCACCACGACTGCACGCTAGTGTATGTACGCCTGCCAACGTCCCGCCCCTCTCCCTCCTGCTTGGCGCAGTGCGTCTGCCGCATCAAGACCCAGAGGGTATGGTGGCGTCGAGCTGATTTCAGTGCCGTGCTCGACGGCTGCTCGGCCCTTCCCGGAGGTCGGGAGGACTACGAACTTGTTGCGCAGCAGAGCAGCGCAGCGGATACACAACCATTTCCCCTGCTCCTTCTAGCCTCCCCTCAGTCAGCGGGAACCAAGCGCAATCTCACTCTCTTGATCTATATATAAATATACACAGATTTGGTATGCATATGTCGATATGTATGGTCATGTACTTGTGCATGTATATGTATATGTATATGTATATGTATATGTGTATGTGCATACATACATACATACACACATACGTACATACATGCATACATACATACGTACACACATACATATTTACATATATGCAGGCACACATAATACATACATGCATACATGCATACATGCATACATGCATACACATACATACATACATACATACATACATACATACATACATACATACATACATACATACATACATACTAGAACCACGCGCGCGCTTCGCGCGCGCTTAGGTTCTAGCTAGGAGGCGAGCTTGAGTCAACGAAAGTCGAAGGGAAGGGGGCAGGGGGAAGAAGGCCAGAGAGCGCTGAAGGATACAAATACTGGAACCCTCTTGTGATTTTGTGGGGGCCTCGTCCGGCCGCTCGCTGGGAGTTTGACGTAGCTTCTCGGGAGCCTCTGAACCTGTCGGGGGCCTCCTGGAAGCAGGTTCGAAGCATTTTGGGGGCCGATTTGGGGCTTCTCGGGGCCTCCTTTGGGCCTCTTGGGGGTCTCCTGGGGCCTCTTGAGGGGCCTCCTTGGGGCCTCCTGGCGGCCTCTTGGGGCGGAAGGCTCGAGCTTGCGGTTCGTGGTCCCCCTCTGGGCCCCCTCTTGGGCCCGTCTTGGGGCCCTCTTGGGCCATCTTGGGCGCCTCTTGGGCCGTCTTGGGGCCCTCTTGGGCTGTCCTGGGGCCCTCTTGGAAGCTTCTTGGGCCGTCTTGGGGCGGTCTTGGAGGCCTCTTGGGCCGTCTTGGACGCGGTGAAAGCCCAAGATGCGAACATGCGAAAAATATACGTTTTCCCATAGGAATGGCACGATTTTTGTTTCTTGGACCTCTCTTGGGGTGCCTCTCGGAACGTCTTGGGCTGATTTTGGAAGCCTTTTGGCGCCTCTGGGCGGCGTTTTGGCGCCTCCTGGGATATGTTGGGCCGGAAGCTCGGAATTCGAGAGTGGCTTTCTCCTTCTGGGACCCCTCTCGAAGTCGTCTTGGGGTTCTCTTGGGCCGTCTTGGGGCCGTCCTGAGCCACTCGTGCGCAGCCTTGGAGCGCTCCCGGAGGCCTCCTAGGCCGTCTTGGAGGCCTCTTGGGCCGTCTTGGACGCGGTGAAAGCCCAAGATGCGAACATGCGAAAAATATACGTTTTCCCATAGGAATGGCACGATTTTTGTTTCTTGGACCTCTCTTGGGGTGCCTCTCGGAACGTCTTGGGGTGCTTTTGGGAGCCTTTTGGCGCCTCTTGGCGGCATTTTGGCGCCTCCTGGAGCCTCTTGGGCCGGAAGCTCGGAATTCGAGGTTGGCTTTCTCCGTCTGGGACCCCTCTCGAACTCGTCTTGGGGCTCTCTTCGGCCGTCTTGGGGCCGTCCTGGGCCACTCGTGCGCAGCCTTGGAGCGCTCCCGGAGGCCTCGTAGACCGTCTTGGGCGCCTCTTGGGCCGTCTTGGACGCGGTGAAAGCCCAAGAGGCGAACATGCGAAAAATATACGTTTTCCCATAGGAATGGCACGATTTTTGCTTCTTGGGCCTCTCTTGGGCTGCCTCTCGGAGCGTCTTGGAGGCTTCTGGGACCTTCTTGGTGTCATGACAGGCGTCTTGGAAGGCATCTGGAGCCATCGGAGCGCGTTCCGAAGCCGCCTGCGAACGATCTTGGACGGCGTCCGGCGGTCCGACGAGCCTCCGGGCCCCCCGGGGCCCACATTTGTGGTCGAGGTCCCGGCCCTGGGCCCCCGGACCCGGTGCGCCGTTATATGTATACATACATACATACATACATACATACATACATACATACATACATACATACATACATACATACATACATACATACATACATACATACATACATACATACACATACATACATACATACATACATACATACATACATATATATATATATATACATAAGGGGGTATCGGCGAATTAATGTTGCGGCAACTCAGTCCACGCACAACACTTCCATGAGGAGATCACCACGGCCGAGGCGGTCGATCCTGCCATTGTGCGTGATCCCTCGGGACAAACTCCCCGTGGCCCTCACACTGGTACGGCTCTGGGGCTGCGCACGACGGCGCCCCCAGGCAGTCCTGCCTCAACAAGCTCCCCTGCTCAGATCGTGGCGACGCCATGACTTTTTCATATCGTCGACTACCAGAAGTCTCGACCAGTTCCCTGGCACCGGCTTCTCATCCTGAGTCGTTTCTGGACGGTCCCGAGGCCAGGGAAGGGGCCTCTGGAAGGCCGAAAAGAAAGAACAACCTCTTGTCGTGACTTTTTCATGACCCGAGGGGGTCTGTGAGTGCTTGAGCAGGGACCGGCCGTCCCAACATTCCTATAGGTCTACCACGACGTGTTCGTAGAACCCAAACATGTCCTAATAACAACAACAATGTTCTTATATCATAAACCAGAGGTGCTATAACAGGACAGTCTCAGCCAGACATGTTCTAAGAACATCTCGTGCAGACCAACAAAGACTCGTAGCACATTCTCTGATGGGCTTAAGCTTTAGGCGAGCCAGGACGCTTTGCCACTGCTTGAAGTGCTGGACCACCTCAGACTCCCAACGTTAGGTCGGGCATGTCCTCCTACATGCGGATTTTGGACGAATAATGCAAACTATGCAAACGTAACAAACAGATTAGCCTGACGAACGACCCAACCATATGCAGCTGCGAGTACCGCGAAGGATATGAGACGGAGGAGGGGGGCCCGCTCTGGCCCAAGCCCCGTGCGCGGCCGTTTTGTCTTCATGTTCTTCCCAGCTTATTGTTATTATTATCCCACATTGTTTCTGTTGCGCGTTACACGTTTGTTTTCTTGCTTGGGCCCCTTGTGCGGCCGTTTTGTCTCAATTTTCTTCCCCTCTTATTGTCCTCTCTCTCTCTGTTTACGTTGCGCGTGGTATTCTTGGTTTCTCGCTTTGGCCTGAGCTCCGTGCGCGGCTTTTTTCTTGATTTTCTTCCCGTTTCATTATCCTCTCCCCCTGTTTCCGTGGCGCGCTGCCGTCCTAACCGACGTTGCCCGCGTTGGCCCGAACCCCTGGCGCGGCCGTTTTGTTTGCATATTCTTCCCAACTCATATCTTTCTCTCCCCTTTTGCCCTAGCGCCCTGATGGCCGCGGCTCTGAGCGGAGCGCAGCGCGGAGTTTTCGCGACGCGCGCCAGTGGCCCCCGAGGAGTTCCGGCGACGCGCGAGGGTCGTTCGCGGCTCTGGGCAAAGCAACGCGCTGCGAGCAGAAACAAAAACACAAGGCGCTCGGCCGGGTTCGCAGCAGAGCGGGGCAGCTCCTGGAAGCAGAACGCCGGAGAGCGCGCACTGGTCGCCCCGAGAGGATTCCAGCGACGCGCGCGAGTCGTCACGGGCGCGAGCCACTCCTCCTCCTCGCCCTATCCCAAACAGAAATCAAAGCCGCTGACAACGACGCTTCGAAAATTTGGGACAGTGACGACTTTCCAGACTCTGAACACTCGTGACACTGAGCGCGGTGGAGCTCCCTTTGGGGCCACGAAACGTGTGAGGGGCATGCCGAATTGGGGCCGTGGTGCCATGCGGACCCTGCCACTGGAGCCTTCGGTGGAGCTGCCTTTGGGGCCACGAACCGTGTGAAGGGTGTGTCGAAATTGGGCGGTGGTGCCATGCGGACCCTGCCACTGGAGCCTTCGGTGGAGCTCCCTCTGGGGCCACGAACCGTGTGAGGGTTGTGCCGAAATGGGGCGGTGGTGCCATGCGGGCCCTCCCACTGGGGCCTTCGGTGGAGATCCCTATGGGGCCACGAAACGTGCGAGGGGTGTGCCGAAATGGTGGACATGCGGAGAACAGAGGCACGACGCTGCTGATGGCGATGTTGATGACGCCGATGATGGCGATGGTGCCCACGATGATGGCGATGATGCCCACGATAATGATGGTGATGACACCACAGGGAGAGCAGAGACAGGTGTGGGAGGAGGGAGGAGGGGGGGCGAGCGCGGGAGGTGAGGTGAGGCGAGACGCGGGGCGCTGAGTCGAAAGTGAGCCTGGTAACTCACATAGGGCATATAGCCTGGCAAATAGCATCCATCGCTCTGCTGTGAGGGTACAGTATGAGGGGTGGATGGGTAAGATAGGATAAGATCGATGTAATGATCTTTCCAGCACATAGCGAACACAAGCAGTGTCCGGGCAAATAGGGCGCGCGTGCCTTGAGCCCAAGGCAGCGGCGCGCGAGCTATGCTCCCGATGCTATAACATCTCCCAAAGAGCTACCCTCAAAGTCGGGAGGGGAGGAGACGGAGAGCATAGTCGCACGCGAAATTCGCGCGCACGACTGTTTGCAAACAAAATGAAAACAGTGCGTACAGACTGGCCAAACGCCAGACTGTAAGGCGAGTTTCCTCGCGAAGTATTTCACGCAAATACAGAACAGCCCCTTCAAATAATGAAGGGCTATCGGCCTAGTTAGAGGTAGGCCAAAATTAGGCCATACCTCACCAAGCAAATGTGTATTAAGGCAAAGAGCCTGAGTTGTATGAAGCCGGCTCGTTGCCAGGCGTGAAATATGAGGCTCGTTTCCGAGCAACTAGAGGGGCGCCTTTATAGTAGGCGCCCGTGCTGGCAAACTGGACCACGAGGGCAACAAGGACAGACTAAAATTGATTAGACTTAGGTTTGTCTCTGTCCTCGGGACCCCGAAAGGGAACAAATTGCTTCACGTCATACTTAAATGACTGAGTGCCTGACATCACTTCCAGAAGCAGTTCCCGATCGATGCTTCCCTTTGTATGCCCATCTGCGGTCATATCCCTAGTATCACACCATTGCACGTTATGTACTATACCTATATCCATAAGCTCACGTATCCAACTGATATGTCCAAGCAGAGTCCGTTCTGTGGGTATTTTGAGATCCCTGCTTGATAAAGATTTGTAGACGGACTCAGCGTCTATGGTCAGAGAGACTTTGATAGCAAGGCCTCCAACTTCACGCATATCTCGTAGTTGTCGTGGAGTCAAGGCCCCTGCCTTAAGCTCATGGAGAGTAATGAGCGTAGGGTAACACTCATCAAGGTTATGTGCGGCTGCAAGTGCCTCCGCAGCATAACTGGACCTCACCTGTAATCGGTGTGATTTGCATAGTCCGTCACAGAGGTGAACGACGGACTTGCCTTGAGGCGAGTTTCCTCGCCGTAGTACGTTGGCCCCGCGTATGCCGTAGCCCTTGGTCTCGTCATCCTCCTCCCCGGTAAGCTTCCGATATCCCGAATCGCTATGGATGTCGACTTCATTCGTCGGCTTCATCCGAGGGAAGGTGATACGTTTCGGACTGCTGATCAGCTTTCGCGTCACAGCATTCAAACGTCTGACTTGTAAATTGGTGGGCTCTTGAATTTTCTGAAGAGAGACCACATATACCATAAGCCAGATTTGAGTAAGAAGGGCATAGGCGAGGGCTCCTCGCAGGCTGACGAACATGTCGGTAATAAGTTTCGTGGCTTTGGCGTCGGCCGCCGCTCCTGTAAGTTCTGGATGTGTGATAGGACGTAGTTGTTTGATATACTCGTCCTGGTCCATGATCACATCTCCCTGATCATTCTTAGTGTAGCGGACGGCGCAGTTCGTATATGTGTGCTTGTTGAGCTTGCATTTGCCAAAAACCTTTTCGACACGTTGTACATAGTCGTCGATATTTTTCTCTAGACCTGTCATATTAATGTCATCGACATGTTTTGCAGTCAGAAGATCTTGGCTGAATTCAAATTCAGGATCGTAACTAGTCGGTGTAAGTCCTATAGCTCGTGTGGTCGTACGAAGTTTGAGAGAGAACGCTCTTGGGGCGTCCTTAGTACCCGTTCCTGGTTTGAGGCACCTAAGACAGTGTCGACTTTCGTCGTAGGATGAGAAGCCGGGTAGGGTACGAAGTACCTGAGCGCTTCCTGGTGGAAGAGTAAAGCAGACCATGCGAGTTTCCTCGCCAGTGGCATGGGCAAGTTCCTCGTAGGTCAAACCTTTAAGGAACGCCTTGTCGATATCCATGGATGCTAAGATCCACTCTGGATGACATGCCGCTTCACTTGCCAAGAGTCGTTGAGACTGCCTTCGGGCGGTTCCCGAGAATGTTTCCACATCAAAGGCCTCAGTATCCATAAATCCACGAAGGACCAATCTGAGACGAATGGTTTTAACGTTCTCGGTGCCCATCTTTACGAACTTCCACTTGTATACATATCTGGATGTCATGATGTTGGAAGCTTTGGATAAGTCGTACATCTCAAAGCATCGGTTATCAATCCAGATCTTGAGCTCAGTATATAAGGCTTCGCTAACCTCCTTTGGATGTGCTGCTATGTCGGCTTTGGTCAGTAGGTCGTCTTCTTTGACAACCACAGCACGTTTAGCGGCATTGGATACATATACTCTCATCGTTGCGACCATATCGGTATCGAGCTGCGCAAGTTGGGTCTGATCCAACACTATTTTTGACACTTCTGATGTAAAGCATAGTTCAACGTAAGGACCGTATTCATCACTGTCTAGGGAATAGCTCTCGTCGTTTGTGTTCGAACAAAGAGATACTAGACAAGACTCACATGATTTAGGCTCGTCTCCGAGCATATCTGATGATGTGATATCATCTTCGTCCGCAAATGCTGAAACCAAAACGCATTGGTTAGGCAGCATAGTTGTTGGGACGCAAAAGAGATAATCATCTGTAATCGTCGTAGGATGAAGGTCCATACGTAGTTCGTCGTACCACTCTTCCAGCATCATGGCTTCGATATTGTGTTCCTCATTTTCCTCATAGATTGTCGACAGACGGCCTTCGCTAGGCGATGAAGCATCTGGTGTGTCTGGAGAAGGCCTGTTTCCAGGCGACTCGTGTTCTCCAGACGTGTTGCTTGGATGCTGATATTTAGACCAGGTCATCGTGAAATCCTAAGGAAGGGACACGTGAAGTCAAGCATTGAATAAGTCTGGAGTGAGTGCTACCAGTAATCTGAGAGATGTTTAGGCCGGTGCCCACACATTCGTAGTAGTGGAACGCCGGGCTAATGTCATTGTCATAGTGGATCAGCGTAGACCCGGTGGCGTACTTTACTGCAGGTAGGCTTGACACACTCTTAGCCAATCGAACTGCTACTACATGTTCCACTCTGAAGTAATTTCGTACGAGATACTGTAGTGCTAGGTGTACGCGCGGGTGAAACTTGCTATCGTCTGACAGGTTAAGGTTTCCCTTGTAGTCGGGAATATACCCGAAAACTTTGGCAGGTTTCCCTGCACTGAGATGTGCCACATAGGCAAGGACGGTTTGCATGGCCATGTTATCCATGCCAAGTTCCCGTGTGAGGAGACATTCGATGTATAGTGTGTGACGAGCATCAGGATACATCACAATTACCTCACGAGATCCTGCCTTGACAACGATATGTCCTCTTTCAGGCACATTTCGGATCACCGGGAATGGGCCATTCCAGCCTCCATGGTCGTCCTTGGTGGCAGTAGGTCGGTGATAGTCGACCAAATCACCTGATGAGTAAAGGCGAGCACCATCAGGAGTCGTCTTGGCCCTAAGAGCCCGATTTGTCTTGGCTACAGCAGTAGCCTGAGTTATAGCTTCTAGGCTGACTTCCCTTACACGACGTTCTCGTTCGTGTCCTGAAGTCTCGGGTCCCTTGGGAAAGTCAAGGGTATCGAGATCAGGAAGGAAGGAGGGCTGACGTCCTGTGTGTGCCTGATATGGCGATACTCCGTTATAAAACGCGAACGCATTAGTAACGAAGATGCCTTCCGCCAAGACTCTAGTGAATACAACAGGGATGTTGTGTCTGTTCAGTTCTTCCTCAATCATATGGAGGACACCTCTGAGGATGCCGTTTCGTGACTCAATTGAAGTCGCGTGTTGGCCCGGTGCTCGGATACGAAGTTCCGTGCCCTTATTGGCCATCATGCTTTTAGCGGCATCATTATTCAGGGCGCCTTCTCCATCTGAGTATAAAACTTTGAAGGGTCCGTGATAGGCAATCCAGCAGTAGTGGTAGGCGTCGATGATAGTGTCGCGTTCTCTGTCGGAAATTTCAAGGCCTGCTGCCAGGCGAATACAACGATCCATAATATGAAATATGGTCCGTTTCTTGTAAAACATGAGGTCCATTTCCCCTTCATCGAGCCAGCTGCCAGGGAGGCTTACTGATGGTAGTGTTGAGTTTCCTGGACGTTCCCATGCTCTGCATTCCCGACAGGTATCGCAGACTTCCTTGATCATATTTAGTCGAACGTTATCAAGCCCTACCTTTTCGAGGATTAGCCTCATTTTTGGCTCCTTCGCATGATGCCATCGCAGATGCAGTTTTCGGAGTTCCTTTTTCACAACATGGGGTTCGTGACTACGGAGACTCTGTAGACTGTGTTGGATGTCAAATCTCGTCCAGTCGGGTAGTCGTGGAGCCCCAGAGCCGGTGGAGGCAAGAGGGTTCCTTGTAGCTCTACGTAGTTGATCCCCTGTGTTGACTGCGTCTGGAGGTGGTGGTACGCCTTGTAGACGTCCGCGGCGGGCCGCTACCTGTGGCGTATCGCTAGAAGACGCAGAAGGCGTGTTTCCACGCTCGGGGGCGTCTCGTAGCAGGTCGTAGCTGCTGGTACCAGATGTCGGATCGACGTTACCGAAGGAACGTGGTCGTGGTGGCCTGGCGTGTGCGCCTTGGCGGCCACCTGAAGCTGAAGCTTGGCCCTCACCAGGTTTAGGTAGGGGTTTCCACCAAGCTGGCACGGTTTTGCCTTCGGGGTCGTGGTCGTCTGGTAGTTTAAATGGTTCAGCAAAACGACATTTACCAGGTTCGGTATCAAGGTGATTCTTAACACCCTTGCTTCTCGTAAGATCCCTCTGACATGCTGGACATGGCCAGTATACAGAGATAGAGTCATGATATTTGCACTGCGTAGGGTCTCTGTTATGGCTAGGACTGTCCTTTCGGACGTTGTCGATGCATGCCGGGCACGTAGCCACCTTTGGGATGATACGATCACCGATGCGTCTCATACCTTCACCTGGTTCAGCTTGCTCAGGAAGGTCGGCAGGATAAGCATGTGCAGTATTTATAGGCGCGTTTCCGCGCGTGGTGTCAATGGCTTTCGCCAAGTAGACGGCTTCCACGAAGGCAGACTGCAGTCGTCGAGTGTATTTTTGTGCCAGTGAAAGCTCGGTGTTGCACGGTTGTGCGTGCACATGCTGACCGTTGCACTTGAGTCGCTCAAAGGGTTTAAGAATTGTCTTGTCGTTGCTGGTGATATTTGTCGGCTTCTTAATATAGTCACCAGTCGTATCTTTAAGTCCAGTAGCGCATTGATCAATGCGCACGGTCGTGATGT
Organism: Prorocentrum cordatum; assembly: GCA_963575745.1. NCBI lineage: Eukaryota > Dinophyceae > Prorocentrales > Prorocentraceae > Prorocentrum > Prorocentrum cordatum. The sequence continues at coordinate 204,591 of CAUYUJ010016701.1, forward strand.
GTGGTCGGTTGGCAAGCTTCGTCCATGGAGAGATATCGTCCACCCATGTTCCTGTCGGTTGTTCGCGTATAAACCACCTCTGAGCATCATCTTGGGTAACAGCAATTTTACCACAATAGATTATGTGTGGTAAGTCTTCTCTGTGGTGCTGTTCCCAAGTGTTATAGTTGACTTTGTAGTTATAGTAAGATGGTGGTCCTGTGGTGCGGCAGCTGGGTTGCAGTATGGCAACTCGTACGTAGCATATCTTAAAGTAATGATCTATAACCTGCTGCACCGAGGGGTCTCCCAGGTCGACATATGTAGTCTTGTCCAAGTTGCCGCCTGAGGAAAGTCCCCTTGAGAAGGCAAGTTCTGAGATGCCACCCTCACCACCACAAAGCTCCAACATATCCACGCAATTGTTATGGCCGTAGCATAGTGTAGCAACTATGCTGTATATGTTAGCGTGTGTGTCGGGCATAGATGTGGGAAGGGTAAGGAACAGGTCATCGTCCTCGTCGGAGCTTATCAGCTCAACAGGGACGTCAGTACTCCAGGTTGCCATAAGATCCTGTCCGAGTCCTGACAAGTCATCGCCGCAATCGTCATTTCCGTCTTCGACGTGCTTTTTAATGCGGCGAGGCTTGATGCCTGCTTCCTTTTCGGCTTTGAGCCTTTCCTTCTGCTTTATACGCGATTCAGTGGGTAAAGCTTGCTCGTTTTGTTCGTCGGTCTGTGTACTCATTGTCGTGGTGGAATGGGTACATGCGTCAATCGCCAGAGTCGGGAGGGGGAGAGAACAGTCATCTATGATGACGCGTCTATGTTTCTGTGGTGATTGAGTAGGCTCGTTTCCGAGCAAGACCGGTTCCTCGGGTTGCCAGTACAACCGAGTACTGATGTTGGCAACCCCTGCAGGTAATGGTGCATGCCAATCATACCCTGTTGGTTGATCGGTAACTGAGATATCTTGAATAACCGCGTTGGTGACCATTTTGGTCCTCCCTTATGAGTCGTCACGTAATGACGGGTATTATGGTCTGTACGTGTATACGTATTTAAGTATACGGGCACGTTTCCGTGCGTGGTGGTACTCCCCAGGATTTTGTCGTTTAAGTAGCGGATGAGTGTAGTACGTGTCTGAGCCCGCCATTCAGCATGTCGTACCGTATGGCCGTACCAGTCCAACACATGTTGTGGTATGGCCTGCTTACAGGTACATGTCCACAGCTTCGAGCTAATCGGTATCGACGATGCTACCTGCATATGTACCACTTGGTGTATTGTCTTGCATATTGAACCGAATACCGAAATGACACAAACACATCCGTATTACTGACAACTTTAGATCTTCCAGAGTATCACGTACTGGAGATAACTTCCAAACATATCCTGGGGGACCGAATATGATGATTTTCATGCGGAGTTTCTTGGCTTTTATCAACAGGTTCTGGATACGTGACCAGTGTGGGGCCACTCTCTTTCCTGGAGTTCGTATATACCAGTCACCCGGAGTACTGATCCATATGAGAGTGTAATCTCCACTGATCACCGCACCTAGATAGTTTGTGCCCACGCTTGTCATAAGTTCGTTGTGGGAAATACGGTCACAAATATAACCTCGTGTGCGGAGGTCGGCACATGCCTCCCTCGTATCTTCAATGACAAAAGCCCTCTTACTAAGGCAGGTTGCCCCGCTGTCCTTGTTACCCCCCGGCTTTTCAGCCATCAGGCAAGACGACGAGGGGGCGACGTCGCCCTGCCATCTTCAAGATGAAGAAGATGTGCCTACAATATCTGCCAACATCTGGGCTTCCCTCAGATGCTGGAGCTCAGCACTGCAGCGCGCCGTGGCCTCAGAGGCGGATTGCTCCGCAAATGCTGTCAGCATCGATGGATTATCCATCAGCTGTTTCAGCACGCCTTTGGACCTAGCGTCGCTGACCGTATGCAATTCACGATTAGTGTATCCCATCACTATTTTACGGCGGGACTGCACAGCGTCCATGGGTACACTACCACCATGCTGGGCCAGTGTCCTGGCAACAAAACAATCGAACGTCTCGAGATCGTCGATGTTGTCGCCTCGCATGGTGGCCTTGGCGAGCGTCTCCATCAACCCCTGGGGCAGGTTTCCCTGCAATTGATTGCGCTCCTGCGCTGGGGTCGGCTCGCCTGTCAGCACTGTCTGGAAGGACGTGCTGCTTGAGCTCGAGGCGGGTTGCCCCGCAGCTCCAAAACGATCACACCTGATCGACAGATGCCCTGACGGCAACTTCGTCGTCGGCATGATTTTGGAGCCTTCCGGGAGCTCCATCTTGACCTGCCCCTTACCAGGGAATATCAGCTTTTCCTGGCCTCGTTCAAGCACGATGATCGTGCGTTTGTCCTGCATACTGTCGAGACCTAGGATGGCTGGCAGGTCCTTTCCACAGCCTGACACAATGTTCGTCTTGTATGAATCGTGTTGGGCTGACCCCTGGTACTCGCAGGCAATGCTAAATGTGCCTACGGTATCCGCTGGGGCCGACCCCTCTCCCACTCCGTTGATATGCAAACGAGAGCGGGGCTCGAACGTACAAGCACGACCATGTGACTCAGCAGCCTGGACGAACTTACGGCTCGTGTTCTCGCCCATGATGTTGATCTTCGAACCGACGTCGATGAGTATGGAATTTCCACCGTCATCCAAGAACGTCTTACTCGGCTGCTTGATGTGCACAGTTTCTGAAGTGTCGGCTGTGTCGGTAGGCGGGTTTCCCCGCGGCACATTCGTACTCCCTGGCGGGTTACCCCGCACGACACTGGCATGCGACTCGCTCTCGGCCATGCGTGCCAGGTCAATGTACTGGAAGTGCGACACGTGCTGGGCGTGATCACCACGCTCCTCCCGCCAGTTGGCATACTCATCACGTATGCTCATATACTGCTCGCGGGTAGTGCGCCTTATCAGCGTTAGGTACGAGTGAAGGGCGATGTCTTGCAGCCCCTCGTTCGTGACGTGATCCCGGTACCGCAGCCACTCCTCGAACTCCTCATTCGTCGCTGAGATGTTGACGGCCCTGGCTGCTGTTGCTGCTGACGCCGCTGAGGATTCTGATAGGTCTAACGACGGACTATCAGTTTCAGGATTATTGGCATCTAGCATAAACGTTGTGTGCGTATTATCCATCTGATTCTGGAAATGTCGTACACGCAACTCGCGCAGCTGATCAGGGTCCAGTGACATCTCAGCCTCGCCTCCACTCTGGGGAGACATCTGAGGAGTATCATGCAGGTTTCCCTGCTGAGGCGCCGTCATCGGGATAAGCTGATCGAAATATCCCGTTGCCATAGGCGGCCTTACCTCTTCAGGCAGGTGTCCCTGCTGGTGTGACGAAACTGTCTGCATAGCTAGCATCCTGGCCGTCATCTCCTCCACCATGCTCCTCAGCTCCCGCAGCTCCCTCGCTGACTGCTCGGGAGTCTGACTAAGGGAGCCAGTCCATGGGAAGGGCGATGTTATAATGCCAGGTGCACGACAGATCGCACATGGTGGCTGCTGGGGATCTCCCTCACGCTGGTTTGTCACGTGGCCCACCACGTTAGAATTCCAGCATCCCTCGTGGAATAGGTGATTGCACCTCAGGCGGTACACACTATCCCTGGGCTGAAATTCTTCGAGGCATACAGCACAGGTGTCCTCCATCCCAGTAAAGACTTCTACGTCTGCTACCCTGGGATATACCCGCCGCTGCCTCTCCAATACCGTCTCGGAGGGCATGAAGGCTGATGGGGGTGTCCCCGCTGGATTCAGCACTTCCTGCACTTCGACATTTGGCATGGAAGTGGTAGGAGTCACGGCAGGCGAGTTTCCTCGCAAAGGTGAGCCCCTATTCCGCACCACGTCGAGTGCAGCTGCACGTGACTGGTCCCGTGCACTTTGCACCGCCTGCCTCCTCCTGAAACATGCCTGCTGAGTGTGGTGCGTCTGCCTGATGTAGTCAGGCACGCCCCTACTGCCAGACGATATTGAATGGGCAGTGGGTTGTACAACCACCTCTGGTGATGTTGGAGAAGGCATGAAGGCCATGTGCGGGTACATGGAGTGGTCACTGCAGCGCACATTGGTGAGGTTATGCATCTGATCCGCCAATTCCCGAACAAATTTGTTCGGGACCCTTGTACCGTCAGGGTATAATGGCGGATTCATCTGCGTGGGTGGTGGCCTCTGGCCCTGAGACATGCTCGGATGGGCGTTGAACGCCGGGATAAAGGCTCGTTGCCGAGCGGGGTCCCGTGGGTTGGGACCCTCCGGTTCCCAGGACCAGGCTGGCCTCCACCTCTGCCCACTTGGGTGAGGCAGATTATGGTTCTGCACCTGCTGTACCGCGGCCGCCACTCTTGAGCGATAGTCGTCGGGTGTACCCGCCCTGTGGTGGCTTGGTGTACCAGGCAGGTTTCCCTGCTGACTCGTTGGCGTGCCGGGCGGCATCATGTTGAGGAGGGCTGTGCTGTGATCAGCCCTAGCCGCAGCTAGCCTCTCCATGAGTGTGCCGTTTACGGCAGGGCGGACAGGTGTCCCAAATGGGGACTGTGCTGGCGGAGTGCCCGATGGAGTCATGCCCCTTGGAGTGTGCATGCTCTGTGTGGGGCTTGCGTGCATTGGCTCGAACCGAGCAGGTCCGCTTGTAGGCAGGTTTCCCTGCATGGCTTGACGATTTCTCGTGGCCATAGCGGACATTGCTCCCTGGCCTGCGGCCCAGGGATCCTGCTGGTACAGCCTGTCCGCCAGCTGTTCTACCTGGTCAGGGTTCAGCGAAGCTGCAATCTGATCCAGGTCTGAAGTACTTATGGCCTGCCAAGACACGGCGCTCGGCCCTTGGCTTGGGGCACGGCTTGGAGCCGCGCTCCCGGCCTCACTCTCGGTGATCATAAAGATCCGAAAGATCTCAGGCTGGTTTCCCAGCTGGGTGGGGCTGTGGTGGTCCCCAACGTCCCTGTGGAGGTAGACCATGGCTGGATCAACGCCCTCTTGGTCTCGGGACCACTGGTACTTAATGCTGGAATTACCAACATCAGCCCACCTATCTGAGGCAGTCATCGTACTGACAGAGACTCGCGCACGGCGGCTCCCCAAATATTCTGGGTTGCGCCATTGCCTTCCAGTGGTCAGGTCCTCTACATGAGAAATGTAATACGGTTCAATGATACCGTTATCTCCCTCGGACAAGAGGACTCCGTTATCGGACCAACAGAACTTCATACCATCTTGTATGGCCTTGCGCCAATCTACAAAGATGATGAGGTCTGAATCTGGGTCCCACCCACTGTTCACGGCACGGCGGCGCACTGTCGGCACGAAATGGATGTGTGAACGGCCTGTCCCCCTTTTCTTCGTGTTGTGCTCAGGTCTACAGGACAGGCCGTACCACATGATACCTTCGAAAGCGTGCCATCGAGTGCCATGCATGGCGACTTCAGGGTATGGGGCCGGTCTCCCGGCGGGTTCGTCGCACAGTACAATGTAACTGTACAGCGACCATGGAGCTTTCAATGTCCATGAATGCCCCTGAGAGGCGCGGACGAAGATAGCGGGCTCGCCGGAGTCCCGCATTAGCACCTTGAATTGAAGGCGCTGTTTTTCTTCTCCGTCTGGTTCACGAACATGAACAACTTCCATCATGATGGCTGCGAGTTGGTCAACCGAGCGACCATACAACTGCTCGCTAATGACTTTGGCCTCGTCATATTTTGGGTTATGTCCAGCGTGCCTCGAGTGACCTGTGTTCCACGGAAAGTCAGCCACGAGTTCCACGAGGTTAATCCAACCATCATGATCATCAAAGGATCTCAGGCGCCACACAGGATTATGTGACTTATCTGGCGCATGTCTACATATCCTGCTGAGAGCTTTGCTTAACTTTTTAAGAGTATCATTGGATGTGGGAAGAATTCCGGCCTTCCTGCATTCCTTCATGAATGACTCATCCACCGAACGTATCGGTGGGAGCTTCCGAAGTGCCAGTCTATCCCTAATCAGATCTGGAGTCCCACTAGTAAAGGATGTGTCTCCTGGGTGGTGCAGCTGAACTACTGGCGGGTTTCCCCGCATCGGAGCCTCTGTTGCCGAAGAGGCTGCGGCTCCAGAAGAGGAGGAAGCTGCGGCAGCAGCGCCTGGCGGGTTTCCCCGCGGAGATGCGCGACTGGCGCTGCCCCTGATCTTCGGCACCCAGTTACCCCTCGACATAGCACCTTCATCGGACCTCCTGGAACGAGCCGCCACAGGCGAAGCTGGCGCAGGTGCATACCCACTGCGCTCGAAAGCTGCCGCCCTTTTCGCAATGGACTTGCTGCGACTAAGCGGGCGTCTTCGTTCCTCCATAGGGTCCTGAGGTTGCTGCTTGGGCACAAACGCTTGTGGAGGAGTTGCGCCAATTGGCGGCCTCGGCGTCGCAGATCGAGGCACCTCCATATGCGCGTCTGGCCCAGGGCTCTGAGAGCTCGCCTTCGGTTTCGGCTCCGGAGACGGCTTAGGTGTCGGGGGTTCACTCTTAGCCTTCGAAATTAGTGGGAGTGGGGGCTTCCTAGCCCCCTTCATGTAGATCGTGTTGGAATCCTCCAACATCTTGCGAGTTGCCTCGCGTGTGCGTTCTTCTACTGTCCGAATACGGTCCTCATCCTCCGCCACACGTTGAGCCTTTGTCTCGTCCTTGATGATCGGCTCTGGTTGTTGGGACTGGCTAGAGACGCCAGGCGAGTTTCCTCGCATACCAGGAAGACTAAAGAGCGCGTCTTTCTCTTCCTGGGTCATGGCTACCATTCCCCTTGGAGCCGGAGTAGGTTTCTCTTCTTCTTTCGGATCCAAGTGGCCCAAGATCCCGAGACGACTATTCACTACTGCGATCTCTTCCGGTGTCATCGGGTCAAGTGGCGGATGGCCCTCTTTAGGAGGGGTTTTGCCCCTGTTGGGGCTCAGGCCTTCGTTGTTTCCAACGGGGCATCCTGGCCTGTGATTCTGGAACGGCTGGGAACAAGGACCGCATGCAGCGTGAGGCCTATACTGCTTGCGAGCCGCGATAATATCTCGCAGCTGGGTCCGCGCTTCTTGAATTTCAGGGCGGCGGATGTTTGTTGCAAGCTGATAGCCTCCACGGATGGGCCTGCCATCGCCGTCCCTATAGGCAGGATTGCCCTGGCCGAAGGCCGAGTGTTCCCCTTTTCGGCGTCGTGGGTCGTTGTGCGGAAGTAGCTGGCCACCTCTTCTGAGAGCGTGTTCCTTTGGGCCAGCCTGTCTCCACTCACGAGGAAGTCGAGCCTGGGGATGTGGCTCTTCTCTGACGCGCGTATGGGAACGAGATCTTCTGGTGTTCTCATCAGAAGAAGCTGCCGATGCAGCAGGAGCGGCACCCGTTGGAGGTGCTTGAGGAGGCTCCTCTGCGATCCCAGATGGATCGCTCGATTGAGGCAGGTCTCCCTGCTGGGTGGAGCTCGGCGCAAGTGGCTCTTGTGCCGATGGTGATGATGATTCAGACTCATCAGGGTCGAAATCGACCTCTTCCTCACCAGTCACGTCCATCATGAGGATGGTGACGTCATCCTCATCTAACCCACAACCATCGCCTTCTACTTCTTCTGATGTCGAACTACCAATTATGATGGCCATTGGCGCATCTGGTAAAGGCAGGTTTCCCTGCATGGCCGGCGTCTGGGCGTCGCTCGGCTGTCCTGGAGTAGGAGGCGCAGTCGTCGGCTCAGGGTCATCGACGAGCATAGGCTGCCTAGCAATGTTACGCATGGCCGTATGGTTTGGCCTCATCCCCAGCTCCTGGAGATTCCATCCTGGCGGGGGAAGATCATGACCACGCATAGCCATTGCCATTTCCAGGGCACGACGCCATCTACCATGGGAGTATATCAAGTGTCTCTGCACTTCCTGAGGATTTATACTGTCAATGAGAGTCAAAGCTGCCAAGAGTAGCTCTGAGCTACCGCAAGCATCATTATCCTGTTCTGTCATAATACCAGCTTCAATTTGTTCTTGACTCTCAGGATATGCAATTGCAAGTATCTCATGCATCCACATGAGGGTCTGCAAAAGTGTGCGCGGTCCATATTCGCCTGGAGCAAGCGAACCAGGAGGTATGAACGGAGAACCTGGTTCGCCTGCAATGAAGGCCTGAACAAATGCTTGAGACTCCATTTCAATTAGGTCTTCAATAGTATGGGGATATTCTCCCAGCAGAAAAGGCCTGTGTCCAGGCGGGATTTCGGGCGGAGGTTCGAGGTTCCGTTGAACCTCGGAAGGCGAAGCCTCTATAGTGGTGTCCTCGTCGTCGCTCTCGTAGGCCATGATGTTGCCTGGGTTCCCGAACATCCAGTCGAAGAAGGAAAGAGGCTCGTTTCCGAGCGTACCGTGTTCCACGGGAGTGAGTTCATTACTGCCCGTGACGAACCGGCGGACGTACTCGAGGTAATACGCGTATAATCCATGACCATACCCCTCGAGCTCGTCAATGTTGTCCATGCCAACGACCCATGTGAAAAATATCTGTTCCATAGCCTCAAAGTCCTGGAGGCTCAGATACTCAATGGATGGTGTGCTCGAGCCGAAATGGACTTCGGACGACATGCCCTTTCCATTTCCCTTCGCTGGACAATCTCGCACAAGATGGTCGGAACTACCACATTCATGGCATTTGAGAACCTGGCCGTCTCTACCTCGCGGGTTTCCCCGCCTACCTTTACCTTTACCTGAGGTCTCTCTACGGCCTTTACCGCGGCCTTTTCCCCCAAAGAATATCTCATCATGTTGTTCATCTGAGAGCCTCTGGAGAAATGCCGCGATACCTCGCCCGTTCAACCTCCGACGACCACGCTTGCCTTTACCCTTTCCTTTAAAACTTCTGCGTGTCCTCCTTCTAACACGACGCACTGGTTTTCGTGTGAACCTCCTCCACCTTCGTTTAGCCTGTTGTAACAGCCAGAATAAATGCTCAGCACGCTGATTGTCGTTATCCATATTCATGATATCTGACCAATCTAGAGCTTCAACACCATCTGATGATATAGTGTCTGTATCGGTGCCGGAGTCGAAATCTTCGTCTCCTAAATCGGTGGATACACCGTCGGTTAGGGGATTTGATTCCCCCCATAACGAGCGGTGTGGTTGTGCTTCTCTAGAAGGAGGGCTGGTTGCCCAGCTTGGTTGTGATCGATCCCCTGCTAATGAAGCAGTGGATTCTCCTGGGTCATCGGCCCATATGTTTGAGGGCCCGTTTCCAGGCTGGGCTTCAGTAGTCAAGGTAGTGTAGAAATTTCCACTACCAGATCCCCTTCCTCTTCCAAACACTGATCCTATGTTGCCAGGAGATCGTTCGGATAGGTGGCCTACCGAACGCATCCTTTCCAGCAGCTCATCATATTGTTGTTGTGTTCGAGGCATTTGGTGATTGAGTGGCTGTAAGAGTTGTATGGCCTTCTGGTTGCCGACGCCTAGGGCGCGGAATAGGATAGTAGTTAACAGTTGGAAGTTGGGAAGGTCGAATCCCACCGACTGTGCCTCAAGTCGGGCCATTTCGAATCGGGTAAGAGTAACATCGATTCGTTCCCCGTGAGGCACATGGAAGTCAATAAGTTGTGTGCCGGAAGTGAGCTGTCGCTCATCTTCCAGGCGTTCGAATTTCATGCTGAGGAGAAACATGATATAAGTTACTGGGTCTGTGTGGACCCCGTCGATATCAGCACCATAGTTTATGATGTCAGGCGGTACCCTCATGGCGAGTGTCCTCGCTAGGCCTCCCAGGCCGCGTTGTATTGCGGCCGCTTGGGCCTGTGGCGTCATACGTCCGCTTGTAACGTTGAGCCACGCGTTGACCTCGTAAATGTACTCACGAAAAGGTACATTACCCTGAGGGTCCCAATATGGGCCATGTGTTTGCCCATCGGTGCTGTTATCTCCCCGACGCATGTGTGCGATTGCTGCCCCCAGCGCGAACCATATGATAGCGAAAACGATTAGCCCGAGAATGTGTAACGAAGGACGGTTATGATGAGCGGTGTCGCGCTGGGGTAGCGCCTTGTCGAGTCTTCGAGGCGCTCTGTCTGGCGGGTTTCCCCGCCCTTGCTTCAGGTATTGCGTTATTGGCTCGTTGCCGAGCGGTTGATAGTAACGCAATGATGAAGCGTATATGGTACCAATCTGGTCGTCTAGACGTCGTACCTCTCGTGTAGCTTCTTGCTCTTGACAAGATCCTCGTAAATGTACTGGGAGTGGTGGCGCAGGGTAGTAGGTGGTCACGAAGATCGTGCCGAAGAATGTGAGGCTGAGAAGAGCAAGAGCTGACCACACGAGAGTGCGGCCAGCTCCGCTACCAAGTCGAAAGTGAGCCTGGTAACTCAAATAGGGCATATAGCCTGGCAAATAGCATCCATCGCTCTTCTGTGAGGGTACAGTATGAGGGGTGGATGGGTAAGATAGGATAAGATCGATGTAATGATCTTTCCAGCACATAGCGAACACAAGCAGTGTCCGGGCAAATAGGGCGCGCGTGCCTTGAGCCCAAGGCAGCGGCGCGCGAGCTATGCTCCCGATACTATAACATCTCCCAAAGAGCTACCCTCAAAGTCGCTGTCTCTTCATAGCGAGGACCCGACACCACAGGAGGGCCGGGAATAGTTCGAGATAGTGACCAAACATCGTCCC
>CAUYUJ010016701.1:215356-237418 GCA_963575745.1 Prorocentrum cordatum
CTCAGGGGTCGATGATCTCGTACATTTGAGCGATACCTGATGCCCCCCTCGTTCGGTGGATATGGCGTTATGGCATCGAAAACGGTTGTTTTCAGATCTTTTAACCATCCGTTCACAACATCTGGGTAAGCATAGTCCTGAGCATTGTGTAGCTTTGGTATCCAAGTCTTGTTAGCCATTGCTCTGAACAGGGCTGCCTCTCGACCAGAAAATGTGTCGGCGTGTAGCCGGCGACGCCGTGAACCTACCAGGAGATGCCGATCATCTGCGAAGCCTCGGTCGTCGTCCCACGCGGGCTCGAGGAAACGTAAACTCGTATCTTGGGCAGCCGCAGAATCTTCTAGTTGATTTTGCACTTTGAAGTAAGCGTTGAGCGAGACAGATCTTTCGAACCGATTCCAACCAATATTGAGAGCACTACGGTATTCCGAAAAAGTCGGGCTAATAGTGAATTTACCGCCGGTGGTGCCGAGGAAGGTCATGATGTCAGGGCTGACCCCTGCGAAATCGAAGACCCCTCGGGCCTGAACCCAATGGCGAAGATGTGAAACGGACAGCTTCCGTAGAAGGATTCTCATGTAGTGCTCCACGCTGTGGACTGGCTCGTAACGAGGTCGATGGCCAGAGATGCAACGGGCTAGGCTCTGCCTCTGCCTTTGCCCTTGCCCTTGCCCCGGCCTCGTCCTCTCCCTCGTCCACGGCCTCTCCCACGACCCTTCGAGCCCTTGTAGTTGTTCAGGGCGGTCTGGTCGTAGGAGGTGGACGTCTTGCCCTTGCCCTTGCCGTAGCCGCGGCCCTTGCCGTAGCTCTTGCCTTTGCCTTTGGAGGTGTCCGCCGAGCTTTTGCCAGCGGACCGCCCTTTGCCGCGACCTTTGGGAGGTCGCCATTCGTTCAGTTTGCCACCACTGCTGGTCTTGCCCTTCCCGCGCCCCTTCGACGGAGTCGGTGGTGCTGACGCGGGGGGCCGTACGTTTTTTGGCAACCTGCACTGTATGTCGTACTCTTTGCTCAGCATCTGGGTGACCGATGTCATGTTGTTCGGGTGTGCCACGTCTTTGGGCTTTCCTTTCGGGTGCAGCGCGAAATGATGTTCCATGGACAGCCGGAGTGCCACCTCCTTCCCGTCCATGTGCTGCAATTGTTGCTTCGCCTTCTCAACCTTGTCCTTTTTCTGGGCGAGTCGCAAAGCCTGCTTCTCATGCTGCTTCAGAAAATCACTGGCAGTATGGTGATAAGCGTGAAGAGCAAATTTCCGCGCCAATTCGATCCAGACTTTGTTTTTCTGCTGTGTCGACTCTTTGTCCGCAATACCCAGGATATCTGACATTTTTGTAGAATTGTAAGTGACCAACTTAATGCATTTATCCACCAACTGTTCCTCTGTGAGAAGATCGTTTTGAACTCTCTTGGTTGCCTCCACCACCGCCCCGTAGTGGAGAGCGAAGAGCCTGAGAGGGCTAAGGCTGCCCGATGCCCTCTCCTGGTCCTCGATTGCGTTGAAGTCAGCCGCAACGGTGTCGGGATATTTAGGTCTCTTGTCCTTGGTCGCGATGGTCTGGAAGGCTTTGGGGATCTGCGTGGCCCCCGTGATCGACTGGAAGGTGTCCGAATTGGCTTCGAAAATCAATATGCTTTTCCATTCCGTTGCTTTGGCCCTAAGACGTGCTACTGCGTTCATATTGCGCCACAATTGTCGTACGAGGTCAGAGAGTGCTTTGCCATATGGCTTCCGCAATTCTTTTGCCTCCAAGTCGTTCAAGCAATACCATGTGAGGTCATCAGTATTGTAGTCGTCGGGCACCTCTTCGGCCAGGTCGGCCGAAGTGTCCGCGAGCCTGCTTCCCAGACTCCGGCTGCGTTCCCGACGCTCCTCTCCAGGTCTGCTTCCTGATGGCGGCATTGTGCAGGAGATAGAAAATGTGTGTACCCACAAGGCAAGGCCCGCGTCTTCCATCGGCGGTGGACAAACCTCCCTTTAGTAAACCTCCCCTCCTCCTCCTCCTCCTCCTCCTCCTCCTCCTCCTCCTCCTCCTCCTCCTCCTCTCCTCCTCCTCCTCCTCCTCCTCCTCCTCCTCCTCCTCCTCCTCGCGACGCCCTCTCGCGAACCGAACACGGCCAACTCCCTGCTCGACGCCGTCTCGGCAGCAGGTCTGTCCACCTCCGATCCCACGAGGCCTCCCCCCTGCCCCCACGCCCCCCTCTGCGCGCGGCCCACGGGCCGCCCCGGACCGGGGCCTCCCCGCCCGCCTCCGGGCGCGGAGCTGCCCGAGGGCCGCCCCCTCTGCCTCGGCCCACTGCCGCGGCGGCGAGGAGGACAGGGAGAAGCCCTCGCTGGAAGTCGACTGCCGTGCGCACGCCCTCTGGTGCGAGGTGGGGACCTTCCATGCCCACCGCATGGGGAACCGACTCGCGCTTGCTAGCCGGCAGGCCAACCAATGTGAGGGAGCGTTAGAGGAAAGAACCTGGGAATAAAGACGCGCTGTGTTGTACACAACGTGTGCCTCGCCACCGTTGCTCTGCAACGCCGTGTCTTGGAACATGGCGCTGGGATTTGCAACTCGGGGCTAGAAAGCAGATTTGGTGCGAACTCGCCTTGGCATGCGAAGGCGCCAAGGCGTGGTGAAGAAGAGGGGGAGGAACCAACAGAGCAGTGACAGCGGGGAGAAGATCTCCAACGTCCTCACAAAGACAATTCGCGCGTGCGTAGATCGATCACCCTGGGCAATGCCCGACGCGGCGCGTGCACAGGCACCTCGCGGATGGAATTCAAACCTGGACCGCATGCTTACGCGGACCGCGCTGCTGACTGGATGTTGTATTAGCTACACTGGGGTCGGGCCTGTCCCCCTAAAGGGGAACCGATGTTCTTGGACCCCAGCGGGCGGTGAATCGAAGAGGTGGAGGAGGAGGAGGAGGAGGAGGAGGAGGAGAAGGAGGAGGAGGAGGGGAGGAGGAGGTGAGGAGGGAGGGGAAGGAGGGCGATGGAGGAGGAGGAGGAGCGAGGAGGAGGAGGAGGAGGAGAGGAGGTTGTGTGTGGATATGATGCGCCCTCTGGGGTTGCATCGACGATCTCCCGAGGAGGCGCTTCGAAGCCTCCTCCTCCTCATCGTCCTCCTCCTCCCCCTCCTCCTCCTCCTCCTCCTCCTCCTCCTCCTCCTCCTCCGTCTCCTCCTCCTCTCTCTTCTGGAGTGCATCGAAGAGCTCCCGACGAGGCGCGTCGAGGCTGGTAGGGCCACCAAGGGAATCGTGAGGGCCACGGCTCCTGAGGCTGGCGACTGGCCTGTCGGCGGCCCTCGGCGGGGGGGTCCCAGCCGAGCCCCCCCCCCAGGGAAGCCGAGCACGACGGTTAAGTCGGACCTGTCCCTCAAAAAGAGGAATATTCAAAAATTCGCCGGCCCAACGGGCCAGAGGCGTGCTAAAAACTCCGGTAACTGGTTTACAAGTTTCTAGTTCGCCCGCGTGGGGCGGCCCCTGGGAGCCCCCGAACGAAAAGTACCCGGGCAGGTCACGGCCAGGTGAGACCCAGAGATGGTTTTCCTCCTCGGCGCTGCCTTCCAGGCTTTCCCGAGCGCCCCAGGAACGCTCCGAGAGAGCCCCGTGGCGTGCTCGAGACGGTCCGAGGGGCCCTCGGTCGCCGCCAGACGGCCCAAGACGCCGCCAAGAAGCCCCAAGAGAGCCTCAAGAGGCTCTCCTAGAGAGCCTCAACAAGCAAAAAGTGCCCCATCCCCTTCAGAAGACGTGCATGTTGCCCATATGCGACGTTTCGAGGTCCAGCGCGTCCAACACTGCCCAAGAAACCTTCAAGATCACCCCAAGACGGCCCAACACTCCCAAGATGGGCCCAACACGGCCCAAGGGGGCCCAATGACTACCCACGAGGCCCCCTGGACAGCCCTAGACAGCCCTACGAGGGGCCCCTATCGGGGGAGCTCGAATTGAACTTTCCAGCTTGCCGACCCGCACGATCGTCCCAAGACGCCCAAGATGGCCTCCAAGTCGAAAGTGAGCCTGGTAACTCAAATAGGGCATATAGCCTGGCAAATAGCATCCATCGCTCTGCTGTGAGGGTACAGTATGAGGGGTGGATGGATAAGATAGGATAAGATCGATGTAGTGATCTTTCCAGCACATAGCGAACACTCGCGGTGTCCGGGCAAATAGGGCGCGCGTGCCTTGAGCCAAAGGCAGCGGCGCGCGAGCTATGCTCCCGATACTATAACATCTCCCAAAGAGCTACCCTCAAAGTCGGGAGGGGAGGAGACGGAGAGCATAGTCGCACGCAAAATTCGCGCGCACGACTGTTTGCAAAGAAATGAAAACAGTGCGTACAGACTGGCCAAACGCCAGACTGTAAGGCGAGTTTCCTCGCGAAGTATTTCACGCAAATACAGAACAGCCCCTTCAAATAATGAAGGGCTATCGGCCTAGTTAGAGGTAGGCCAAAATTAAGCCATACCTCACCAAGCAAATGTGTATTAAGGCAAAGAGCCTGAGTTGTATGAAGCCGGCTCGTTGCCAGGCGTGAAATATGAGGCTCGTTTCCGAGCAACTAGAGGGGCGCCTTTATAGTAGGCGCCCGTGCTGGCAAACTGGACCACGAGGGCAACAAGGACAGACTAAAATTGATCAGACTTAGGTTTGTCTCTGTCCTCGGGACCCCGAAAGGGAACAAATTGCTTCACGTCATACTTAAATGACTGAGTGCCTGACATCACTTCCAGAAGCAGTTCCCGATCGATGCTTCCCTTTGTATGCCCATCTGCGGTCATATCCCTAGTATCACACCATTGCACGTTATGTACTATGCCAATATCCATAAGCTCACGTATCCAACTGATATGTCCTAGCAGAGTCCGTCCTGTGGGTATTTTGAGATCCCTGCTTGATAAAGATTTGTAGACGGACTCAGCGTCTATGGTCAGAGAGACTTTGATAGCAAGGCCTCAAACTTCACGCATGTCTCGTAGTTGTCGTGGAGTCAAAGCCCCTGCCTTAAGCTCGTGGAGAGTAATGAGCGTAGGGTAACACTCATCAAGGTTATGTGCGGCTGCAAGTGCCTCCGCAGCATAACTGGACCTCACCTGTGATCGGTGTGATTTGCATAGTCCGTCACAGAGGTGAACGACGGACTTGCCTTGAGGCGAGTTGCCTCGCCGTAGTACGTTGGCCCCGCGTATGCCGTAGCCCTTGGTCTCGTCATCCTCCTCCCCGGTAAGCTTCCGATACCCCGAATCGCTATGGATGTCAACTTCATTCGTCGGCTTCATCCGAGGGAAGGTGATACGTTTCGGACTGCTGATCAGCTTTCGCGTCACAGCATTCAAACGTCTGACTTGTAAATTGGTGGGCTCTTGAATTTTCTGAAGAGAGACCACATATACCATAAGCCAGATTTGAGTAAGAAGGGCATAGGCGAGGGCTCCTCGCAGGCTGACGAACATGTCGGTAATAAGTTTCGTGGCTTTGGCGTCGGCCGCCGCTCCTGTAAGTTCTGGATGTGTGATAGGACGTAGTTGTTTGATATACTCGTCCTGGTCCATGATCACATCTCCCGGATCATTCTTAGTGTAGCGGACGGCGCAGTTCGTATATGCGTGCTTGTTGAGCTTGCATTTGCCAAAAACCTTTTCGACACGTTGTACATAGTCGTCGA
Organism: Prorocentrum cordatum; assembly: GCA_963575745.1. Classification (NCBI taxonomy): domain Eukaryota; class Dinophyceae; order Prorocentrales; family Prorocentraceae; genus Prorocentrum; species Prorocentrum cordatum. The sequence continues at coordinate 221,010 of CAUYUJ010016701.1, forward strand.
TATTTTTCTCTAGACCTGTCATATTAATGTCATCGACATGTTTTGCAGTCAGAAGATCTTGGCTGAATTCAAATTCAGGATCGTAACTAGTCGGTGTAAGTCCTATAGCTCGTGTGGTCGTACGAAGTTTGAGAGAGAACGCTCTCGGGGCGTCCTTAGTACCCGTTCCTGGTTTGAGGCACCTAAGACAGTGTCGACTTTCGTCGTAGGATGAGAAGCCGGGTAGGGTACGAAGTACCTGAGCGCTTCCTGGTGGAAGAGTAAAGCAGACCATGCGAGTTTCCTCGCCAGTGGCATGGGCAAATTCCTCGTAGGTCAAACCTTTAAGGAACGCCTTATCGATATCCATGGATGCTAAGATCCACTCTGGATGACATGCCGCTTCACTTGCCAAGAGTCGTTGAGACTGCCTTCGGGCGGTTCCCGAGAATGTTTCCACATCAAAGGCCTCAGTATCCATAAATCCACGAAGGACCAATCTGAGACGAATGGCTTTAACGTTCTCGGTGCCCATCTTTACGAACTTCCACTTGTATACATATCTGGATGTCATGATGTTGGAAGCTTTGGATAAGTCGTACATCTCAAAGCATCGGTTATCAATCCAGATCTTGAGCTCAGTATATAAGGCTTCACTAACCTCCTTTGGGTGTGCTGCTATGTCGGCTTTGGTCAGTAGGTCGTCTTCTTTGACAACCACAGCACGTTTAGCGGCATTGGAGACATATACTCTCATCGTTGCGACCATATCGGTATCGAGCTGCGCAAGTTGGGTCTGATCCAACACTATTTTTGACATTTCTGATGTAAAGCATAGTTCAACGTAAGGACCATATTCATCACTGTCTAGGGAATAGCTCTCGTCGTTTGTGTTCGAACAAAGAGATACTAGACAAGACTCACATGATTTAGGCTCGTCTCCGAGCATATCTGATGATGTAATATCATCTTCGTCCGCAAATGCTGAAACCAAAACGCATTGGTTAGGCAGCATAGTTGTTGGGACGCAATAGAGATAATCATCTGTAATCGTCGTAGGATGAAGGTCCATACGTAGTTCGTCGTACCACTCTTCCAGCATCATGGCTTCGATATTGTGTTCCTCATTTTCCTCATAGATTGTCGACAGACGGCCTTCGCTAGGCGATGAAGCATCTGGTGTGTCTGGAGAAGGCCTGTTTCCAGGCGACTCGTGTTCTCCAGACGTGTTGCTTGGATGCTGATATTTGACCAGGTCATCGTGAAATCCTAAGGAAGGGACACGTGAAGTCAAGCATTGAATAAGTCTGGAGTGAGTGCTACCAGTAATCTGAGAGATGTTTAGGCCGGTGCCCACACATTCGTAGTAGTGGAACGCCGGGCTAATGTCATTGTCATAGTGGATCAGCGTAGACCCGGTGGCGTACTTTACTGCAGGTAGGCTTGACACACTCTTAGCCAATCGAACTGCTACTACATGTTCCACTCTGAAGTAATTTCGTACGAGATACTGTAGTGCTAGGTGTACGCGCGGGTGAAGCTTGCAGTCGTCTGACAGGTTAAGGTTTCCCTTGTAGTCGGGAATATACCCGAAAACTTTGGCAGGTTTCCCTGCGCTGAGCATAGGCAAGGACGGTTTGCATGGCCATGTTATCCATGCCAAGTTCCCGTGTGAGGAGACATTCGATGTATAGTGTGTGACGAGCATCAGGATACATCACAATTACCTCACGAGATCCTGCCTTGACAACGATATGTCCTCTTTCAGGCACATTTCGGATCACCGGGAATGGGCCATTCCAGCCTCCACGGTCGTCCTTGGTGGCAGTAGGTCGGTGATAGTCGACCAAATCACCTGATGAGTAAAGGCGAGCACCATCAGGAGTCGTCTTGGCCCTAAGAGCCCGATTTGTCTTGGCTACAGCAGTAGCCTGAGTTATAGCTTCTAGGCTGACTTCCCTTACACGACGTTCTCGTTCGTGTCCTGAAGTCTCGGGTCCCTTGGGAAAGTCAAGGGTATCGAGATCAGGAAGGAAAAAGGGCTGACGTCCTGTGTGTGCCTGATATGGCGATACTCCGTTATAAAACGTGAACGCATTAGTAACGAAGATGCCTTCCGCCAAGACTCTAGTGAATACAACGGGGATGTTGTGTCTGTTCAGTTCTTCCTCAATCATATGGAGGACACCTCTGAGGATGCCGTTTCGTGACTCAATTGAAGTCGCGTGTTGGCCCGGTGCTCGGATACGAAGTTCCGTGCCCTTATTGGCCATCATGCTTTTAGCGGCATCGTTATTCAGGGCGCCTTCTCCATCTGAGTATAAAACTTTGAAGGGTCCGTGATAGGCAATCCAGCAGTAGTGGTAGGCGTCGATGATAGCGTCGCGTTCTCTGTCGGAAATTTCAAGGCCTGCTGCCAGGCGAATACAACGATCCATAATATGAAATATGGTCCGTTTCTTGTAAAACATGAGGTCCATTTCCCCTTCATCGAGCCAGCTGCCAGGGAGGCTTACTGATGGTAGTGTTGAGTTTCCTGGACGTTCCCATGCTCTGCATTCCCGACAGGTATCGCAGACTTCCTTGATCATATTTAGTCGAACGTTATCAAGCCCTACCTTTTCGAGGATTAGCCTCAATTTTGGCTCCTTCGCATGATACCATCGCAGATGCAGTTTTCGGAGTTCCTTTTTCACAACATGGGGTTCGTGACTACGGAGACTCTGTAGACTGTGTTGGATGTCAAATCTCGTCCAGTCGGGTAGTCGTGGAGCCCCAGAGCCGGTGGAGGCAAGAGGGTTCCTTGTAGCCCTACGTAGTTGATCCCCTGTGTTGACTGCGTCTGGAGGTGGTGGTACGCCTTGTAGACGTCCGCGGCGGGCCGCTACCTGTGGCGTATCGCTAGAAGACGCAGAAGGCGTGTTTCCACGCTCGGGGGCGTCTCGTAGCAGGTCGTAGCTGCTGGTACCAGATGTCGGATCGACGTTACCGAAGGAACGTGGTCGTGGTGGCCTGGAGTGTGCGCCTTGGCGGCCACCTGAAGCTGAAGCTTGGCCCTCACCAGGTTTGGGTGGGGGTTTCCACCAAGCTGGCACGGTCTTGCCTTCGGGGTCGTGGTCGTCTGGTAGTTTAAATGGTTCAGCAAAACGACATTACCAGGTTCGGTATCAAGGTGATTCTTAACCCTTGCTTCTCGTAAGATCCCTCTGACATGCTGGACATGGCCAGTATACAGAGATAGAGTCATGATATTTGCACTGCGTAGGGTCTCTGTTATGGCTAGGACTGTCCTTTCGGACGTTGTCGATGCATGCCGGGCACGTAGCCACCTTTGGGATGATACGATCACCGATGCGTCTCGTACCTTCACCTGGTTCAGCTTGCTCAGGAAGGTCGGCAGGATAAGCATGTGCAGTATTTATAAGCGCGTTTCCGCGCGTGGTGTCAATGGCTTTCGCCAAGTAGACGGCTTCCACGAAGGCAGACTGCAGTCGTCGAGTGTATTTTTGTGCCAGTGAAAGCTCGGTGTTGCACGGTTGTGCGTGCACATGCTGACCGTTGCACTTGAGTCGCTCAAAGGGGTTTAAGAATTGTCTTGTCGTTGCTGGTGATATTTGTCGGCTTCTTGATATAGTCACCAGTCGTATCTTTAAGTCCAGTAGCGCATTGATCAATGCGTACGGTCGTGATGTGTGGTCGGTTGGCAAGCTTCGTCCATGGAGAGATATCGTCCACCCATGTTCCTGTCGGTTGTTCGCGTATAAACCACCTCTGAGCATCATCTTGGGTAACAGCAATTTTACCACAATAGATTATGTGTGGTAAGTCTTCTCTGTGGTGCTGTTCCCAAGTGTTATAGTTGACTTTGTAGTTATAGTAAGATGGTGGTCCTGTGGTGCGGCAGCTGGGTTGCAGTATGGCAACTCGTACGTAGCATATCTTAAAGTAATGATCTATAACCTGCTGCACCGAGGGGTCTCCCAGGTCGACATATGTAGTCTTGTCCAAGTTGCCGCCTGAGGAAAGTCCCCTTGAGAAGGCAAGCTCTGAGATGCCACCCTCACCACCACAAAGCTCCAACATATCCACGCATTGTTATGGCCGTAGCATAGCGTAGCAACTATGCTGTATATGTTAGCGTGTGTGTCGGGCATAGATGTGGGGAGGGTAAGGAACAGGTCATCGTCCTCGTCGGAGCTTATCAGCTCAACAGGGACGTCAGTACTCCAGGTTGCCATAAGATCCTGTCCGAGTCCTGACAAGTCATCGCCGCAATCGTCATTTCCGTCTTCGACGTGCTTTTTAATGCGGCGAGGCTTGATGCCTGCTTCCTTTTCGGCTTTGAGCCTTTCCTTCTGCTTTATACGCGATTCAGTGGGTAAAGCTTGCTCGTTTTGTTCGTCGGTCTGTGTACTCATTGTCGTGGTGGAATGGGTACATGCGTCAATCGCCAGAGTCGGGAGGGGGAGAGAACAGTCATCTATGATGACGCGTCTATGTTTCTGTGGTGATTGAGTAGGCTCGTTTCCGAGCAAGACCGGTTCCTCGGGTTGCCAATACAACCGAGTACTGATGTTGGCAACCCCTGCAGGTAATGGTGCATGCCAATCATACCCTGTTGGTTGATCGGTAACTGAGATATCTTGAATAACCGCGTTGGTATCCAAGTTGATTGTTACACGTCGGATGACTTCAGACCATTTTGGTCCTCCCTTATGAGTCGTCACGTAATGACGGGTATTATGGTCTGTACGTGTATACGTATTTAAGTATACGGGCACGTTTCCGTGCGTGGTGGTACTCCCCAGGATTTTGTCGTTTAAGTAACGGATGAGTGTAGTACGTGTCTGAGCCCGCCATTCAGCATGTCGTACCGTATGGCCGTACCAGTCCAACACATGTTGTGGTATGGCCTGCTTACAGGTACATGTCCACAGCTTCGAGCTAATCGGTATCGATGATGCTACCTGCATATGTACCACTTGGTGTATTGTCTTGCATATTGAACCGAATACCGAAATGACACAAACGCATCCGTATTACTGACAACTTTAGATCTTCCAGAGTATCACGTACTGGAGATAACTTCCAAACATATCCTGGGGGACCGAATATGATGATTTTCATGCGGAGTTTCTTGGCTTTTATCAACAGGTTCTGGATACGTGACCAGTGTGGGGCCACTCTCTTTCCTGGAGTTCTTATACCAGTCACCCGGAGTACTGATCCATATGAGAGTGTAATCTCCACTGATCACCGCACCTAGATAGTTTGTGCCCACGCTTGTCATAAGTTCGTTGTGGGAAATACGGTCACAAATATAACCTCGTGTGCGGAGGTCGGCACATGCCTCCCTCGTATCTTCAATGACAAAGGCCCTCTTACTAAGGCAGGTTGCCCCGCTGTCCTTGTTACCCCCCGGCTTTTCAGCCATCAGGCAAGACGACGAGGGGGCGACGTCGCCCTGCCATCTTCAAGATGAAGAAGATGTGCCTACAATATCTGCCAACATCTGGGCTTCCCTCAGATGCTGGAGCTCAGCACTGCAGCGCGCCGTGGCCTCAGAGGCGGATTGCTCCGCAAATGCTGTCAGCATCGATGGATTATCCATCAGCTGTTTCAGCACGCCTTTGGACCTAGCGTCGCTGACCGTATGCAATTCACGATTAGTGTATCCCATCACTATTTTACGGCGGGACTGCACAGCGTCCATGGGTACACTACCACCATGCAGGGCCAGTGTCCTGGCAACAAAACAATCGAACGTCTCGAGATCGTCGATGTTGTCGCCTCGCATGGTGGCCTTGGCGAGCGTCTCCATCAACCCCTGGGGCAGGTTTCCCTGCAATTGATTGCGCTCCTGCGCTGGGGTCGGCTCGCCTGTCAGCACTGTCTGGAAGGACGTGCTGCTTGAGCTCGAGGCGGGTTGCCCCGCAGCTCCAAAACGATCACACCTGATCGACAGATGCCCTGACGGCAACTTCGTCGTCGGCATGATTTTGGAGCCTTCCGGGAGCTCCATCTTGACCTGCCCCTTACCAGGGAATATCAGCTTTTCCTGGCCTCGTTCAAGCACGATGATCGTGCGTTTGTCCTGCATACTGTCGAGACCTAGGATGGCTGGCAGGTCCTTTCCACAGCCTGACACAATGTTCGTCTTGTATGAATCGTGTTGGGCTGACCCCTGGTACTCGCAGGCAATGCTAAATGTGCCTACGGTATCCGCTGGGGCCGACCCCTCTCCCACTCCGTTGATATGCAAACGAGAGCGGGGCTCGAACGTACAAGCACGACCATGTGACTCAGCAGCCTGGACGAACTTACGGCTCGTGTTCTCGCCCATGATGTTGATCTTCGAACCGACGTCGATGAGTATGGAATTTCCACCGTCATCCAAGAACGTCTTACTCGGCTGCTTGATGTGCACAGTTTCTGAAGTGTCGGCTGTGTCGGTAGGCGGGTTTCCCCGCGGCACATTCGTACTCCCTGGCGGGTTACCCCGCACGACACTGGCATGCGACTCGCTCTCGGCCATGCGTGCCAGGTCAATGTACTGGAAGTGCGACACGTGCTGGGCGTGATCACCACGCTCCTCCCGCCAGTTGGCATACTCATCACGTATGCTCATATACTGCTCGCGGGTAGTGCGCCTTATCAGCGTCAGGTACGAGTGAAGGGCGATGTCTTGCAGCCCCTCGTTCGTGACGTGATCCCGGTACCGCAGCCACTCCTCGAACTCCTCATTCGTCGCTGAGATGTTGATGGCCCTGGCTGCTGTTGCTGCTGACGCCGCTGAGGATTCTGATAGGTCTAACGACGGACTATCAGTTTCAGGATTATTGGCATCTAGCATAAACGTTGTGTGCGTATTATCCATCTGATTCTGGAAATGTCGTACACGCAACTCGCGCAGCTGATCAGGGTCCAGTGACATCTCAGCCTCGCCTCCACTCTGGGGAGACATCTGAGGAGTATCATGCAGGTTTCCCTGCTGAGGCGCCGTCATCGGGATAAGCTGATCGAAATATCCCGTTGCCATAGGCGGCCTTACCTCTTCAGGCAGGTGTCCCTGCTGGTGTGACGAAACTGTCTGCGTAGCTAGCATCCTGGACGTCATCTCCTCCACCATGCTCCTCAGCTCCCGCAGCTCCCTCGCTGACTGCTCGGGAGTCTGACTAAGGGAGCCAGTCCATGGGAAGGACGATGTTATAATGCCAGGTGCACGACAGATCGCACATGGTGGCTGCTGGGGATCTCCCTCACGCTGGTTTGTCACGTGGCCCACCACGTTAGAATTCCAGCATCCCTCGTGGAATAGGTGATTGCACCTCAGGCGGTACACACTATCCCTGGGCTGAAATTCTTCGAGGCATACAGCACAGGTGTCCTCCATCCCAGTAAAGACTTCTACGTCTGCTACCCTGGGATATACCCGCCGCTGCCTCTCCAATACCGTCTCGGAGGGCATGAAGGCTGATGGGGGTGTCCCCGCTGGATTCAGCACTTCCTGCACTTCGACATTTGGCATGGAAGTGGTAGGAGTCACGGCAGGCGAGTTTCCTCGCAAAGGTGAGCCCCTATTCCGCACCACGTCGAGTGCAGCTGCACGTGACTGGTCCCGTACACTTTGCACCGCCTGCCTCCTCCTGAAACATGCCTGCTGAGTGTGGTGCGTCTGCCTGATGTAGTCAGGCACGCCCCTACTGCCAGACGATATTGAATGGGCAGTGGGTTGCACAACCACCTCTGGTGATGTTGGAGAAGGCATGAAGGCCATGTGCGGGTACATGGAGTGGTCACTGCAGCGCACATTGGTGAGGTTATGCATCTGATCCGCCAATTCCCGAACAAATTTGTTCGGGACCCTTGTACCGTCAGGGTATAATGGCGGATTCATCTGCGTGGGTGGTGGCCTCTGGCCCTGAGACATGCTCGGATGGGCGTTGAACGCCGGGATAAAGGCTCGTTGCCGAGCGGGGTCCCGTGGGTTGGGACCCTCCGGTTCCCAGGACCAGGCTGGCCTCCACCTCTGCCCACTTGGGTGAGGCAGATTATGGTTCTGCACCTGCTGTACCGCGGCCGCCACTCTTGAGCGATAGTCGTCGGGTATACCCGCCCTGTGGTGGCTTGGTGTACCAGGCAGGTTTCCCTGCTGACTCGTTGGCGTGCCGGGCGGCATCATGTTGAGGAGGGCTGTGCTGTGATCAGCCCTAGCCGCAGCTAACCTCTCCATGAGTGTGCCGTTTACGGCAGGGCGGACAGGTGTCCCAAATGGGGATTGTGCTGGCGGAGTGCCCGATGGAGTCATGCCCCTTGGAGTGTGCATGCTCTGTGTGGGGCTTGCGTGCATTGGCTCGAACCGAGCAGGTCCGCTTGTAGGCAGGTTTCCCTGCATGGCTTGACGATTTCTCGTGGCCATAGCGGACATTGCTCCCTGGCCTGCGGCCCAGGGATCCTGCTGGTACAGCCTGTCCGCCAGCTGTTCTACCTGGTCAGGGTTCAGCGAAGCTGCAATCTGATCCAGGTCTGAAGTACTTATGGCCTGCCAAGACACGGCGCTCGGCCCTTGGCTTGGGGCACGGCTTGGAGCCGCGCTCCCGGCCTCACTCTCGGTGATCATAAAGATCCGAAAGATCTCAGGCTGGTTTCCCAGCTGGGTGGGGCTGTAGTGGTCCCCAACGTCCCTGTGGAGGTAGACCATGGCTGGATCAACGCCCTCTTGGTCTCGGGACCACTGGTACTTAATGCTGGAAGTACCAACATCAGCCCACCTATCTGAGGCAGTCATCGTACTGACAGAGACTCGCGCACGGCGGCTCCCCAAATACTCTGGGTTGCGCCATTGCCTTCCAGTGGTCAGGTCCTCTACATGAGAAATGTAATACGGTTCAATGATACCGTTATCTCCCTCGGACAAGAGGACTCCGTTATCGGACCAACAGAACTTCATACCATCTTGTATGGCCTTGCGCCAATCTACAAAGATGATGAGGTCTGAATCTGGGTCCCACCCACTGTTCACGGCACGGCGGCGCACTGTCGGCACGAAATGGATGTGTGAACGGCCTGTCCCCCTTTTCTTCGTGTTGTGCTCAGGTCTACAGGACAGGCCGTGCCACATGATGCCTTCGAAAGCGTGCCATCGAGTGCCATGCATGGCGACTTCAGGGTATGGGGCCGGTCTCCCGGCGGGTTCGTCGCACAGTACAATGTAACTGTACAGCGACCATGGAGCTTTCAATGTCCATGAATGCCCCTGAGAGGCGCGGACGAAGATAGCGGGCTCGCCGGAGTCCCGCATTAGCACCTTGAATTGAAGGCGCTGTTTTTCTTCTCCGTCTGGTTCACGAACATGAACAACTTCCATCATGATGGCTGCGAGTTGGTCAACCGAGCGACCATACAACTGCTCGCTAATGACTTTGGCCTCGTCATATTTTGGGTTATGTCCAGCGTGCCTCGAGTGACCTGTGTTCCACGGAAAGTCAGCCACGAGTTCCACGAGGTTAATCCAACCATCATGATCATCAAAGGATCTCAGGCGCCACACAGGATTATGTGGCTTATCTGGCGCATGTCTACATATCCTGCTGAGAGCTTTGCTTAACATTTTGAGAGTATCATTGGATGTGGGAAGAATTCCGGCCTTCCTGCATTCCTTCATGAATGACTCATCCACCGAACGTATCGGTGGGAGCTTCCGAAGTGCCAGTCTATCCCTAATCAGATCTGGAGTCCCACTAGTAATGGATGTGTCTCCTGGGTGGTGCAGCTGAACTACTGGCGGGTTTCCCCGCATCGGAGCCTCTGTTGCCGAAGAGGCTGCGGCTCCAGAAGAGGAGGAAGCTGCGGCAGCAGCGCCTGGCGGGTTTCCCCGCGGAGATGCGCGACTGGCGCTGCCCCTGATCTTCGGCACCCAGGTACCCCTCGACATAGCACCTTCATCGGACCTCCTGGAACGAGCCGCCACAGGCGAAGCTGGCGCAGGTGCATACCCACTGCGCTCGAAAGCTGCCGCCCTTTTCGCAATGGACTTGCTGCGACTAAGCGGGCGTCTTCGTTCCTCCATAGGGTCCTGAGGTTGCTGCTTGGGCACAAACGCTTGTGGAGGAGTTGCGCCAATTGGCGGCCTCGGCGTCGCAGATCGAGGCACCTCCATATGCACGTCTGGCCCAGGGCTCTGAGAGCTCGCCTTCGGTTTCGGCTCCGGAGACGGCTTAGGTGTCGGGGGTTCACTCTTAGCCTTCGAAGTTAGTGGGAGTGGGGGCTTCCTAGCCCCCTTCATGTAGATCGTGCTGGAATCCTCCAACATCTTGCGAGTTGCCTCGCGTGTGCGTTCTTCTACTGTCCGAATACGCTCCTCATCCTCCGCCACACGTTGAGCCTTTGTCTCGTCCTTGATGATCGGCTCTGGTTGTTGGGACTGGCTAGAGACGCCAGGCGAGTTTCCTCGCATACCAGGAAGACTAAAGAGCGCGTCTTTCTCTTCCTGGGTCATGGCTACCATTCCCCTTGGAGCCGGAGTAGGTTTCTCTTCTTCTTTCGGATCCAAGTGGCCCAAGATCCCGAGACGACTATTCACTACTGCGATCTCTTCCGGTGTCATCGGGTCAAGTGGCGGATGGCCCTCTTTAGGAGGGGTTTTGCCCCTGTTGGGGCTCAGGCCTTCGTTGTTTCCAACGGGGCATCCTGGCCTGTGATTCTGGAACGGCTGGGAACAAGGACCGCATGCAGCGTGAGGCCTATACTGCTTGCGAGCCGCGATAATATCTCGCAACTGGGTCCGCGCTTCTTGAATTTCAGGGCGGCGGATGTTTGTTGCAAGCTGATAGCCTCCACGGATGGGCCTGCCATCGCCGTCCCTATAGGCAGGATTGCCCTGGCCAAAGGCCGAGTGTTCCCCTTTTCGGCGTCGTGGGTCGTTGTGCGGAAGTAGCTGGCCACCTCTTCTGAGAGCGTGTTCCTTTGGGCCAGCCTGTCTCCACTCACGAGGAAGTCGAGCCTGGGGATGTGGCTCTTCTCTGACGCGCGTATGGGAACGAGATCTTCTGGTGTTCTCATCAGAAGAAGCTGCCGATGCAGCAGGAGCGGCACCCGTTGGAGGTGCTTGAGGAGGCTCCTCTGCGATCCCAGATGGATCGCTCGATGGAGGCAGGTCTCCCTGCTGGGTGGAGCTCGGCGCAAGTGGCTCTTGTGCCGATGGTGATGATGATTCAGACTCATCAGGGTCGAAATCGACCTCTTCCTCACCAGTCACGTCCATCATGAGGATGGTGACGTCATCCTCATCTAACCCACAACCATCGCCTTCTACTTCTTCTGATGTCGAACTACCAATTATGATGGCCATTGGCGCATCTGGTAAAGGCAGGTTTCCCTGCATGGCCGGCGTCTGGGCGTCGCTCGGCTGTCCTGGAGTAGGAGGCGCAGTCGTCGGCTCAGGGTCATCGACGAGCATAGGCTGCCTAGCAATGTTACGCATGGCCGTATGGTTTGGCCTCATCCCCAGCTCCTGGAGATTCCATCCTGGCGGGGGAAGATCATGACCACGCATAGCCATTGCCATTTCCAGGGCACGACGCCATCTACCATGGGAGTATATCAAGTGTCTCTGCACTTCCTGAGGATTTATACTGTCAATGAGAGTCAAAGCTGCCAAGAGTAGCTCTGAGCTACCGCAAGCATCATTATCCTGTTCTGTCATAATACCAGCTTCAATTTGTTCTTGACTCTCAGGATATGCAATTGCAAGTATCTCATGCATCCACATGAGGGTCTGCAAAAGTGTACGCGGTCCATATTCGCCTGGAGCAAGCGAACCAGGAGGTATGAACGGAGAACCTGGTTCGCCTGCAATGAAGGCCTGAACAAATGCTTGAGACTCCATTTCAATTAGGTCTTCAATAGTATGGGGATATTCTCCCAGCAGAAAAGGCCTGTGTCCAGGCGGGATTTCGGGCGGAGGTTCGAGGTTCCGTTGAACCTCGGAAGGCGAAGCCTCTATAGTGGTGTCCTCGTCGTCGCTCTCGTAGGCCATGATGTTGCCTGGGTTCCCGAACATCCAGTCGAAGAAGGAAAGAGGCTCGTTTCCGAGCGTACCGTGTTCCACGGGAGTGAGTTCATTACTGCCCGTGACGAACCGGCGGACGTACTCGAGGTAATACGCGTATAATCCATGACCATACCCCTCGAGCTCGTCAATGTTGTCCATGCCAACGACCCATGTGAAAAATATCTGTTCCATAGCCTCAAAGTCCTGGAGGCTCAGATACTCAATGGATGGTGTGCTCGAGCCGAAATGGACTTCGGACGACATGCCCTTTCCATTTCCCTTCGCTGGACAATCTCGCACAAGATGGTCGGAACTACCACATTCATGGCATTTGAGAACCTGGCCGTCTCTACCTCGCGGGTTTCCCCGCCTACCTTTACCTTTACCTGAGGTCTCTCTACGGCCTTTACCACGGCCTTTTCCCCCAAAGAATATCTCATCATGTTGTTCATCTGAGAGCCTCTGGAGAAATGCCGCGATACCTCGCCCGTTCAACCTCCGACGACCACGCTTGCCTTTACCCTTTCCTTTAAAACTTCTGCGTATCCTCCTTCTAACACGACGCACTGGTTTTCGTGTGAACCTCCTCCACCTTCGTTTAGCCTGTTGTAACAGCCAGAATAAATGCTCAGCACGCTGATTGTCGTTATCCATATTCATGATATCTGACCAATCTAGAGCTTCAACACCATCTGATGATATAGTGTCTGTATCGGTGCCGGAGTCGAAATCTTCGTCTCCTAAATAGGTGGATACACCGTCGGTTAGGGGATTTGATTCCCCCCATAACGAGCGGTGTGGTTGTGGTTCTCTAGAAGGAGGGCTGGTTGCCCAGCTTGGTTGTGATCGATCCCCTGCTAATAAAGCAGTGGATTCTCCTGGGTCATCGGCCCATATGTTTGAGGGCCCGTTTCCAGGCTGGGCTTCAGTAGTCAAGGTAGTGTAGAAATTTCCACTACCAGATCCCCTTCCTCTTCCAAACACTGATCCTATGTTGCCAGGAGATCGTTCGGATAGGTGGCCTACCGAACGCATCCTTTCCAGCAGCTCATCATACTGTTGTTGTGTTCGAGGCATTTGGTGATTGAGTGGCTGTAAGAGTTGCATGGCCTTCTGGTTGCCGACGCCTAGGGCGCGGAATAGGATAGTAGTTAACAGTTGGAAGTTGGGAAGGTCGAATCCCACCGACTGTGCCTCAAGTCGGGCCATTTCGAATCGGGTAAGAGTAACATCGATTCGTTCCCCGTGAGGCACATGGAAGTCAATAAGTTGTGCCGGAAGTGAGCTGTCGCTCATCTTCCAGGCGTTCGAATTTCATGCTGAGGAGAAACATGATATAAGTTACTGGGTCTGTGTGGACCCCGTCGATATCAGCACCATAGTTTATGATGTCAGGCGGTACCCTCATGGCGAGTGTCCTCGCTAGGCCTCCCAGGCCGCGTTGTATTGCGGCCGCTTGGGCCTGTGGCGTCATACGTCCGCTTGTAACGTTGAGCCACGCGTTGACCTCGTAAATGTACTCACGAAAAGGTACATTACCCTGAGGGTCCCAATATGGGCCATGTGTTTGCCCATCGGTGCTGTTATCTCCCCGACGCATGTGTGCGATTGCTGCCCCCAGCGCGAACCATATGATAGCGAAAACGATTAGCCCGAGAATGTGTAACGAAGGACGGTTATGATGAGCGGTGTCGCGCTGGGGTAGCGCCTTGTCGAGTCTTCGAGGCGCTCTGTCTGGCGGGTTTCCCCGCCCTTGCTTCAGGTATTGCGTTATTGGCTCGTTGCCGAGCGGTTGATAGTAACGCAATGATGAAGCGTATATGGTACCAATCTGGTCGTCTAGACGTCGTACCTCTCGTGTAGCTTCTTGCTCTTGAATAGATCCTCGTAAATGTACTGGGAGTGGTGGCGCAGGGTAGTAGGTGGTCACGAAGATCGTGCCGAAGAATGTGAGGCTGAGAAGAGCAAGAGCTGACCACACGAGAGTGCGGCCAGCTCCGCTACCAAGTCGAAAGTGAGCCTGGTAACTCAAATAGGGCATATAGCCTGGCAAATAGCATCCATCGCTCTGCTGTGAGGGTACAGTATGAGGGGTGGATGGGTAAGATAGGATAAGATCGATGTAATGATCTTTCCAGCACATAGCGAACACAAGCAGTGTCCGGGCAAATAGGGCGCGCGTGCCTTGAGCCCAAGGCAGCGGCGCGCGAGCTATGCTCCCGATACTATAACATCTCCCAAAGAGCTACCCTCAAAGTCGCTGTCTCTTCATAGCGAGGACCCGACACCACAGGAGGGCCGGGAATAGTTCGAGATAGTGACCAAACATCGTCCCCAGACTGTCTCTTGATTCGTTCTGAGCCTTCCTCCCGGGGACACGCCCGACTTGACCCCAGCCGGCTCCGCCTCTCCTGCGCCGTCCCGGCGAAGCTCGGGTACCTGGCGGGGTCGACCTGCCCGGTCGGGAGGAGGAGGAGGAGGAGGAGGAGGAGGAGGAGGAGGAGGTCGCTGCCCCGCCCGCGCGCGGGGCGGCCCGCGCCGGCCGGGCGCGGGGCCACCGCAGGACGACCCGCGAGCGGGGGGGCGGCGTGCGGTCCCGGGCCTCGGCGGGCGCTCTCGCAAGCTCGGGCGCCGTCGTCGTTCTCTGGGTGGGCGTCTCGGCCTCGGGCCAAGTCGGGCCTGTCTCCCCCAAATGGTCAACAACTACAGTCATCGGCCTGACCTAAGGAACGATAAATAAGGAACGAATCCCCTCTTTTATCCCAAGGAATAACGCATAAGGAATGACAAATAACAAGTAACGCACAAGGAACTGCAAATAACGCATGCAAACCCAAGGAACGACCGAGCCCCTTTTGAAAAGCAAGTGTTCCTTATTCAAGCCGCTCACTGTAATCAACAAATGCCCCCAAGTGGTCAAAAATAGTAACCCAGACTAGTTTTAAAATCATTCTTGAATCTTCCCCCTGCAGAGGGACAGGCCCGACTGAAGCCTCGGGATCTGCGCTCCAGCGGCTGCGCATCGCCGAGAGCGCGTCGGGGATGCCGGGATCGTCCCGAGCGGGCGCCAGCGATCCGAGCTGGGGCCCGCGAACTGAGATCGGCGGCACGCCCCAGGGCGGGGGGGGGGAAGCGAGAGGGAGAAGGCCTTCTCAGACGGAAGGGGCCCTGGGACACACAAATCAACACACACACAAATAACAAGATGACCCATGTTTTCCCATATTATCTGGGCTTCTGTCTTCCCCCACTGCCCATATTTCCTGGGAAAGCAACGATGAATTGTGTCTGCGTGTATTTTTCCCTCCTGACTCTCAGACGGCGGCGGCACTTCTCAGACGCCCTCGCGCCTTCTGAGAAGCCTCCTGCGACCTCCGGGGAGGGCCCGAACCACTTCTCGGAGGCCCTCGCGCCTTCCGAGAGGTTCTTCCTGCGACTCCGGGGCAGGCCCGAGCCACCAGGGCCTCCGAGCCGTCTGGGAAGGCCCACCCCTTGCCACCTCCCCCCCTGGGCTCGCCGCCGAGGACCTCCGACGATATAATCCCACCAGCCCTCTGGGCGTCGGTGGTCTAGAGAGTTTCCTCTTCCAACCTCCTTCTTCCCCTTCGGGGAGGGGTTTACCCCTCCCCCTACCCCCTACCCCCTCCCCTACCCCCTCCCCTGGGCTCGCCGCCGAGGACCTCCGACGATATAATTTTCTTTTTGAAAAAGCACTTTGGCCTCCCGGGCCCGCTCCTGTGCCCGTTCTCGGGCCTGCAGGGCCATCAAGAAGACGGACCCCGCGGCCTCTCCCCGGGTGGGTCCCGACCAGGATCTCGAGGCGGATCCGGCGGCAGCGACGAGGGCCTCCCAGGAGGCCTCGCCAGGGGAAGCTGACGACAAGGCTTATGTTGCTCCCATTGTACTCAAGGACCACATCCCAGAAATAATTTCGAGCACCCAGAGAAGTGTCAAAAGAGTGTCGAAACAGTGTCGGGCGAGTGTCTCCCAGGGCTCGACACGTGAAAACCATTGAGTTTCGGTACTTTTTGGGGCGCTCGAAATTCTTCCTGGTGATCAAGGCTAAAGTCGGTTGGAGCATCATGAGCAAGGCCGGGCCTCAGGGGCACCCTCTCCTCCTCGGGTCTCCGCTCCTGGAGGCCCGGCGTCCGGATCCCTCACACGCTCCCGCACGCCCCGCTGCCCGAGGGGCCGGCCCCTCCAGAGTTCGGTCAGGCCCGTCCCCCTACAGGGGGAATTTTAGGGGAACAAAAAATGGCATAAACATAAAAACTCGGAGGTCCGCGCGGATTTCTCGGATCGGCGCTGGGGCCCCCCTTGCGGCGCCTCTGGCGCCGCCCCTGGCTCGCTCCGCGCGCCAGGGAAGGGGGTCCAGCGC
>CAUYUJ010016701.1:237518-262518 GCA_963575745.1 Prorocentrum cordatum
GAGGAGGAGGAGGAGGGGGAGGAGGAGGAGGATAGGAGGAGGATAGGAGGAGGAGGAGGAGAGGAGGAAGAGGAGGAGGAGGATGAGGAGAAGGGGGAGGAGGAGAAGGAGGAAGAGGAAGAGGGGGTCTGGACACTTGAAGATGGAAAGCATTGCGGCAATAAGATTTAGATCGCGAGGCTTGTCGACCCACCACAACAATAAAGTACGCGCCGACGCTGGAGCCACACGGTGGCAGAGCATCCTACTAAAGTCGGGATTGTGCGGGCGATCGAGCAGCTCTGGCGGAGAAGAAGGACCGAGTGAGAGGGAACCACGACCGTCCAACCCCAGGCACATTCTAGACTTAGCAAAGGCACCCCGTCGCTGTCTGGCTTGACTGCGCGCGGCACGGCGAGGGTCTGGCTCATCCCGTTTTTTTTTCTCATTCTCTCTCTCTCTCTCGCTCTCTCTCTCGCTCTCTCTCTCCTCCCTCTCCGCACATTCTCGATGGCGATCCTCTTCCATCCCTCTCACTCCCACCCCCTCGACGCCTCTTCCTGTCTCCGAGCGCATTCAAGAGCGTGGTGGCACGAGAGCGCCTGCATCTTTGTCTTGATGTTGTCCCCCGCCATGTTGAAGAATGTCAGGTATGTCCCGAGCGTGGCGGCCTCAAAGGTCAGAACGTTCGCCTGGTCCTCATCGGGGCCGACGGGGTCAGAATGGCCATCTCGTCCTGCTCCTCGTCCTCCCTGTACTGTTCGTGCTCCTGCTGCTCCTGCTCCTCGTGTTGCTTCCCGCCCCGCTTTCCCATCCTCTGCCTGTTTCCTCTTTCCTGCTGCTCCTCCTCCTCCTGCTGCTTCTCATCCTTTCCTTGTGCTAATGCCGCTGCTCCTCGAAATGGGGCACTGAATTGGAGGGCTTCGAGCACGACGCGTGCGGTTGCTCGGGTGCTGCGCGGCCAAAGGCTTACGGTGCAGCGTGTTGCCAATGCATGTGATCCACTTGGCCGCGCCTCCTGGCGTGTCGCACACGCCATGGTCAGCCAGCGACGTGCCGCCACATGTGGGAGGCCCTGGAAAGCTGTGAGCTGTCTGCAGGGCCCCCAGGGCCCAGTCGGCTTCTGTCCAGGCCCCCAGCCTGGGCGAGCCGGGCCCCCCCCCCCCCCCTCGGGGGCTCCCGTCAGCACAGCGCCCGCCTATAGGCCCCCCCTCTCGGGGGGGGGGCCTTGAGGCACTGCGCGCAGGAGCGGCCGGCGAGCCCCCCAGGGCGATCGACGGGGCGGCAAGACCTCCCCCCAGGGCGGCCCCCCAGGGCGATGCTCGGGAGAGGTGGAGGGGATCACCCCCGCCTTGCTGCAGTTCTCTGGGGCGGGGCTCCCTCGAACACCGTGCCCTGCATCTGCTTCCCGGCGCCCCGTTCGGCCTACAGGTGGCTCCAAGACGACCCAAGACTGAAGGCCCGCCCGCGACGGCCCAACGACCCCCCAGAGGCTCCAAGATGCCCCCACGATGACACACATGGTCCCAAGGTGTTTTTTTCCATGGTGCCGCAAGGAACTTCATGCTCCAATCGTCGTGTAGATTGGACGACCCGACCGGCCAAATCCGCACCTTCACACCATGGAGCCAACATTTTACAAGCATTTTTTTCTGTTAGAACCTCAACGCATCGCGTTGATAGCAGCAGTAACGAGAGGCAAGCAAGCGGCAGGGAGGAAACACAAGGTCCCAAGATGCCGCGAGAGACGCCCAAAGGGGCCTCCAGGCGAGGCCCGAGGATACCGAAAACAATTACCCAGGGACATGCCAAACCCATCTGAAACAACAGGCAACATCAACGGGCCCATCACGAAACGCATGACACTTTGAGAGCGGATGCCTGTGAAAGCTGTGCAGGAAGCCGCAGCGTAATTTCACCAGGAGGCCGCATGAGGCACTGCCAAAGGAAATGAGGTGGAGGGGGGAAGGAGAAAAGGGCGATGACACCGAAGAAACTTACCCTGGCAACGTACCCAACCCTTGCGCAATGCGGGGCATAAGTACGTCAGGATTGCTACAACGGGGGCGATGACGTAAAATGGACGCATGTGATTTTGTGAGCAGCAATCAGAAGGCTCGCAAGCCCCCGATCAAGATCTAAGGGCTACGTAATAACAAATCACCACCGTTGGCTGTGCCATGCGCCCGTTGCACCCAACGTATCCCGCAGCAACTCTTGAGAGCCCCCGCGGGATGCGTGTAGGCGCAACGTTATGGCCATCGCCCGGCAGATGGTCTGTTTCACAAAATCACCCCCGTTGGCTGTGCCATGCGCCCGTTGCGCCTAACGTATCCCGCAGCAGCTCTCCACAGCCCCCCCAGGGACGGCGAGGTTTCGCTCAGATCCCCGCGGTGCCTCACTCCGCAGGACACGCCAGCAGCCCTCGAACGTTGCGACAGTGTTGCAGATCGCAGCCCCCCAGGGACGAGGTCCCGCTCAGATCCCCGCGGTGCCTCACTCCGCAGGACCCACCATCAGCCCTCAAAAATGGCGACAATGTCGCAGATCGCAGCCCCCCAGGGACGGCGATGTCTCGCTCAGATCCCCGCGGTGCCTCACTCCGCAGGACCCACCAGCAGCCCTCGAAAGTGGCGACAGTGTCGCAGGTCGCAGCCCCCTAAGGACGGCGAGGTCTCGCTCAGATCCCTGCAAGGTGCCTCACTCCGGCAAGGACTCCACCAGAGCCCTCGAAAGTGGCGACAAGTAGACAGTTCGCAGCCATCTCGGAAGCAGCGAGGTCCCGCTACTGCGATTCCGCGTGCCTTCACAGGGATCAGGAGAGTGATTAACTCGATAATATGGGCGAGAATGTCGCAGATCGCAGCCCCCAATGACAGCGAGGTCCCGCTCAGATCCCCGCGGTGCCTCACTCCGCAAGACCCCACCAGCAGCCCTCGAAAGTGGCGACAGTGTCGCAGATCGCAGGCCCCCAGAGACGGCGAAATCTCGCTCAGATCCCCGCGGTGCCTCACTCCGCAGGACCCACTGGCAGCCCTCGAAAGTGGCGACAATGTCGAAGATCGCAGCCCCCCAGGGACCGCGAGGTCCCGCTCAGATCCCCGCGGTGCCACACTCCGCAGGACCCGCCAGCAACCCTCGAACGTTGCGACAGTGTCGCAAGTCGCAGCCCCCCAGGGACCGCGAGGTCCCGCTCAGATCCCCGCGGTGCCTCACTCCGCAGGACCCACCAACAGCCCTCGAAAGTGGCGACAGTGTCGCAGATCGCAGCCCCCCAGGGACGCGAGGTCGCTCAGATCCCCGCGGTGCCTCATTCCGCAGGACCCACCAGCAGCCCTCGAAAGTGGCGACAATGTCGCAGATCGCAGCCCCCCAGGGATGGCGAGGTCTCGCTCCGATCCCCGCGGTGCCTCACTCCGCAGGACCCACCAGCAGCCCTCGAAAGTGGCGACAATGTCGCAGATCGCAGCCCCCCAAGGACAGCGAGGTCCCGCTCAGATCCCCGCGGTGCCTCACTCCGCAGGACCCACCAGCAGCCCTCGAAAGTGGCGACAGTGCCGCAGATCGCAGCCCCACAAGGACGGCGAGGTCTCGCTCAGATTCCCGCGGTGCCTCACTCCGCAGGACCCACCAGCAGCCCTCGAAAGTGGCGACAATGTTGCAGATCGCAGCCCCCCAGGGACGGCGAGGTCCCGCTCAGATCCCCGCGGTGCCTCACTCCGCAGGACCCACCAGCAGCCCTCGAAAGTGGCGACGATGTCGCAAATCGCAGCCCCCCAGGGACCGCGAGGTCCCGCTCAGACCCCCGCGGTGCCTCACTCCGCAGGACCCACCAGCAGCTTTCAAAAATGGTCTGTTTCACAAAATCACCCCCGTTGGCTGTGCCATGCGCCCGTTGCGCCTAACGTATCCCGCAGCAGCTCTCCACAGCCCCCCCAGGGACGGCGAGGTTTCGCTCAGATCCCCGCGGTGCCTCACTCCGCAGGACCCGCCAGCAGCTCTCGAAAGTGGCGGCAATGTCGCAGATCGCAGCCCCCCAGGGACCGCGAGGTCCCGCTCAGATCCCCGCGGTGCCTCACTCCGCAGGACCCGCCATCAGCCCTCGAAAATGGCGACAGTGTCGCAGATCGCAGCCACCCAGGGACCGCGAGGTCCCGCTCAGATCCCCGCGGTGCGTCACTCCGCAGGACCCACCAGCAGCCCTCGAAAGTGACGACAATGTCGCAAGTCGCACCCCCCCAGGGACGGCGAGGTCCCGCTCAGACCCCCGCGGTGCCTCACTCCGCAGGACCCACCAACAGCCCTCGAAAGTGGCGACAATGTCGCAGATCGCAGCCCCCCAGGGACCGCGAGGTCCCGCTCAGATCCCCGCGGTGCCTCACTCCGCAGGACCCACCAACAGCCCTCGAAAGTGGCGACAGTGTCACACATCGCAGCCCCCCCCAGGGATGGCCAGGTTCGCGCAATGCAAGAGGAAACAAGAGGGGAGTGGGAGACGGGAGGCGGGAGGAGGAGGCGGGAGGAGGAGAAGGAGGAGGAGGAGGAGGAGAACTCGAGACCGCAGTGCTCTATTCATAACGAATACCCAACCAAGGAGGGTTGGGAAAAACATGCCATAAAAGTCGTGACGAACACTACTACGGGTGAGGACGAACACGACGACCGGGAGGGTGACGGTGATGTCCTGGAGGGCGAAGAGGGCATCCACGCAACCATGACAAGCGACTTTTGTCACCCCCTTCGCGCGGGAGCGCTCCCATGTTGAGACCAGGGGTGCCCGCCCCCGGTCGGCCACTCTTTGAGGCCGCCTGGGACCCAACTCACATCCATATGTTTCAAGACTTCGTGGAAGCCTCAATGATGGCCAACGTCAGGGGGGGACAAGCTCAGCGGGGGCGGACGGAAATCATCGAGCCGGAATCGGCGATACGTCGCCGAGAGATCGGCGAAAGGCTCCCGAGAGCGAAACCGCATGGCCATGGGCGGGGCGGGTTACGGGACCCCTGCCTCTTGGAGGCTTTTGGGGGGCCTCTCTGGGGCTTCTGGGGGCGACTTGGGTTAGGTCGGGCCTGTCCCCCTACAGGGGGACTTTGGGCGAACAACAAAAAAGCTGTAGTCAAAACATAACCCCCAAAGGCCAAAAAATGCTAAAAACAATAGTCCCCGGACTGTTTTTTCCACTGTTTCTGAATCTGCCTCCTGTAGAGGGACAGGCCCCATTCAAAACTTGGGGGCCCCTGCAGACAGGTCGGCCGCATCAGGCCGCAGAGCCTCCGCAGCGGAGCCCTCGCGCGCGCGCGCGCTCTGCAGCCGCGGGGCGCCCGCGGGCCGTGCAGCAGAGGCGCCCGCCGCGGGGGCCCGCGGCCCCGGGGCCGGCCGGCCCCCCCGGGCGGCGGCCGCCGGAACGGAACGCCCAGGGGGGGCCCAGCGTGTGTGGCCCTGGCTTTGCGGCTGCCTGCCATTCGCTCGGGCGTCATGCCCTTGTGCAGTGTCCTTCGTGGGTGAGTCGTGCCTTTTTGGCCAGGATCGCCTCGGGCTGTTTTTTTTTTTTTTTTTTTTTTTTTTTTTTTTTTTTTTTTTTTTTTTTTTTTTTTTTTTTTATTATATATATATATATTATATATATATATAGCGAAATGATAAAAGATGTTCCTCGATGGTCCTCGCCGAAGAGAAAAAACGCACACGTCCGAGCGAGGCCAAGGGTTGCGGCCTCGGGTCGCGTGGCCGCGGGCGGCTCCAGAGTGTGCTCTGGGAAGGCTTCCCGAGGAGGCCAGTCGGGTCGGTCAGTCAGACGCTCGGCGGGCACGGAGCGTCACCCTGCGCTGAAGGGACCAGCGCGTACGCATCAGCAGCACAACGAACAATGCGGATGGCCACTGCGGCCGCAGCTATCTTTTAGCATGGGGTGCTCTGTGTGTGAAGACAGTTTCGCTTGTGCACCTCTTCCCTTGGACCCTTTAGGCATGCACCAGGCGATATTGAATTGGGCTGATCTGGACTGGGCTGGCCGAGAGGGCCAGGGATCCCTCCTGGTCGATCTCTCGGTAGAGGGGCACCAACATGGTATCTTACGCAGAAGGCATCTATACACCACCACCGTGCCAGGCTAGGGCTCTCCTGGCCCTGGCATGGTGTATACGCCCTACTGGCCGAAGCCAAGAGGGTCTATACACCATCCTGGGGCCCATGATGGCCATGGCCTGGCACGGTGGTGTATAGATGCCTTCGTCGGATATATCTGCCGTGTTGCCACTTGCTGATCATGAGGCTTTTGAAAGAGACACATCGGCCGCCCCAAACGGGCATTCTACGCCAACGTGGTGGCTGCTTGCATTGGCGGTCATCAAGCTCCCAGGAAGGCCCCTAGCCACCCCGAGCGGGCGTTCTACCCGAGAAATCCCGCCACGTGCGTCCCGAGCGGACCCGCGCTACACCCGTGGTCGCCTTCTACTTGGGGGCCGAAGTACTGTGCCTCCTGCAATGTGGTGGTCACGAAGCTGCCGAGAAGACCCATCCACCGCCCCACGCGGGCGTTCTACCTGAGAGGTCCCACCAATCTCGCCCGAAGGAGCCCGCAATACGCCCCAGGTCAGCCTCTCTCGTGGGAAGCCCTGACGTGGTGCCTGCTGGCACGCGCTGGTCATCAAGTTCTTGAGGCGAGCCTACCAGCCGCCGTCCCGTCTGAGAAGCCCCACCAACGGTACTGCAAGGACGGGGGGCTGGGCTCTGGCGAGAGGCCCCCGAGGGCGTCCGGCAATGCAGAAGGGCGGGGCGGCGCCTTCTTGTCGAGCGTCCGCAACCAATCGAGGTGTCGGCAGAAGAGCGCCGGGGAATTGTCCGGCGTGCGCTCCTGCGGAGCTCGACTAGCGCCGCGGCCAGCGCGCCCGACGCCGCCGCTTCCGCCCCCGTCGCTGCTGCCTGAGGCAACCGTTGCTGTCGCCCCCCGCCGCCGCCGCCGATGCCAATACCACCGCTGTCGCCGCTGCTGCTGCTGCCACAGCCGCCAATGGTGCCGCCGCCGCAGCCGCTGACGCTGCGGCAGCTGCTTGGCGCAGCCGCTGTGTCCCTCGAGGCGCGTCTCCGAAGGGGCCTACCTGCGATCCTCCCGCCTCTCTCCCTCCCCCTCTCCTCCTCCTCCTCCTCCTCCTCCTCCTTCGCCTCCTCTTCCTCCTCCTCCTCCTCCTCCTCCTATCCATTTCTCCCTCCTCCTCCTCCTCCTTCCTCCTCCTCCTCCTCCTCTTCCTCCTCCTCCTCCTCCTCCTCCTCCTCCTCCTATCCCTCCCTCCGTGGCCTCCGCCAGCGCCTCTTTTTCCGCCTCGAGCTGCGCCACCCCGTCCTGCCACGCACATGACAGTAAGTGGGTCAGTGTCCTACTCCACAAAGCTTGAAACAGACCGCTCACGATCAGCGCGCCTGTGAACTCGGACAGTTCGGGAGATTCAAAAGGCCGAATCTCGGTAAGAACCCACTTGCCCCGAGACAGAACTCTGCCGCGATCCAGTCCTGCGAGTACCCTTTTCCACCAGGTAAAGGGCTGGGAGAACACACGTGACCACTCGCAAATCTGGGCAGTGGCCAGCGCTCCACGCTTGGCGCAGAAGATGCCGTTGACTGACTGCACCGTCCACACACGCACACCCACCTTCTCAGCCTGTGCTGTCCATGCACCACGTGGACCCTCTCACGCGCAGGCTGAGGAGGCGGGGGGGGGGGGCGGTGGGGGAGGCGAGGCAGGGGCCGCGGCAGCAACGCAGCACCCTTTTCCCCTGCGCTCGCCTCTGCACGCGGCGGGGGGCGCGCCTCCCGACGCCAACGCCGAGCAAGCAGTAGCTCGTGGCGGCCGAGGCGCTCGGTGTCGATGGCCGCCATTACGGCCCCCGCTCTCCCCGCCTGCTCTCCCTCCGCCCTCCCCAGTCGAGACGCTCGCGCGTATCGCAGACGAGTGGCAACCGCCACCCTACGCTGCTCGGCAATCTGCTTTGCCCAACGGTCGGCATACACATTACCTGCCAGAACCCGCGCTGACACACCTCTGCGCTGCTCTGGGGTGGGGTGGGCCTTGACCTTCACGAAACTCACCGACTGGGGATCCAACCCACCCCAATCCTCGATCTTAGCCCACGCTATGCTCCAAACGTCCGAATGAGTGCGCCACCCCGTCCTCCACCTCCGTCTTCCCCTTCTCCGCCTGCTCCTCTTCCTCCTCCCCCTCCCCCTCCCCCTCCCCCGTCCGCCGCCGCCGCCGCCGCCTCCTCCACCTCCCCCGCCCCTCCCACGCCTCCTTCGCCGCCGCCGCCTCCTCCGTCCTGCCTCCCGTGCCCTCCTCCGCCTCCGTATTCCGACACCTCCGTCTCCTCTCCGGCTCCTCCTCCGCCTTCCTCCTGCCTCCGCCTCCACCTCATCCGTGCCCCGTATGCCGGATTAATTGTCCTCCCCTACTCCTCCTCCTCTACCTCCGCGTCCTCCTCCCCCTCATCCTCTAACCTCCTCCTCCTCCCGCTCCTCCTCCTCCTCCTCCTCCTCCTCCTCCTCCTCCTCCTCCCCCAATTCTCTTCTTACCCTTCTCCTTCTTCCCAGGAGGAAGAGGAGGGATGATGAGGGATGATGTGGATTGAGGAGGGTTGAGGAAGGATGAGGATGCTGCTGATGATAATGATGACGATGCTGATGCTGATGCTGATGCTGAACATGATGATGAGGCTGATAACGATGCTGATGCTGATGCTGATGATGCGGCTGATGATGATGATGATGATGATGATGATGATGATGATGATGATGATGATGATGATGATGCTGATGCTGTTGATGATGCTGATGCTGCTGCTGATGATGCTTCTGTTGAAGGTGCTTATGCTCTGTTGATGATGATTATGCTGTTTATGCTGATGCTGCTGATGATGCTGACGCTTCTGATGATGCTGATGGTGGTGGTGGTGATGGTGGTGAGGAGGAGGATGAGGAAGATGAGGAAGACGATGATGATGATGATGAGGAGGAGGAGGAGGAGGATGAGAAGGAGCAGGAGCAACGATGCTGCGTAGGATGAAGAGAGGGAGAGGAAGGAGGAGGCGGACCAAGATGGGGAGGGGGAGTGATACGACGAGGAGCAACGATGCCGTGCAGGACGAGCAGACGGAGGACGAGACCGACGAGGACGACGCCGCCGACGACGACTTGGGGAAGCCGACGACGGCCGAGATGGAACAAGAGGACGAGAACCGACGAAGGAGCGAGGAGGCGGACGAGGCGGAAAGCTCCACGGCGTTGTGCAAGAAGCGCTTCCACTCGAAGAACGTGAAGTTCCACGCGAAGTTGCGGAGCCACAGGCCGCCTCCGTGCGCGCCAAGGGGAGCGGCAGGCGCACCCTGGGGGCGATCCTTCTCGGAATGTGCTCGGAGGACTCTCCACCTGTCGACGAGCTGTCTGAGCCTTCTCCGAAGCCACAAAAAGGGTACCAAAGGGTCGGGGGGCTTCTCGGAAACCCTGTCGCCTTCTTAGAAGGCCTACCCTCTCTGACTTCCCCCTTAGGCTCAGGGGGAGGAGGAGGAGGAGGAGGAGGAGGAGGAGGAGGAGGAGGAGGGGGAGGAGGAGGAGGAGGAGGAGGAGGAGGAGGAGGAGGAGGAGGAGGAGGACGAGGAGGACGAGGAGGAGGAGGCGGAGAGGCAGCGGAGTAGTGGGAGGAGGAGGAGGAGGGGGAAGACAATGAATAGGAGAAGGGGAGGCAGTGGCTGCAGGACTTGGGCCACAAGAGGCAACGGCGATGCTCAGGTGGACAGCCCAGGGCTTGCCGAACCACCTCTTGCGCTCGCACCTGCAGGACCTGGTGGCCGTCCGGGCCTACGACACGGTGCTTCGCGGCCTCTGGGCCTCTGGAATGACCTCCTGGGCGTCGACATGACCGATCGGGAGTGGGTGCAGTCCTGTTTGCCCCTCCGGGATGGCGGTCTCGCGGCAGGCGCGGCCGAGCCTCGGTGGGAGGCGGCGCACATCGCCGCGTGGCTCGACGCTGCTCCGCCGGTTGCGGCGGCGCTTGGGGCCACCGGCGCCGAGGCTCTCCTCGCCGCGCGCGCTGCGGGCACGCAGGGATTTGAAGCCGCTGTGGTGACGTACAACGCTTCGGTTGGCGCAGCCCACTGCCTGCAGACGTCGCTGGCCCAGGGAGAGCGCCGCCGACAGAAGGACCTGGTGGGCCCGCGGATGGAAGTGATTGCAGGCGTCGCCAAAGCTGGCCTGGACCACCGCCAGCGCGGTCGCCTGCTGTCCGCGGGGGGCCTGGGGGCTGGCGCTTTCACCATGTTGCCGACTAAGCCTGAACACAGGATGCATCCTGAGCTGTACCGCATCGCGATGCGGCGGCGCCTTCTGGTGACGGGCGCAAGGCTGCTGCGCGGACTGGAACCGCAAACGCACTGTCGAAACACATCCCGAGAGGGGGTGCTTTGCGGAGCGGTTCTGGAACCCGACCAGCATCACGCCTTGGCGTGCGAGACGGGAGGGCGCCGCGTGGCGCGATACGATCGCATTCGCGACCTGCTGGCCCGCTGGCTTGCCCGGCGCGTCCCAGCATGGGTCCAGAAGGAGAAGACTGTGCCCCAGTGGCAGAGGACCCGCCGATGCGTCGTGGATGGTGTCGAGACGGCGCGCGTCGAGACGGCGGTCCTTGACGTCGTCTGGGCCCGCCAAGGCGCCGCGAAGGCGGTGGACGTGGTCGTGGTTAGCCCGGACAGTACTGACGCGAGGGAGGAGCGCGCTCGGGCGGAGAAGCCTGGCCTTGCAGCGGAGGATGCGGCCCGCGAGAAGCGGCGCCAGTACCCGCCGGGGCCTACGACGCCTTTGCTCATTCCTTTTGCGATCGAGACTGGTGGACGAGTGGGGTCTGCTGCGAAACAGCTGATTCTGGATCACCTGGACCGCTCTGACGGAGAGGCAGGAGCGTCTGCCGATGCTGTCGCTGCGGTTGCTGAGCAGTTGCTCAGCGTCCACAGGCCCCATCGTCGGGGGCGGGCGCTGAGCACAGTGGCCAGCATCCCACCGCGGGCTGGCGGGCCCGATGCGTTCGCCGAGGACGTCATCAGGGGCGAGCATCCCGCTGGCGCACGGCAGGCCCGATGCGGTTGCCGAGGGGCGGGGCCCCCGTGCAAGCATCCAGCTGTGCACTGTCTTCTCCTTCTTCTCCTCCTCTTCCCTCCTCCGTAGTCGTTTTGGCTACCTCCACCGTCGCTCTGTTTCACTCTGCTGGTCCGCTCGCATGCTGCTGCAGTCCGCCTCTTTCCTCTCTCCTCCTCTCTCCCTCTTTTCCTCCCCCGCTCCTTGCCTCCGATGGGCGCGCACGCGCGCCTAACGGGGGGGGTCGGTGGCGCAGGTCCCCCGGCCGTGCGCGCCCGTCTCCCTTTCCTTCCGGTTCTCTCCTGCTCTCTCCTCCCTCCTTCCTTCCCCCCTCCCTGTCTTTTAGTGGGGGTGGCGTGCCCTGTCGCCGGTACCTGGGTGGAATAGCGCCCTCCACCCGGGTACTGAGAACAATCTATTTGATGGGCACGCCCCCTTCCGTGGTGGGTTTGGGACTGTCGGCCGACACGCCTGCCCCCGTGGACATCAGACCTAAAATGGGTCTGGTGCCGGGGCTGCGGATTAGCAGGAGGAGGAGGAGGAAAGGGAGGAGGAGGAGGAGGAGGAGGAGGAGGAGGAGGAGGAGGAGGAGGAGGAGGAGGAGGAGGAGGAGGATCGCACGCCACTGAGGGGAAAGGGGGGGAAGGGGTTCGACGGTCCAAAAAACCCAGGGGGGCCCATCAGAGTGGACCTTTTTGTCACCCTGGCAGGAAGGAAGGAGGAGGAGGAGGAAGAGGAGGAGGATGAGGAGGAGGGGGAGGAGGGGGAGGAGGAGGGGGAGGAGGGGGAGGAGGAGGAGGAGGAGGAGGAGGAGGAGGAGGAGGAGGAGGAGGAGGAGGAGGAGCGCACGTAACCAGAGGACTAGGATGTGGAAGAGGAGGTGGATGAGCGCACGTACCCAGAGGAGGCGGCGGATGCAAAAGAAGCTGGACGCAGGGAGGAGGAGGAGGAGGAGGAGGAGGAGGAGGAGGAGGAGGAGGAGGAAAAGTAGGAGGAGGGAGAAGGAGGAGGTGGAGCAGGAGGAGGAGGAGGAGGAGGAGCAATATCGACGTAATAAGGAACAACAACAGTCACAGCCGCAACCGGATGAGGAGCACTGCGGCCTGCACCAGCGTAGGCGCCAGCCAGCAGGCCGCCGCGGGCGTCTCGCGCGATCTGCAGCGACTCCGTGTAGCTGCGCGCGGGCGCGCGACAACGACAGCGGCGGTTGCGGCGGCGGCGGCAACGACGACGACGACCGACGACGACGACAACGACGGCGATGACGACGCCTGCGATGACGACGACGACCGACGACGACGACGAGCGACGACGATGACGATGACGACAACGACGATAACGACGAAGACGACAACGACGATAACGACGAAGATGACGACGACGGCGGCCGCGACGACGACGACGACGACGACGAGCGACGACGACGAGCGACGACGACGACGACGGACAGCGACGCCCCCGACCAGCGCTCCAGGGGTCAAGCCCTGGGCTCGCGGGCTCGCCGCAGAGCAGGCGATGCCGGCGCCCTTGCCCCCCGCGGCTCGTGCGCAACTGCCGGGGAGTGGCTTGGTGGAGCGCCGCTGACTTCTCCTCCTCCTCCTCCTGCCGCTCCTCGCCCCTCTCCTTCCATTTCTCCCTCGTCCTCCGGCTTCCCCCTCCTCCTCGCACTCCTACCTTCTTCCGTTCTTGCGATGCCCAGCGCCTCGGAGGCTCCAGACCATGCTGCAAACCGGCCGGGCGCCGCAGCTCGCCGGGTGGTGCAAGCTCGCGCTGTGCCAGCCCAGGTTCACACGGGCGGGCAAGGAGGAGAACGTACAGTCGGGGCGTTGACCCAAGGAACCCTAAATAAGGAACGAGGCCCCTTTTTCCCATAAGTTAAACTTCGATTTCCCAAGGAAAACCCAACGCAAACAGTAAAACAATCAAGGAACACCGAGCCCCTCGCCTACGAGAAGGGTTCCTTCTTCAGCGCCCCGACTGTACGCCTGATCATCGCGTTCGAGGGCAGCGCGGAAGTCTGCTACAACCCGCAGGCAGAGGTGGAGACTGGAGGCACCGCGGCACCACCTCCGCGCGGCGGGGGGTGCCCAGAAGGAGAGCCTCGAAGACCTGGTGCAGCTGACGTCGCTGAGCCTGCTCGAGCTCCCGCCGGGTCTGGCCCCGCTGCCTGCCCGCGTGGTGCAAGCCAACCGCCTCCTCTCTACGGCGCGCGTGGCGCACGGAACGGCCTTCCGGAGCGGGAGGAGGCGAGGCCGCCGAGGAGGTGGCGGTACGTGAGGGAGGGGGCCCGCGCCCGCCGCTGGGGCCGAATCCCCGGCGCGGCGGGAGCTCCTGCCGTGCGCACAGGCCGCCTCCGGACAAATGCAGGGGCCGAGTTCGGGGGGCGAGGCCTGTCCTGGCGGAGGGAGCACGGAACACGCAGAGCTGGGAGCGCCAGACGACCCACAAATCCAGGCGCTGCAAGCATGCCAACACATATTTTCCACACTTCTGCTAGCCGAAGATCGGCCAATGGCGAGCCGCCGCCGCCACTTCTGCCGTCCTTTTCCCTCCTCCCTCCTCCTCCTCCTCCTCCTCCTCCTCGTCCTCGTCCTCGTCCTCCTCCTCCATTCCTTTCCCTATCAATAACTTCTCCCTGTCGCACCCCGAGTCCAGTTTTTAGGGCGGGCCGGGCGTTTCGCCTGAGACTTCCTCACCATTTATGATTCTGGAGCTTAAAAACATAACAACAGTTTTGCAGATGGAGGGCGTGTCGTCTTCAAAATGTGGCTCTCGCCTAAACGCCGCGCACATTCATTTCAAACATCTGCAAGAGTTTCACGGATTCAGGGCGGGTGGTTTTCAAAATGTGGCTCTCGCCTTAGCGCTGCGCATATTCGTTTTAGACATTTGCGAGAGTTTCACGGATTGAAGGCGGGTCGTTTTCAAACTGTGACTCTCGCTTTAGCGCCGCGCGCATTCGCTTTAAACACTTGCAAGAGCTTCACGGATTGAGGGCGGGTCTTTTCCAAAATGTGGCTCTCGCCTTAGCGCCGCGCACATTCGTTTAAAGCAATTGCAGGAGTTTCGCGGATTTCCAGGATCCACGTATCAGGAATGGTGTTTTGAAAGGATTCAAGATTATGCGGGTGCAACAATTATGTTGATTCGCGGTTCTTAAGTCCCCCACATTGCGTTCTGGCGCGATTCCAGATCGTCAGGACGCAGCAGTCAGTCTGATCCGTGGCGTGGAACTCCCGAGAACAATGTTTGGGCATGCTCCAAGGTCTTCAAACGGTTGTCTTCTAACGAGGCAGTTCCCTCAATGGAAATGAACCGTTGTAGGGGCCTATGAAGAGGGAGCTTGGAGGGAGGGTTAATTCCAACATCGTTGATGACTGTTGGGTTTACACTGGTCTTCATCCTCCTCCTCCTTCTCCTCCTCCTCCTCCTCCACCTCCTGCGCAAGCCTGATGTTCGCGAGGATTGTGCCCTAGGATTGCTCACGGCCGTGAGGAGCAACACTGCCCTCAGGGAGGCGTTGCTCCGCTCTTGCGCTCGTGAGGCCGCCTTGGCGTCTCGGCCTTGCCCGACAAGTATTGTGCTGCATGAGATGTTAGAGCTTTTTGTGACATGATTCGCTGGGAGAAAAGTCTCTGCTCATGCCCTGCCGCTCGACTTTCCCGCCGTGTGCCCTGCTCTGGAAACGCTGCTCCATCCGGGGCTCGAGGTGCTCGGGGACTCTGGGTGCGTGGCTCTCCCGAGTCTCCCCAGGGGCTGGGACCCGAAGGGCCCCTCATCTTGCCAAGTACCAGAAGTTTGCCATATGCGAGACAACGATCGCCAACAGCTTTTTTGTTCAACTGAGAACCTGGATGCATGACGGGACTCAGAGGGCGGAGGACAACGCAGAGACGTGTCCATACACCCTATTGTACCTGGAGTTGGTTTCGTCAATGCGCGCGAGGACGAATGTCTGAAGATCGCTCCCAAGTCGATCGTCATCGCTTCGAGAATGGATTGGGCGCGAGCGATCCCAGCTGGCTTGGAATATGTTGGAGTCAGGGTTGATGTGGCGTTTGTGTCCACGGATCTTGGCACTGAGCGTGGAAGTGTTTCGCAGGCCTCGAAGCCCAGATACTCTAAACGGATCGCTCAAGCTTGTAGGCATGCGCAGCGCATCTGCAAGGTGGATAGGGTTGTCCCTAGCAAGGTGGGATCCACGCTGGTCCTCACTGGTGCCCTCCCCGAACCTCGTGCGTTTCAGAAGTGGAGACGGGCCCTCGCCATCACTCTCACCAATGGGACTGCGGGCAGGTGCCAGACCGGCGTTTTGCTTTGGAGGTGGGTCCGAAGGACCCCGCTTTGGAGGTGGGTCCGCAGGACAGTGTTAAACAGTTTTGTTAAACAATCAAAAATATGAAACATGATTCTGGGTTCATTGTTCCAGATAGTGTCCAGTGTTCCCGACAAGGCGCTCGATCACACGCGTCGCTGCTGGGGTGGACACCCTGGGTAAGAATTCGGATCCTCAGCCCTAAGCGCAAATGGCAAAACATACGAGGCCCTGTCTCGGCGGTGGTTGCCGCCTTTCTTGATCTCGGGTAAACCCTGGAAGGGCCTTGGAGGTGGATCGCCCCGAACGGGGACGAGCTTGCCATTCCCGACGGGTTGCGCGATAGAGTGCGTACATGACATCCGAGTGTAAGTCTGAGGTCGCCACCTCTATGTCAACGAAGCTGTTGAAAATCCTTCCAATTCCGCAATGAGGTGGGCGCGGAGCAAGGTATTGATTTCACTGCGCCGCAAGTTCACCTAGCTTCGCTCAGAAGAGAAGACCCGAAGAAAGCTGGCCTGCTTCGCCCTATTGCATGGGAAATGTGTGGGCACGAATACGTATCGTAAGCGCAGGTGGAGAGTGCGACAGCTTATGCCCATGATGTGGGACCTGTCCTGAGACGGATATCCACAGATGTCGGGAGTGTCCGTGCAACTCAGAATCCCAGGAAGTTTCGGGTGCCTTTGCCAAGAAAGGAACAACGGCGGCCACCGAATGCTCTGTGCTATGGCTACGGGATCTCACATCCTCGTCTTGGACCCACGTCCCGCCTCCCCCGGCGATCCCTTTTTCGCGTCCTCAGGTGCCTTCCCTAGCTTGGTGGAAGGCCGCGTTTGGGGAGCTGGGGATGCCAGCGGGGGTGAATTCTCCAGGAACCGCAAGCTTGGGAGGGTCTGTTGGGGATCATTTTTTTCCGACACAGCTTGGATCGATTGCCAAGCATGGTGGTAGCGGTCAGCCTGGCGCTTGTTGCAGGAGGGGACATGTCTGACAAGCAGAGTTTGAATTGATGCGAACTGTGGACAACTTGAGAGGAGGCCCCTGAAGGCTCCCCATTGGGACACATAGTTGACTCTGCCTACGTGGTCATGGGTGTGTCTAAAGTCATCGCGGGGTTTTCGGCCACGATCCAACCTCACCGTGACTTTGTGGGCCCGTGTGGCGGCCCTCTGCTGCAATAGGAGCACTGTGAGCTCGGAGGTGGCCGCTCTGGACCTTGACCTCCGCCACACAATTACGACTTGTACTGCCGACCATATTGCACGTGCCTCTGCCGATGAAGCGAAGGTTCCCTTTTGTGTTCCGTCGGCGGTGAGCATGGCCGACGCCGTGACCAGAAACAAAGGCCACTCCGAATTTCTGAATAAGCGTCGGGGGGGGGGGGCGCCACCCCCGCCGACAGCCCCACATCGACCCCCGTCGCGGGCAGCCACCACGCGCCGAAGGCGCTCCGACCCCCGTCGCGGCGCGACGTCGTGGCGAGGCTGACCCCCGTCGGGGGGTCCCCCCCCACGCTTATTAAGAAACCCAGGGTAAGCACCACTTGCTTCTTGTTGTGGAGGGTGTGCTGCTTCGAGAGGGACCTGGACCCCCTCGCCCTCCCAGCGTGCGTGTCAGGATCTCAGCGGCCGAGAAACGCAGACCAGCAGCATCCGATTCCCGACACTATTGAAGGGGCCCAGGGACACACATGCATACACACACAAATCCCAGGATTCCCAATCTTTTCACATATTTTCTGGGTTTCTGTCTTCTCCCCACTTACCATATTTTCCTCTATTTTCCGGGGAATCGACGATTACTCGTGGCTTTTTTCCCTCCACCCTCCTGAACTATTGCCCAATCGTCGCGGGAGGTTTGTTTGTCAGTGTGTCCTGTGTGATGTGTGGATGTAGCTCGACAGCTCAGGACACCACCTTGCCTTCAGCAGCTCCATGCCACCCGATGGAGTGGAATGGGACGGTCTTTCGCCCCACTGGGCAGGTCCGTGCTCGCTCGAGGCTGGCGTTCTCGCCCCGTTCAACTGGCGTTCTGTTGTCTCGCGTGTGGCGCTCCGTGCGCGGATGCTTTGGCACCCTGCCCCCTTCGGGATCTTGCGGGGGGGGGCTCCTCGAGGCTTTCGCAGGCTGGGGTTAAGCCGGGCCTGTCCCTCTACAAGGGGAATACAACAAAATAGTCGTCAATAATTAGTCTGGGGACGATGTTTTCCCAACCATCCTGTGGTGTTGGGTCCTCGTTTTGAAGAGACGGTGCCCCGCGTTCCCGCCTCCTTCCTCCCTCCCTCCTCCCCCCTCCTCCCCCTCCCACACCCATTCTGGCACACCCCTCACACGTTTCGTGGCCCCATAGGGAGCTCCACCGAAGGCCCCAGTGGCTGCGCCCGCATGCGGTTCCACCCCCCATTCTGGCACACCCCTCACACGTTTCGTGGCCCCATAGGGAGCTCCACCGAAGGCCCCAGTGGCTGCGCCCGCATGCGGTTCCACCCCCCATTCTGGCACACCCCTCACACGTTTCGTGGCCCCATAGGGAGCTCCACCGAAGGCCCCAGTGGCTGCGTCCGCATGCGGTTCCACCCCCCATTCTGGCACACCCCTCACACGCTTCGTGGCCCCATAGGGAGCTCCACCGAAGGCCCCAGTGGCTGCGCCCGCATGCGGTTCCACCCCCCATTCTGGCACACCCCTCACACGTTTCGTGGCCCCATAGGGAGCTCCACCGAAGGCCCCAGTGGCTGCGCCCGCATGCGGTTCCACCCCCCATTCTGGCACACCCCTCACATAGGGAGCTCCACCGAAGGCCCCAGTGGCTGCGCCGCATGCGGTTCCACCCCCCATTCGGCACACCCCTCACACGTTTCGTGGCCCCATAGGGAGCTCCACCGAAGGCCCCAGTGGCTGCGCCGCATGCGGTTCCACCCCCATTCTGGCACACCCCTCACACGTTTCGTGGCCCCATAGGGAGCTCCACCGAAGGCCCCAGTGGTTGCGTTCGCATGGCGGCCACCCCCAATTTGGCACACCCCTCACACGTTTCGTGGCCCCATAGGGAGCTCCACCGAAGGCCCCAGTGGCTGCGCCCGCATGCGGTTCCACCCCCCATTCTGGCACACCCCTCACACGTTTCGTGGCCCCATAGGGAGCTCCACCGAAGGCCCCAGTGGCTGCGCCCGCATGCGGTTCCACCCCCCATTTCGGCACACCCCTCACACGTTTCGTGGCCCCATAGGGAGCTCCACCGAAGGCCCCAGTGGCTGCGTTCGCATGGCGGCGCCGCACCCAATTTGGCACACCCCTCACACGTTTCGTGGCCCCATAGGGAGCTCCACCGAAGGCCCCAGTGGCTGCGTTGCATGGCGGCGCCGCACCCAATTTGGCACACCCCTCACACGTTTCGTGGCCCCATAGGGAGCTCCACCGAAGGCCCCAGTGGCTGCGTTGGCATGGCGGCGCCGCACCCAATTTGGCACACCCCTTTCACGTTTCGTGGCGCCATAGGGAGCTCCACCGAAGGCCCCAGTGGCTGCGTTGGCATGGCGGTGCCGCACCCATTTCGGCACACCCCTCACACGTTTCGTGGCCCCATAGGGAGCTCCACCGAAGGCCCCAGTGGCTGCGTTCGCATGGCGGCGCCGCACCCATTTCGGCACACCCCTCACACGTTTCGTGGCCCCATAGGGAGCTCCACCGAAGGCCCCAGTGGCTGCGTTGGCATGGCGGCGCCGCGCCGAAGAAGATGTTCACTATTGCGGTACTCACAGCTGCATATGGTTGGGTCCTTCGCCAGGCTAATTGAATATTTTTTGGTCGTTTGGGAATATTTTTGGGGCATCTTATATTTTTCGCCCCAAATCCCCCTGTATGGGAGACTGGCCCGACCTAAAGCTGGGGCCCAAAGCCCGTCGCGAATTCCGCGAGGCCCTCCCGGGGCCCGGCAGGCTGGGGGGGGGAGCGGCAAGCTGGGGCTGAGGGAGCGACAGCCTGGGCGGGGAGAGTGAGCGGGCAGCGCCCGTCCCGCGCCCTGGGTCGGGCCCGTCCCCCCCGTGCGGGGCGGATTCTGGCAGAAACAGCGAAAATAGTCAAGACATATGTCAAAGTAGTCCAAACCAGTCGAAAGATCGTCCCCAGACTATTTTTGAAAATTCCCGCGCCCGCGCCCGCCGCGGCGGCGCCGTCATCGGCGCCGTGCGGGCCCCGCCCCGCCTCCGCCCCTCCCCACCCCCCCGCGCCCCTCGTTTGCCTGCCATGCCTGGTGGCGTAGGGGGTAGGGCTGCGCCACCCAGGCCCGGGGCAGGTCCTCGTACCTCGAACTTCGGTCATCGAGGCCTCGTCCTATGTACTCCTTCTACTCCTCCTGCTCCTCCTCCTACTGCTCCTCCTCCCCCTCCTCCTCCTCCTCCTTCTCCTCCTCCTCCTCCTCCTCCTCCTCCTCCTCCTCCTCCTCCTCCTCCCTCCTCCTCCTCCCCCTCCAGCTCGCCGAAGCGCAGAGACGGCGATCGCTCCTCTCCTCCTCCTTCCTCCTCCTCCTCCTCCTCCTATCCTCCTCCTCCTCCTCCTCCTCCTCCTCCTCCTCCTCCTCTCCTCCTCCTCCCCCCCTCCTCCCCTCCTCCTCCTCCTCCTCCTCCTCCTTCCTCCTCCTCCTCCTCCTCCTCCTCTTTCTTTTTCTCCCTCCCACCGCCCCCGTGCGCACTGTATGGATTCGACGGGAGGGGGAGGGAGACAGATGGGCATGAGAAGCAGGAGCAGGAGGAGGAGGAGGAGGAGGAGGAATGAAAAGGAGGAGAAACATGGGATGATGTAATTCTTGTTTCCGTGCGATGTTTAACGACTGGCTGGCTGGCCGAAGCGCCAAGTGAAGCTTTCAATATCCTGAGAAGCGGCTTGCTCTCTACGCTGAGGGGGAGGGATCGTAGGAGAGGGATGCTGGTGAGAGAGGATGAAGCGATGAAGCGGAGGACGATGAAGCGAAAGACGGGAGGGGGAGATATAATGATAATGAGAAGACGAGGAGGATGATGAGGAGAAGACGGATTAGAAGGAGGAGATGTAGGACGAGGAAGAGGAGGCGGAAGAAAATTATCGGGAAAGAGGGCGGAGCGGGAAGAGAACGAGGAGGAGGGAGAAGGGATAATACGGAGACGGGGAAGGGAGCGAGGAGGAGGAGGAGGAAGAGGAGGATTCAGAGTACAAGCAGGAGGAAGAGGAGGACGAGGCAGGATGATGAGGATGAGGAAGAAAACGGGAATGACGAGGAGCAGGAGGAGGGGGCAAGGAGATGGAGAGGGCAAGCGAACGAGGAGGAACATGATGAGTAGGAGTCAATTCAGCCAGGTCGAGCGAGTCAGAGGACCCCGCCTGTCCCTACCCTCTCTGCCACAACATAAGAATCAACGTTCGCCAGGGTGTACCCCAAAACAGTGGATTATAGCACTGTGAAGGTGGATCATCTATTGTAAGCTATGTTTTGTAAGCTGTGTTGTTTTTGTAAGGCTTGTGGTGTGAGCTAGGTGTTGCAAGCCATGCTGTGCAGGCTACGCCGTGCAACTTGTGGTGTGTAAGCTATGCTGCGTGGGTTACTTGATGTGATCTGTGTCGTGTAAGGGGGATACGTCATAATGACGGCGCCGATGTTGACCACGCCCGCCGATGACGATGACGATGTCATCGCGTCGGTGATCTAGTTTTTGGGAAGAGTTCGACATGCGCGTGCGACCGGCGCGCGCGATTGGCCGGCGTGGTGTTATTTGACGCGGCTCGTGCCCCGCCCCACCCGGTACGCGCGCAAGGGCGTTTGAATGAACTCGACATGCGGCGGGAGAGGCTCGGGTGGCAGAACTGAATGACATTGTTGAAAAACGATGGTTTTCTTAAACATCTGCAAGAGCGCGTGCGCGGGCCCTTATTTTTGAAAATTGGTGTTGCACAACTATTTTTCTTGAGTGTACATATATGTATATGTATGTGTATATATGTATATATACACGTTTATGTATATATGCATATCTGTTTTGAGGGCGCTCGATTTTTAATTCCTTGCTAACCCCACGGTTTTTGAAAGATTTTGGCTCGCGCGCGCGACGACGCGCGCGCGTGCACTTCGCCCCGTTTTTTGCAAAAAGGTTCTTGCGACAGCACGCGCGCAAGCGCGTTCGAACGATTTCGACATGCGCATTTTATGAACCTGTTGACAAGCCAGCGGTTTTCTTGAGAATCTGTCGGAGCGCGAAGTTTTTTTTTTTGTTCGAAGGTCCTCGTTGCGATATATATATATATATGTTTATGTATGTATGCATGCATGCACGCATGTATGTATGTATGTATGTATGTATGTATGTATACATATATATACACATATATTCGTGGCACTCGATTTTGCCACCATTACGAAACCCAGAGTTTTCGACATATTTCGGCATGCGCGCGCGGCACGGCGCGCGCGTATGCGTTTTTTTTTTTTTTTTTTTTTTTTGTTATCCTTTTCTCTCGCAGCAACTTTGCGAAAACCGATTATTTTTGATAAGCGAATTTGCACGCATAATTTTTCCAGCGGGAGATGGGAAACAGGGGGGAGGCGGATGCCAGACTGCCTGGGATGGTGCGAATTTTAGACTGGGCGGTGGGGCAGAATAGTGTGCAACTTACAAAGGGAAAAAAGGGGGCCGTTACTTCCGGGTGGGTGGGGGGTGGATGGGTGGTAGATCCTGAAGTTCTTTCAGAGAGGGGGATTAATTTGGAAAGACTTGAATTGTCAACTCCACTGCTTGCGTAGTCATCCCACCCGCCCACCCCGCCCGCAACTAGGTTTGCAAAACCCGTGCGACGGCGATTGCGATGAGTGCTCGGTGATGGCTGATGCACCTCTGCGGCCGCGTTCGTCCGCGCATGCTCGCGCGCGCAGCGGCCAGCTAGTTGGGCGTGACCGACGCGACCGCAGTGGCGCTGCCCGCTGGGCAATCCCAGCGCGTCTCGCCCCCCTCTGACGCGCGGGCATGTCATTGCGAGTCGGTCACTTGGGCGGGCGCGGTGTCACGGCGACGTCGGCGCTGGTAGACACGATTATGATGGTAGCGGTGATGGTGACGATGCTGACGATGACGACGGCGAGGCCAATAGCGGCGCCGATGCTTATCACGCCAATGACGATGACGGTGTCCTCGCGTCGGCGCTGAAAACTCTGGGGAGGTTTCGACACGCGCGCGCGGCCGACGCGCGCGAGTGGCTCGCATGGTTCTATTTGACAGTGAACGTGCCCTCCCAAGCACGCGCGCAAGGGCGTTCAAATTTGATGAATAAGGTTGGACAGCCTAATCGGAAGGGCGCGTGAGCAGACCTGTTCTCGAGAACAGATGTTGCAAATCAGTTTTTGCTCATTATATGTGTATATATATGTACATCTATATTTATCGACACATATATATATATACATATATTTATATATATATGTATGCATATGTATGTATGTATATATATATATATATAAGCACAGAGAAACGCTTTCGGGGCGCTCGTCGGGATGCGCGCGCGACGACGCGTGCGTCTGCATTTCGTTTTTCCCCAGCCCTCCTTGGTTAGGTATTCGTTATGAATAGGGCACTGCGGTCGCGTCCTCCTCCTCCTCCTCCCGCCTCCCGCCTCCTGCCTCCCGCCACCCCTCCTTTTTGTCTCCTCTTGCCTTGCCTGGGGGGCGGCGATCTGCGAAACTGTCGACGCTTTCGATGGCTGCTGGAGGGTCCAGCGGAGTGAAGCACCGCGCGGATCTGAGCGAGACCTCCCCGTCCCTGCGGGGGCTGCGATCTGCGAAATTGTCGCCGCTTTCGAGGACTGCTGGTGGGCCCAGCGGAGCGAGGCACCGCGCGGATCTGAGCGAGACCTCCCCGTCCCTGGGGGGCTGCGATCTGCGAAATTGTCGCCGCTTTCGAAGGCTGCTGGTGGGTCCAGCGAAGTTGGGAACAGCGCGGATCTGAGCGAGACCTCCCCGTCCCTGGGGGGCTGCGATCTGCGAAACTGTCGCCGCTTTCGAGGGCTGCTGGTGGGTCCAGCGGAGTGAGGCACCGCGCGGATCTGAGCGAGACCTCCACGTCCCTGGGGTGCTGTGATCCTCGAAATTGTCGCCACTTTCGAGGGCTGCTGGTGGGTCCAGCGGAACGAGGCACTGCGCAGACCTGAGCTGGACCTCGCAGTTCCTTGGGGGCCATGTCATGTTGTTGCTGCCCCGCCGACGTTTCAAGTCCTTTGCCCACCTTCTTTAATGACTCAAGGTTTTACTTAATCACTCATCGCTTTTCCCTTGATTGGGAACCTGCGAACCTTCCGAATGCCGCTCGCAGAAGTATATGCGTCCATGTCACGTCGCCGCCTTCTCGTCAAATCTCCCAAGCTACTCCTGCCCCGCATTGCGCAGGGGTTGGGTACGTCGCCAGGGTATTTTGTTGCAAAAAGGGTTCTTGAACACGGACGATTCTTGAGAGACGAATGTGCGCGCATAATGTTTTTTACTACGGGCGGCGGGGGGTTCGAGACTGATCCGGCTGGGATGATACGACTTCGTAGCTAGAATGTACGATGGGGCATAATCCTATGCATATTACAATGCGGAAAGGCAGGCTGATAGTCATAGGTGGGTGGGTGGTAGATCAGAACGGAATCTATGTGGGTCAATCTGTGCAATGAAACCTGTTGTGTGTATATGTATGCGGCGACGAGGCGGCGACGGCTAAGACATAGCCGCCATACCGACCCGCAGGCCCAGACGTTGGGCGGCGACGAGGCGGCGACAACGATCACATAGCCGCCAGACCGACCCGCAGGCCCAGACGACAGGCGACGACGAGGCGGCGACGGGACCGCCAGATCGACCCCCAGGCCCAGGCGACCGGTGGCGACGGCGACTACATAGCTGTCAGACCGATCCCCGCGCCGAGGTGCTTCGTCCAGATGTACCAAGTGCGAGCACTGCTTGGGGACAGATGAGCGCGGCGCCGAGGCGAGAGCGACATTTCGGACTTTCGCGCGGTATGTGCGCCGCGTCCCATTCCTGCCACGCCTTGTTGCAACATGGACAACATCATGTTTATGATGGCACTACTCATGCTGATGTTGTAGTGGTCTTGACAATTCGGATGGGACCCCTCAGATGTGGCCTTTATCGGCCGGCTAGGTGGCAGTGTGTTAGTTACAGTTATACCCATAAAGAAGAATGAAATGATGATGATGATGATGATGATGATGATGATGATGATGATGATGATGACGATGATGATGATGATGATGAGGAGGAGGAGGAGGAGGAGGGGGGGGAGGAGGAGGAGGAGGAGGAGGAGGAGGGAGGAGGAGGAGGAGGAGGAGGAGGGAGGAGGAAGGGAAGGGGAAGGGATGATGATGATGAGGAGGCGGAGGATGAGGAGGAGGAAGAGGAGAGAGGAGGAGGAGGAGGAGGAGGAGGAGGAGGAGGAGGAGGAGGAGGAGGAGGAGCATGAGTCTGCGTCACCGAGTCACCGAGAAAGATAGTGAGCATGAGCATGACCGTGGGGCGCCAATGCATGAACACTCTCTCGACTGCAGCATTGTAATGATCAAGGAGGCGGAGGAGGAG
>CAUYUJ010016702.1:0-32500 GCA_963575745.1 Prorocentrum cordatum
AGGCGGTGGAGGAGGAGGAGGAACAGGAGGAGCAAGGAGGATGAGGAGCAGGAGGAGGATGAGGAGGACGAGGAGGAGGAGGAGGAGGATGCATGGCCAGGGTTGCCGCCGCGACGCGCCACGCAGACGTTCCCGGCAGTTCCTCCTCCCACCTTTCTCCGCTTTCCGCTTTTATTGCGCGCCAGGCGTGTGCCCGCGCTTGTTGCTCCGCCCTGCAGCGGTTGCAGGCTGCGCTCCTCGGCCGCTCCAGCAGCCCCTCAATGTTTCAACTTGCCGCTGGCGAGCTCCATTTTCAAGACCAACTGGCGGGCCATGTGCGACGAAATGGCCACCCGCCCAGAGCAAGCTGGAAGATCTTCGATGTCGTCATCGCGTCTTCGGGATCATTGCGGGACTCCAGTGCGTCACACGTGTTTGCCGTCTG
Organism: Prorocentrum cordatum; assembly: GCA_963575745.1. Lineage (NCBI taxonomy): Eukaryota > Dinophyceae > Prorocentrales > Prorocentraceae > Prorocentrum > Prorocentrum cordatum. The sequence goes on from CAUYUJ010016702.1 coordinate 425, forward strand.
CCATATTCTTCCCACCCTGATCGCACATATCTATTCTCTAGAACCCGCGCCAGGTGAGACCAGCAATCAGCAATCATGTTTGTTCTAGTGATCCCCACCGAACCCTTCGGCGGTTGGTCCCGGGTCTGGTGCTGTTTGCTATTGTGGCCAGCCTGAGCTCGGAGCGCATGTTGCGTTTGATAAGACGCCGTTGCTCGCCCGCTGCTGCATTGTACTCTGTGGCGTTGTGTTCGGTTCTGTCCTGTTCAGTTCGCATGTGGTTTATCATGTTCTGCTGTCGACGGGGCGGCGAGACGCCGTGACGCCTGCCACGTTTGGTATGCCGTCAAATCGTTCGTTGCTACGCCGGTTGGTTCATGTGGCCAGCCTTACGTCGGCTAGAATGTGGCATTTGATAGGGCGCCATAAATCGGTCGCTGCTGTACTCTATAGTCTCCAGCTATCTTACACCCAAGTAGTCTCCATTCCTACTGATCTCTATTCTATTCGGTTCTGTTCGGGATTGGTTGGCGTGGCGTCGTGACGCCTTGAAACGTCGTCCAATCGGTCGTTGCTGCGCCTCTTTGTTCCTGTGGCCAGCCTGACCTCGGCGTGCACGTCGAAATTGATAGGACGCCGTTAATCGGTCGCTAATGTTTTCTTCCCTGTTGTGCAGCAGTGGCCGACCCAGGACTATGAATGCGTCCATTTCGCGCTATGATATGGCTGGTTATCTTCTATTGTGTTATGTTGCGTTCTGTTCTACTATGTGATGTTACGTTTACCTCTCTCCTACACTGTGCTGCGCAAGAGTGTTCTGTCGTGCGATGTGATATAGATTGTCTTCTGACGTTCCATTATGTTCGCTGTTTCTGTATTAAGGATCTCCCATTCTGTTCCCAGCATAATGTTATATGACAGGTTGATGCCGTGTTCAGATGTGCACTCTTTATCGGCGCAATGTTTGATTACCTGTGTCCAGTTGTTGTGGTTTATTTGTGTTCGATTTCGAATCTTTCATGGTTTTACCACATATTCTGGTGCAGTTGTGTATGTATGGCTCACCGTTCGGTTCTGGGATCTGTTCTCCGGTTCTTGGTGTTGCATCAGATCATAGGTGCGATTTGGAACGTTATGATAGCCGACTGCGGTGATGTACCGGCATGTTCTGGTATACCATAGCCGTTGCCGTAGTAGTAGCAGCAGTTGTAGAACAGTTATGTGTTGTATTCGAATGTCAAGCCTCATTTTGTAGCAGCATGCTTTGCTATTCGATGATGTGATACGGTATGCGATGTCGTGTTCTGGCATGCTCGTTTCTGTCATGCTGTACCATGGCATGATATGTGAGATGCTACGCTGAACCATAGCATTCTCTATATTATGTTATTAACGATTCCTTGATATTCAGCGTTCATGGTGCTTTATTCTTCTTGGCCACCTGGCTCACATTCTGCTCTGCTCTGAAATGCCAAAATGTGCTTGTAGTGATACAATGGAGGCCCATGCCAAGAAACACCCTGCTTGCCTCCAGGGTGCCCTGGGTTTCTTTGGTTTCGATGGTTTTGCAATGGGAAACGTGACGTTCCCACACCAAAAATCAAAGGACGTCCTGGGGTCTCAAGGTTGGGTTTCTTGTGGAAGGTTTCTTGTGGTCGAGCCCCTGCTGTATGTGTGTGTGTGTGTGCGTTTTTTGACGTGTGTACGTGGTGCTAATTCTTCGTGCCTCTTTGCTCCTACGTCGTGATGCCTGGACGGCGTGACGCCGTGGCGCCTTCCCTCGTGGCCGTCTGGTATGCACAGCGTATCGCCATTTGTCGAGGACGCGGGGCGGGACACGCAGAGGATTCTCCAGGCTCCCGTGGGGTGCTGCGACCGCGGTGCGGTGTCGTCCTTCGTCGAGGGCGCGAGGCGGGACACTCGGGGATTCCTGGGATATTGTGGAGTCTGGCGACCGCGGTATTCGAAGAAGAAAGCAGGGTATGCAGGGTGGGCAGGCGGGAGCTTTCCTTCGAAGCCTAAAAACCCCAACTTGTCGGGCGGGGAAGACGTGTCTATATGTATATATGACTGCAGTGGCGCTTCGCGCCATGCACTTTGGTCCTTGAAGTTTGATATGCAGGCGGAATAGCAGGAAGGTCAAGCCGCCAGTTTAGCGATAACTCCTGGTTGCCTTTTCTGGCATCGCCGCTATAATAATGGTATTCGTTATCCTTCCTCCATGTTTCTTTTTCCATATTTTCGCCATGCCCTGCGCATTCTCCCAAGCCTCAGCTCTTTTTTGCGGAGGCTCCTCCTTGGAGAGCCTCTAGGGGCCTCACAAAAGTTGTTTCAGGCTTTCTTAAGGCCTTCTGGAGACCTCCTGGGCGTATTCTGGGGGCCTCACAAAAGTTGTTTCAGGCTTTCTTAAGGCCTTCTGGAGACCTCCTGGGCGTATTCTGGGGGCCTTTGGGGGCTTCCTCGGGCCACCCTGCCTCCAACCGCGGTCTCCCTGAACGACCGAATCACGATTTGGAATTCTTCGCAGGGTGTCTCTGGGCCATCTTGGGCCGCCATGGGGCTCTCTGAGGGTCATCTTGGACCCGTGTTGTGCCGTTTTGGGGCTCTCTTGGACTGCGTGGAAGCCCTTTCGGATGGTTGTTGGGCGATTTGGGAGCCTCCCAAGCGGCTTCGGACGCCCAGAAGACCGCCGTCTTGGAGCGTCGGGAAGCCGAAATGAGGAGAACCCCAAACTTTACCAAAAAACCAACAGAAATCAAGGATTTTTGCATCGGGGGGCCTTCTTGGGAGTGCTCTTGGAGGCCTCTTTGGGGCCGTCCTGGAGGCCTCTTGGGCCGTCTTGAGGTTACGTCGGTCACTCTTGGAGCGCTCTTGTGCTGTCTTGGGGGTCTCTGGGGCGTCTCCGATGACCCCCCTGATCGCCCTAGGTGTGCTGGGAAGGCTTGGCAAAACGCCCTGCGAGGCCCGCTGGCCGCTTCGAGACCCGTCCGGAGGGTCCCAAAGCCCCAGATCCCGGGAGTCCGGTTTGGGGGGGGGGGGGACGGGTTTTCCCCCCGCCCGGGCTTATAAAAAGATAGGAAGAGGAATATAGCAATCCCTCGTCACAGGGGTGTGACTCGTTTATTGATGTGCGTGCCCAGTTCGTTCATCATCTGGTGCGCGTCTGATCCGCCGCTGAACTCAGGGCAGTTGAACACACAGCTTTGCAGGCGTTGCTCCCACGTGCCCTGGGCGTCTCGAGTGCAGTCTCAGGGGGCGCCTGGGGAAGCGGATGCCTCCCTCCCCGACTTCCGGCGACTCGGTTTTCCTGCTAGGGGGGCCTGCAGACCTCCCGACCCCTTCCGTTGTGCAAATTTCCGATCCTGGCCTGCTTCCTGACTTGCCAGCAGCTCGGACAACAGAAAGCCTTGCCGACAGATTGTGAGAAAAGCCCCTGGCGCGGCTGCAGTCGGCAGAGGGCTGGGTTCCTCTGGAGGTCTCCAGAGGTTTCCCGAGGCCCCCATGGACTAGGTCCTCCTGGAGCTCCCATAGGCCTCCGGAGGTCTTCCGGGTCCCCCCCCAGGGGAGCGAAGCTATTCGCGCTTCGCGCATCGCGGCTCGGGCTGGAGCAGCGCCCTTCTCCAGGGCGGCGGCGCGATGGCGCGAATGTCACCGCGAGTCGCGCATCGCCGGGCGCAGCGCTCGAAGTTGGGTGACCCATAGCAGAGGAGAGCGCAGCCGGGGAAGAGAGAGAGGCGGGAGGAAGCCGTCGCCACGGCGGCAGCGGAGGCCAGCCACCTGAGCCCCATGCCGAGGTGGCGTCCGCTGGAGGCGTGCCTGCGGCCCTCCGTCCTGTAGCGCTTGCTGCTTGACCGAGAGCGCCCGCGGCCGCGCGAACGGCCATGTCCCGCATCCTTCCCTTCTCATTCGCGCGCGCGCGCGGCCACACGCAGGGCCCGCCCCGGGCAGCCCCGAGTGGAGCCCCAGAAGCAGGCAGTGGCAATGCCGAGCCCGAATCAAAACAGCAAGCAGCGCTCCGAAAACCGTGGGGCGGACGCCGCGTCCGTCCTCCCTCCTCCTCCGAGGACAAAAGCGCACATCCGCAGCCGAGCCACCGCCGCCGAAGCACCAGCACCAGTAGGTGACAAGAAGGCCCTCCTGGAATCGAAGAAGAAGAAGAAACGCTATAAACATAAACGTTTGGCGCTCCGCGCGGATTTTTTGGATCCGCGCTGGGCCCCCCGGCGGCGCCTCCCGGCGGCGCCTCTGGCGCCGCCCCTGGTGCGCTCCTCGCGCCAAGAAGGGGGGTCCAGCGCAGATCCCCCAAATCCGCGCGGAGCGCCAAGAGTTCGTGCTTATGCCGCTTGCTTTCCCTTCTGTGGAAGCCTTTTTGCCGCCAGGGCGTGGGTGTGTGCGTGGGGCCGCCGGCGGGGCCCCTCCGCGCCCCCTGGCCTCGCTCTCCCTCCCCCGTGCGGGCGGCTCTGCGCTTCCGGCAGGCAGGCGTGGACGGCCCCGCGGCCCGGAGCGAGGCCCCGGGAGGCTCAGGCTCGAGAGCAGCCAGGCATCCGCCAGGCAGCCAACGCCTGGAGCAGACCGGGAGGTCTTCCGCAGCGTTCGGACTTCGGGGGCCCTGCCGAGTCGGCAGTGCCGACCCTCCTCCTCCTCCTTGTCCTCCTTGTCCTCCTCCTCCTCCTCCTCCTCCTCCTCCTCCTCCTCCTCCTCCTCCTTGTCCTCCTCCCCTCCCGGCTGGCCCTGGGAACAGGGTCGGGGCTTCGGGGGCCCCGTATGGAAGAGGTGCAGGCGTCGGATATCTAGAAGCTTCCTGGAGGGGTCAGGGCAGACGGGGTCGGAGGATCGCGTAGCATCGCCGATGCATCGGCGATGCGGCCCGATGTGGAGCCCGATTTTTGTCCATGCCGACGTTGCCGATGCATCGATGATGCATCGGCTATGCGACGCGATCCTTCGACCCCTCGGGCCCAATTTGGGAGGCCTCTACTACAGAAAGCATCCAGACACTGGATATCTGGGTCCTGATCATCTTCGTGGCGCCCGATGTATGCCGCCGCCGCCGTCGCTGTCGTCGTCGTCGTCGTCGTCGTCGTCGCTGTCGTCGTCGTCGTCGCTGTCGTCGTCGTCGTCGTCGTCGTCGTCGTCGTCGTCGTCGTCGTCGTCGTCGTCGTGCCGTCGTGTCGCCGTCGTGACCGTCGTCGCCGTCGTCGTCGCCGTCGCCGTGGCCGTCGTCGTCCCATGTCCTCCTCGTGGACGCGGGTCCTGCGCGCGCTTTTTTTTTGTGCCTCCGCCGGCCGCGTACCCCCACATCCTCGAGCAGCCCCCGGGCCTGCGCGCGCGCCCCGCCGCCTCTCGGCGCGCAGGCCACGGCGCCGAGGGCGCCGTGCCTGGCGAGGGCGGCGACGAGTCTTGGAAGGCGCCGAGGGCGTCGCAGGGGCAGGGGTGCCAGACCTTGAGGGTTTCTCCGAAGGGCTTGGGCGACCCGTCCTCCTCCTGCTCCTCCTCCTCCTCCTCCTCCTCCTCCTCCTCCTCCTCCTCCTCCCTTCTCGTCCTCCGCCTCCTCTTCCTCCTCTTCCTCCTCCTCTTCCTCCTCCTCGGGTCGCCTACGGCCCTGGGGGGAACCGTGCAGCCAGACCCCCTCGTGTTGTGAAACATGCAACGGGAGGTTTTTTTATATTTTCTGCCTCTGGGGGCCCTTGCCGGGCCTCGGGGCAGTCAACAAAGAGGATTCAGGATGGAAAACCGGTCCCAAGGAAGGGGTCCAGACCTCTTGGGGTCGACGTTATGAAGAAATCATGATGTCGGGGGTCTGGGGTGTTGAGGGCCCGGGTGCCTTTGCCCTGGCGCTGAAGTTGTTACACACTGGGCGCCTTCGCCCGGTTTTCTGGGCCCCAGGATCCTCACGGCTGGATCCGGCCTGCAGAGTGGGGCGTCGGGGCTCCGGTCGTGGTTCTCCTGGATTTTCACTGTTTTCGCAAGGTCGGATCTCAGGTCAGGTGTGTGTGTGTGTGTGGGTGGCCTATGGCGCGGTGTTTCCCACCTCTGAGGGCCCAGCGCGCGCGCGGGGCCTGCGCGCGGGGGTACCCGACTTTCTACGCCTCGTCGCTGCGCGCAGGGCCGCGACCGCTCACAAGTGTGTGTGTGTGTGTGTGTCAGCAGTCAGCGCCTTGCCTGCCACAGCCAGTGACTTGCCTGAGCGGGCCCGGCTTCCCCTCCCCCCGTCGCGCCGGGGCCTCCTCCTCCTCCTCCTCCTCCCTCGTGCATCGCAGCATTCATTTGCAGACAGTGCGCCCCCTGTTGCCAGATCGCGGGAGCAGCCACCCTTTGCCCAGCCGCCGACGCGATACACACACATATTCCTCTTCCTATCTTTTTATAAGCCCAGGCGGGGGGAAAACCCGTCCCCCCCCCCCCCCCCAAAACCGGACTCCCGGGATCTGGGGCTTTGGGGCCCTCCGGACGGGGCTCGAAGCGGCCACCGGGCCTCGCAAGGCGTTTTGCCAAGCCTTCCCAGCACACTTAGGGCGATCAGGGGGGTCATCGGAGACGTCCCAGAGACCCCCAAGACAGCACAAGAGCGCTCCAAGAGTGACCGACGTGACCTCAAGATGGCCCAAGAGGCCTCCAGGACGGCCCCAAAGAGGCCTCCAAGAGCACTCCCAAGAAGGTCCCCCGTGGCAAAAATGATTGATTTTCTGCAGGTTATTGGTGAGTTTTGGGGTTCTCCTCTTTTCGGCTTCCCGACGCTCCAAGACTGCGGTCTTCTGGGCGTCCGAAGCCGCCTGGGAGGCTCCCAAATCGCCCCACAACCATCCGAAAGTGCTTGCAGGCAGTCCAAGAGAGCCCCAACGCGGCACAACACGGGTCCAAGATGGCCCTCAGAGAGCCCCATGGCGGCCCAAGATGGCCCAAAGACACCCTCCGAAGAATTCCAAATCGTGTTTCGGTCGTTCAGGGAGACGGCGGTTGGAGGCAGGGTGGCCCGAGGAAGCCCCCAGAGGCCCCCAGAATACGCCCAGGAGGCCTCCAGAAGGCGTTAAGAAAGCCTGAAACAACTTTTGTGAGGCCCCTAGAGGCTCTCCAAGGAGGAGCCTCCGCGAAAAAGAGCTGAGGAGGATGGGGAGAATGCGCAGGGTATGGCGAAAATAAGGAACAATAAACATGGAGGAAGAATAACGAATAACATCATTATAGCGGCAATGCCAGAAAAAGGCAATCAGGAGTTATCGCTAAATTGTCGGCTTGACCTTGCTGCCATTCCGCCTGCATACTAAACTTCAAGGACCAAGGTGCATGGCGCGAAGCGCCACTGCAGTCTTGTATCTATATATATATACACAGATACAAGGCTGCAGTGGCGCTTCGCGCCATGCACCTTGGTCCTTGAAGTTTGGTATGCAGGCGGAATAGCAGGAAGGTCAAGCCGACAATTTAGCGATAACTCCTGGTTGCCTTTTCTGGCATCGCCGCTATGATAATGTTATTCGTTATCCTTCCTCCATGTTTCTTTTTTCATTTTTCGCCATGCCCTGCGCATTCTCCCCATCCTCCTCAGCTCTTTTTTGCGGAGGCTCCTCCTTGGAGAGCCTCTAGGGGCCTCACAAAAGTTTTTTCAGGCTTTCTTAAGGCCTTCTGGAGGCCTCCTGGGCGTATTCTGGGGGCCTCTGGGGGCTTCCTCGGGCCACCCTGCCTCCAACTGCGGTCTCCCTGAACGACCGAATCACGATTTGAAATTCTTCAGAGGGTGTCGTTGGGCCATCTTGGGCCGCCATGGGGCTCTCTGAGGGCCATCTTGGACCCGTGTTGTGCCGCTTTGGGGCTCTCTTGGACTGCCTGGAAGCCCTTTCGGATGGTTGTGGGGCGATTTTGGAGCCTCCCAGGCGGCACCAGACGCCCAGACGACCGCCGTCTTGGAGCGTCGGGAAGCCGAAAAGAGGAGAACCCCAACATCCACCAAAAACCAACAGAAAATCTGTGATTTTTGCCTCGGGGGACCTTCTTGGGAGTGCTCTTGGAGGCCTCTTTGGGGCCGTCCTGGAGGCCTCTTGGGCCATCTTGAGGTCACGTCGGTCACTCTTGGAGCGCTCTTGTGCTGTCTTGGCGGTCTCTGGGACGTCTCCGATGACCCCCCTGATAGCCCTAGGTGTGCTGGGAAGGCTTGGCAAAGCGCCATGTGAGGCCCGGTGGCCGCTTCGAGCCCCGTCTGGAGGGTTCCAAAGCCCCACATCCCGGGAGTCCGGTTTTGGGGGGGGGATGGGTTTTCCATCCGCCCGGGCTTATACAAATATAGGAAGTGGAATATATATATATATATATATACACAGATACATACTGGCTGCAATGGCGCTTCGCGCCATGCACCTTGGTCCTTGAAGTTTGGTATGCAGGCGGAATAGCAGGAAGGTCAAGCCGACAATTTAGCGATAACTCCTGGTTGCCTTTTCCGGCATCGCCGCTATACTACTGTTATTCGTTATCCTTCCTCCATGTTTTTTTTTTTTTTTTTTTTTTTTTTTATTTTTTCGCCATACCCTGCGCATTCTCCTCATCCTCCTCAGCTCTTTTTTGCGGAGGCTCCTCCTTGGAGAGCCTCTCGGGGCCTCACAAAAGTTTTTTCAGGCTTTCTTAAGGCCTTCTGGAGGCCTCCTGGGCGTATTCTGGGGGCCTCCGGGGGCTTCCTCGGGCCACCCTGCCTCCAACCGCGGTCTCCCTGAATGACCGAATCACGATTTGGAATTCTGAGGAGGGTGTCGTTGGGCCATCTTGGGCCGCCATGGGGCTCTCTGAGGGCCATCTTGGACCCGTGTTGCACCGTTTTGGGGTTTCTTGGACTGCCTGGAGGCCCTTTCGGATGGTTGTGGGGCGATTTTGGAGCCTCCCAGGCGGCACCAGACGCCCAGAAGACCGCCGTCTTGGAGCGTCGGGAAGCCGAAAAGAGGAGAACCCCAACATCCACCAAAAACCAACAGAAAATCTGTGATTTTTGCCTCGGGGGGCCTTCTTGGGAGTGCTCTTGGAGGCCTCTTTGGGGCCGTCCTGGAGGCTTTTGGGCCATCTTGAGGTCACGTCGGTCACTCTTGGAGCGCTCTTGTGCTGTCTTGGGGGTCTCTGGGACGTCTCCGATGACCCCCCTGATGGCCCTAGGTGTGGTGGGAAGGCTTGGCAAAACGCCCTGCGAGGTCCGGTGGCCGCTTCGAGGCCCGTCCGGAGGGTCCCGAAGCCCCAGATCCCGGGAGTCCGGTTTTGGGGGGGGGGCGGGTTTCCCCCCCGCCCGGGCTTATAAAAATGTAGGAATACAAGGCTGCAGTGGCGCTTCGCACCATGCACCTTGGTCCTTGAAGTTTGGTATGCAGGCGGGGACGGGTTTTCCCTCCGCCTGGGCGTATACAAATATATGAAGAGGAATGCGTGCTTGCTTTGTGTGTGCGTATGTGTGTGTGTAAATGTGTGCAAGTAAGTGTAAGTGTAAGTGTAAGTGTAAGTGTAAGTGTAAGTGTAAGTGTAAGTGTAAGTGTAAGTGTAAGTGTAAGTGTAAGTGTAAGTGTAAGTGTAAGTGTAAGTGTAAGTGTGTGTGTGTGCGTGCGTGCGTGCGTGTGTGTGTGTGTGTCTGTGTGTGTGTGTGTGTCTGTGTGTGTGTAAGTTTGTATTAGCGTGTATGTGTATGTGTATGAGTGGTAAGTGTGTGTGTGTGTGTGTGTGTGTTAGTATGTGTTTGTGTATGTGCCCGCGGCGCCGGCCCATGCTTGGGAGCTGGATCTCTTCCAGCACGGCCCGAGCTCGCGGCGTGGCCCGCAGGCCTCGGGCGCTTGCCGTGCGGGGAGGGGAGGGCCCTGGGCTCATTTCGACTTCCTCGGTTCGATTCGATTCGATCTCTCTAGGCCTCCCAGATGGGGTCGGTGTAGAGGGGGTCGGAGGATCGCGCCGCATCGCCGATGCATCGGCGATGCATCGGCAATGCGGCTCGATACAGGGCCCAATTTGTTCCACGCCGACGTCGCGGATGTATCGCCGACGTCGCTAGTGCATCGCCGATGCATCGGCGATGTATCGGCGATGCGGCGAGATCCTCCGACCCCATCTACTCGGACCCCATCTAGGAGGCCTCTAATTTCGATGGTTTCCGATTCCGATTCGATTCGATTTCGGATTGCGATTTGGGGTCCGATCTCGCAATGGAAACCTACGAGCCTGCCGATGTCTGCCGATTCGACTTTTTCCGGCTCGGCTGCCGGTTTCCGTCGATCCGATTCATGGCGATCGCCGATCCGACTTGTCGATTCTAGTCTGGGCTCTCCTGGGAGGGGGAGGTTTTGGGAGGTTGCCCAGGACCTCTCCATAATTCCAGTCGGGCCGAGGTAAAAGATCGAGGTCGGTTCGGGGAGGGTCCTCGGGTGTTCTTCGGGTTTGTTGGATGTTCTTGTGCATCCTGAGGGAGGGCACCCTCGAATGTTCTGTGTGTGTTTTGGCTGGCGGGGGGTCTCATGTTCTCGAAGGATGTTCTTCTGGCCCAGGACCATTCCATAGTTATGCGTAAGGTTTTGAGCCACACGCGTCCAGCCCCAGAGCGTGCAGATGGCCCTCTCTTGCAGTTGTGGTTCGCCAGTGGAGCTGCCGACCAGGCAGCAGAGTGCGGAGCTCAGGCGTGTCAGTTGACTGGTCATGTGATTCATGAGGTCGCGCGTTTAGATGAGCTGACCTGGAATTGGAAGGTCTAGAAGCAGGTGAGCGACGTAAGAAAATGGGGTCGACCGAGAAGACGTTGGCGCGTGAGCTGCCCGCGTAAGGTCGCGCGTCGGCACCCTGGTTTCCAATGGAGCGTGCCGCGCTGGGTGCCCGCGCAAGCCACCGCGTAAGGGCGCCATGCCATCTCGCGTAAGACCCGTGTTTGATCGTCGCTCGGCTGGTTGCAGTGGCCCTGAACCTCGCGTCGAGGGCCCGTGGATTGCACGGCCCCGGCTCGCGCGTGGCGGCTCGAGCAGCGGAGGCGAAGCTTCGGCTTCGGGGCAATGAGCGGCTGTCGAGGTGGAGGCTGGAGTGGCGCCGTCCCATCACGTTGGGCACGACACTGAAGGCATCAAGTGCCTCAGGTGTCTCGCTCGACTGTCAACTGAGCTCAGGACGCGTGACTGGTTGGCCTCCCCGTGCTCCAGGGCCCCCCCGGGCATCGATCCCTCTCACGTGCTGGACTTTTGTGAATGGGGGTTCTGATGTCCGCTGTGTGGGACCACGGGCACGGGAGGCAAGTTCGTTGAGCTCTGCAAAGCGTGCGGGCCCGACAGGATTGGAGCCTGGGGGCGGAGGGTGATCAGCGCCCTCGGAGCGGAAAAGGCTTTGCCCTGACTTCACGACCTGGCTTGAGCCAGAGTTGCACGCCGCTCAGTTTTCGGTTTTGGCGTGCCCGATTCTGGGATTCCACGCTGCAGTTCTGGAAGTGGAAGTGGCAGTGGAAGTATAGGAGGAGCAGGAAGAAGAGGAGGAGGGGGAGGGGGAGGAGAAGGAGGAGGAGGAGAATGAGGAGGAGTAGGACTGCGGCATGAAGGAAGGGAGGCGACGACGACGACGAGGAGGAGGAGGAGGAGGAGGAGGAGGAGGAGGAGGAGGAGGAGGAGGAGGAGAAGGAGGAGGCGGAGGAAGCGGAGGAGGAGTTTTGGGAGGAGGACGAGGTTGAAGAGGGAGGATGAATGGGAGGTTGAGGGAGGCGGAGGAAGACGAGGAGAGAGGAGAATAATGAGGAGCAGGAGGAGGAGGGGGAGGAGGCGAAGGAGGAGGAGGAGGCGGAGGAGGAGCAGGAGGAGGAGGAGGAAGAGGAGGAGGAGGAGGAGGCGCAGGAGGAGGAGGAGGAGGGGGAGGCGGAGGAAGAGGAGGAGGCACAGGAGGAGGGCGACGAAGAGGAGGAGGAGGAAGAGGAGGAGGCGGAGGAGGATGATGGTGAGGAACAGGATGAGGTTCTCAAGCGTAGACCCCCAGTTTTTTTTCTGGAGTGGATCCTGGCCATGATATCGACGCGGATTCAGCCGCGGCGATCAGGGTGGCCCGCCCCCCCCGAAACTCCCGGTACAGGACGAGCAGAGGATGATAGTGACAAGTCATTCCTAACATTGTTGTGATTTTCGTGACATGCGATCCCTTTGTCAGGGTTGTTTTTTGATGGCCCCGGTCGAAGCGGGCCTTGGGTGGACAGAAACGTAAGAGAATTTTCGCCGTCGCGATGTTTACGCGACGCTAGGAGGTGTTTTGTAGTGGCGACGATCACAAAGAGTGTCTTACAGGGGCCCAGACCAGAGATTCATGAATCAGCAGGGTTGTGTTGTCTGTGTGTTCCACTTGGCCCTTTGGCACGCAAGCGGCAAGAGTCGCAGATTACTCTTGGCACTTCGGCAATCATGGACCTGCTGGAGAAGGGGTCGGGGGGGGGGGCAAACAACAAGCCCGAGGACGCACGTGCTCTCTCCAATGGTTGTCTGAAAATGCGCCGCGTTGGGCTGATGCTTCGGTAGGGCGGCGCAGCGCTGCTTAGTTTGGGGTTGCGGATTTGCTTTGCGATCTCTTTTCGCCTGGCTCGCGATGCGAACGGCACGCGCGCGAGCGGACCGGGACAGCATCGAAACACATGGACGTTGCGACGGAAGTGCGCCGCCGACACGCGCGCGCAGAGCTCTCGATCCTGTGTGCGTCGACGGCGCGGACGAGGCGGCGGCGGAGGCGGCAGGCGGCAGAAGCGGCCGCCAGGACGCCTTCCTGGACGCGGTCGCGCAGGCGACCTGCCGCAGCCCCGCCGTGAAGTGGCCTGGTCGGCGGGCTCTGCTCGGCGGCGGCTCGCGGCCGCCACTGGTGCCGCCTCTGTTGCCGTCGGGGTCGTCGTCTTCGTCGCCGCGGCCGCCTCGCTCAGGGGCAACGCTGCGGAGCGGCAGGGCGCAGGGGGGATGCATCGACCCCCAGCGGCCCACTGATCGCAGACAGGGGCCTGATGGCCTGGCCTACCCAGGAGCGTACGGTTTCGCTATCAGGGGCCCGTCGTAGACCCACCGGCGACGTGTCGTGGACTGCAGGGCGATGCTTCCCCCCTGGGCTGGCCCCTCCTTTATCGCTTCTCCTCAGGTGGGGGCAGAGAGAGGTGGAGCTCTCAAGCTAGGTGCGCTCGCGACTCTCCTGACAGCCTATCCCTTCCTCCCATTCCTTCCCAGGGCGCTGCTGTTTCATTATCCGCGGACGCGCCTCGTGGACGAGCTGCGACTCCCACAGAGAGACCACTTCGTGTCATGCGCAATCGAGAAAAGGGGAGCTGCGCGCACAGGAGGAGGAGGAGGAGGAGGAGGAGGAGGAGGAGGAGGAGGAGGAGGAGGAGGAGGAGGAGGAGGAGCAGCAGCAGCAGCAGCAGCAGCAGCAGCAGCAGCAGCAGCAGCAGGAACTGAAGCGGAATGACAGGGAGGAAAAGGAGGACCAGGGGAATGCGGAGGAGGGGAAATGAGGGAGGCGACAACGAAGAAGAAATACTCGGACTCAGAAACGTGGCGCACGCTGGAGCGATACGAACAGCAGTAGCAGGAACTGGAGTGGAAGTAGCGGGCGGAACAGGAGGGCCAGGAGAAGGCGGAGAAGAGGAAATGAGGGGGGGAACCACAATAAAGCAAGACTTGGACCAGAGTTGCCCGCGCTTGGGCGAGAGTGCCATTATGAACGTCGGGAGCACAGCGCCGATCCGAAGATGATGCCCACGCTGCAGCGGGAGCGTTATGTTGACGCGCCGAGAACAATCAGACGGTACAACACAACGATGAAGCAATGCTTGAACACTTGTGGGTAAGAAAACAGCACGCGGAGCAGGGGGTGCGAGATCTTCCAGACAACTCCAGGGGAGGAGGGGGAGAACAGTATTCATATTGTTTGGCTGTCAAAAACACATCTCCCAGGCCATGGAGGGTCCACCCGCGTCGAGAACCACGCGCCACTACGTACTCCTCCCCCTCCTCCTCCTCCTCCTCCTCCTCCTTGTCCTCCCTCTGCTCCTTCTCCTTGTCCTCCTCCTCCTCCTGATGCTCCTCCTCCTCCTCCTCCTCCTCTTCCTCCTCCTCCTCCTCCTCTTTCTCCTTTTCCCTCTCCCCGCCCTCCGAGCGCGCCCCACGGGCGACGTGGCGGGCTGCGGTCCCAGGCGTGCCAGGCCAGCTAGCTGGCCGGTTTGATCGTTGCTGCCCCCACCCCAGGCTTCACCACCCACCAAGCCACCCCAACCCAACCCGAGTGCCTCAATTTGCCCTCCATTTTCAGTGTGGGGGGGCGCGTCGGGGAACATGGAAAAAACACATGGAAGCCGCACCCCCCCACAACCCGAAATTCGGGTCAAATTCGGGTCTTCGGGTTGGGTTGGGGTGGTCTGGTGGGCAGTCACTGGCGGCGCCCCCGGGGGGGGGGGAACAACAAAAGGAGCCGTCGTGGCGCCCGCCGTCCCCCGCCGCCCGGCTCCCGCGGCGGGCGCGCGCCTTCTCCGACGCCCCCCTGCTCGCGGACCGAGGGGGCGCGCCTCCCGCTGCGGGGCCGAGGGCGGAGCGGAGCCTCCCGGAGGCCTCCTGTGGGCTTCGGGGTACCTCCGGAGGCCGCCATGCGGCGCGTCTGCCAAGTCGTCGTCGTCGTCGTCGTAGTCGAGCCTCATCCTCCTCCGCCCCGCTCCTCCTCTCCTCCCTCGCTCCTCCTGCTCCTCCCTTCCCACTGTCCTCGTCACTCCCTGCGCCCTCATCAGCCCCGTCCTCCTCTACCCCATCCCTTCTGTGTCTTTGGCATTTTCTCCTCCTCTCTCCTGCCTCCTCCTCCCTTCTCTTCTCTCGTTCGCGATCTTTCCTTCTTCCCAACGTTTCTTCCTTTCTCTATGCTCCCTCCTCCCTTTTCTCCTGCCTGCTCCCATCTACTCTTCCCCATGTTCTTCCTCTTTGCTCCTCCCCGCTCTTTTTCTCGTCCTCTTCATCCCCCTCCTGGTTGCCGTGGCCGGTGTCGCGGCCGCCACCGTCGCCCCCGTCGCTCGCCTCTGGGTCGTCGCCGCCGCCCTCGTCGCCGTCGTCGCCGCTGTCGTCGCCTTCGCCCACGGCGCTGCCGCCCTCGTTGCCGTCGCCGCCTCCGCCAGCGACTCCGTTGCCAGCGCCGCCGTCGCCGCTCGTGTCCGCAAGCGCGGCGCCGCCGTCGCGCTTGGGCCGGGGCTGCCGCCCAGGATGACGCGGACCTCGAGGCGCTCGGCGCCGAAGTCTCCCAGCGGCGCGCCGCAGCGCCCTTCGCCGCGCGTTCGCGGGCGCGCGTGTGCGCCTGCGCGCGACGCCGCAGCTTCCGCTGGCCACGCCGCGACGTCGTCGCTGAACGTCGAGGGGTGGCAACGTTGTCGACGTCTTCGCCGTCTCCGTCGGCGTCGTCGTTGTCGTCGTCGTCGTCGTCGGCGTCGTTGGCGCCAGCGTGGTCGCGTCGTCGCGTCGTTCGTCGTCGTCGTCGTCGTCGTCGTCGTCGTCGTCGTCGTCGTCGTCGTCGTCGTCGTCGTCGTCGTCGTCGTCGTCGTCGTCTCCATCGTTGCCGCTGTCGTTGTCGTTGTTGCCGTTGACGTCTCCGTTGTCGTTGTCGTCGTCGTCTTCGGTGGCGGCGGCGGCAGCGGCGGCGGTGTTGGCGTTGGCGTCGTCGTCGTCGTCGTCGTCGTCTCGTTTTCGCCGACGTCGTCATCGTTTGCTGTCTACATTGTCGCCGTCGTCGCCGCCGCCGCCGTCGAGGGAAGGAGGAGTCGAAGGAGGACGAGGGCTTCCTCCTCTCTCAACACCTCGAGTACCTCTTCAATCTCGGAGGACGGAGGATTGTGGAGTATGGGCTCCTCTGGCACCAACTATCTCTTGGACGTTTCCTTCTCTTCAGACCCACCTGTGCAGTTCTTGTGTTGTACCACCCTGTGTCGTGCTCATCCAAGCGTGGCGCCGTGCGCATAGTTATACTCGTCCGACGGGTACAGCGCGGTACAGGATGGCATTACTGCTATATCACTCTGTACTCGTCAGAGTGATCTGGGCGACTGGTCTTACACTCTCCCTGGGTGCGTGGGTGAAGTGGGATTCCGTGGCCAGGATTCTGCTCGTTTGTTGTTGCTTTTGTCGTCGTCGTTCTCCCCGCGACCCACCCGCGATCCACCCCGCGACCCACCCCGCGACCCACCCCGCGATCTACCCGCAACTCACCCGAGAGACAGGCCGCAACTCTCCCGCGACGCACCCGCGACCCACCCCGCGCCTGCCCCCTCACTCTTATCCGCAATTGCGGGGTGCTGTGTGCCACTGTCTGCCGGGTGAGAGGGCGCACAAGCAAGATGGAAACACATCTGCACTCAAGTGGAGGTGTTTCTGTTGTTGGTTTCTTCCGTGGCAGCGTGCAGTCCAGAAACACAGCTGCACAGGCTCAAGGGAGGAAAAAACACCCAGACCAGACAATCGGCGTTTACTAAGCGGCCCTGGGCGTTTACTAAACAGCCCTGACCTGTTGTTTTATTCCTTCTTTGGGTGCTTTTACTAGACGACTTCGCGTGTCGGGGTGGTGATTCTCGGGGTGGCTTTTCTGCCTTCTAAATGTGCAGTCCAGAAACACAGCTGTACGGACAAAACCCCGGGTGGCCACAGCGAGTGTACGAACTTCGAAGGCAGCCTTTCACACAGCGGTGAGCGGCCTGCTTCGGCCCTCGAGCATAATCGCACAACGCGGGAACGGGCAGTGCTAAGGTCGGGGTTCGTGGCTCTAACAGGATTTGTCAGTGATCTCCGAGCGCGTTCCACGATTCGCAAAGTGCTACTCGCAAACGTCCTAAGAACCATACGTCTGCCCTTCTGTAACGTATCGTAAATCCCCTGCGGCTGATCCAGGCCATTTGCGAGTAGCTACTTTGCCAGTAGTGGAACGCGCTTGTCTAAGTGAGCGACGGACGACAACGGGGTCGTCCTCACCGACGTTGGCACTCAAGCTGCCCGCGTACGGTCGGGCGTGAGCGCCCTCGTCTCCAAGTGTAGCGTGCCACGCTGGCTGCCCGCGTAAGCCACCGCGTAAGGTCGCTGTGCCATCTTGCGTAAGACCCTGCTTTTCTTCCGTCGCTCAAGTGGAAGTCTGTTCTTGCTGCCCTCCTCTCCAGGCACGCGACACCCGGATCTTTTCGATAAGCGCCTCCCAGAAGCCCCGACCCTTTCCCCAGGGCCGGTTCTTCCTCCTGCCTGGGTCTTTTGACGGCCCGCGGCCCGGCGAGGGCTCCCGGATAGGCCGACATTGGCCAAGCGCCTCCCGCCCTGCTCTTGCCACCACGCGCACAGGCCTGGGGCTGTGCCTCTCTGCAGCCCTCCTCCCTGACTGATGGGCAAACTTTCCACCACCACTACCATATGTAGGACGGGGGAGCAGGGAGGATGAGGAGGTCTCCTCCTCCTCCTCCTCCTCCTCCTCCTCCTCCTCCTCCTCCTCCTCCTACCTATGATAGTTGTGGTGGAAGCTGCCCTCCTCCCTGACAGCGCCGCGCGGCCCAGACGGCGCCCCAGCCGCCGCGGCCGCCCCTCCGCCGGCGCCCGGGCGCTCGCGCGGGCCCCCCCTCTCGCTGCCGTGCTGCGCGCGGGCCGGGGCATGGCCGCCGCCGCCGCCCCGGCGGCAGCGGCGCGCCCCGGCCGGCCGGCCCGGCCACGGCCGCCTCCGTGCCCAGTGGCGCTCGCGTCGGGAAGCAAGCACGGCGGACGGTCTTTCTCGCTATGTTCGCCTTCTGGGGGCCCTCACGGGGCCTCGGGGCCGTCAAAGAGCGGTTCAGGATGAAAAAGCGGCCGTGGGGAACGGGTCGAGGTCTCTGGGGGTCGAGGTTATGAACACATCATGGCGGGGGGGGGCTGGGTACCAGGAATGCTTTCGGACGTTCCCCTGAAGGTCTTCCAGCCTCGGGATGCTTTGCAGCCTGCGCCTCGTCGAGAGTGTTCAGGAAGCGCCCCGATAGTTTCGAACGGCCGCCAGAGGCCCGAGTTATGGCCTGAAAACCACTTGGGGCCCAGATCGCCGATCGGACCAGTCGACATGGCTAGGGAAAGACTGCAGACGAAGGCCAGCAGCAGCTTTCCGTGTTAGTTTTGAGGGCCTTCTTGGGGCCCCACCACGGATCCGTTCGCCTCCAGTCCGAGTCCAGTTCGATTTTGCTTCGACTCTAGCTCTGTGCTGCTTCGTGGTGTGTATGTTCAATATTTAACATTCTTTATTCTCATATACGACTGTAGTCGATGGGCGTCCTACGAATCATCGACGCATGAGTGGAACGACTGGCTCCAGGAAGGTCCCCAGAATGAGCATCTACGCAGCCCTTCCCATCGTGAGCAGGACTTGCTGTTGGCGCCGCCGCGGGCGCTGTCGATTTATAGGGTGCAACGCCATCTGTCCAACTGAGGCCGCTGTCGGTTTTCGACAGCACTTGATGTTGGGTATCGTGCCCTTCTTCCTCCTCGTCCTCCTCCTCCTCCTCCCCCTCCCGCTCCTCATGTTCCTCCTCCTCCTCCGTCTCCTCCCCGCTCCTCCTCTTCCTCCTCCTCCTCCTCCTCCTCCTCTTCCTGCTCCTCCTTTTCTTCCTCCTTCTCCTCCTTCTCCGTCTTCTCCCCGCTCCTCCTCCTCCTCCTCCTCTTCCTCCTCCTCCTCCTCGTTCTGCTCCTCATTTACTTTATTCCCAACCATCCTGTGGTGTTGGGTCCTCGTTTTGAAGAGACGTCGCCCCGCGTTCCTCCTCCCTCCTCCTCCCTCCTCCCCTCTCATCATCATCATCATCATCATCATCATCATCATCATCATCATCATCATCATCATCAGCATCATCATCATCATCATCATCGTCAGCATCATCATCATCATCGTCATCATCATCATCATCATCGTCGTCGTCATCATCATCATCGTCATCATCGTCATCATCGTCATCGTCATCATTTTTATCATCAGCATCATCATCATCATCATCATCATCATCATCATCATCATCATCAGCATCAGCATCATCATCATCATCATCATCATCATCATCATCATCAACATCGTCATCGTCATCGTCATCGTCATCGTCATCGTCATCGTCATCGTCATCGTCATCATCGTCGTCATCGTCGTCATCGTCGTCGTCATCGTCGTCATCATCATCAACATCAGCATCATCAACATCATCGCACGTTTCGTGGCCCCATAGGGAGCTCCACCGAAGGTTTCAATGGCGCGGTTGGCATGCGTCTCCCCCCCCGGTACAGCGTTCCGTGGCCCAATAGGGAGCGCCACTGAAGGTCCCCGTGGCGCAGTCCGCATGCGTCTCCCCCACCCAGTACAGCGCTTCGTGGCCACATAGGGGCTCCGCCGAAGGTCGCAGTGGCACAGTCCGCATGCGCCCCCGCCGCTCATTTCGGCACACCCCTCACACGTTTCGTGGCCCCACGGGAGCTCCGCCGAAGGTCCCAGTGGCACAGTCCGCATGCGTCCCCGCCACTCATTTCGGCCCACCCCTCACACGTTTCGTGGCCCCATAAGAGCTCCGCCGAAGGTCCCAGTGGCACAGTCCGCATGCGTCCCCGTCATTCATTTCGGCTCATTTCTCAGACGCTTCGTGGCCCCATAGGAGCTCTGCCGACGGTCCCAGTGGCACAGTCCGCATGCGTCCCCGCCATTCATTTCGGCTCATTTCTCACACGCTTCGTGGCCCTATAGGGGCTCCGCCGGAGGTCCCAGTGGCACAGTCCGCATGCGTCCTCGCCGCTCATTTCGGCACACCCTTCACACGTTTCGTGGCCCCATCGGAGCTCCGCCGAAGGTCCCAGTGGCACAGTCCGCATGCGTCCCCGCCACTCATTTCGGCACACCCCTCACACGTTTCGTGGCCCCACGGGAGCTCCGCCGAAGGTGCCAGTGGCACAGTCCGCATGCGTCCCCGCCATTCATTTCGGCCCACCCCTCATCGTTTCGTGGCCCTATATGGGGCTCCGCCGAAGGTCCCCGTGGCACAGTCCGCATGCGTCCCCGCCGCTCATTTCGGCACACCCCTCACACGTTTCGTGGCCCCACAGGAGCTCTGCCGAAGGTCTCCGTGGCACAGTTCGCACGCGTCCCCGCCATTCATTTCGGCACACCCTTCACACGTTTCGTGGCCCCATCGGAGCTCCGCCGAAGGTCCCAGTGGCACAGTCCGCATGCGTCCCCACCACTCATTTCGGCCCACCCCTCACACGTTTCGTTGCCCCATAGGGAACTCCGCCGAAGGTCCCCGTGGCACAGTCCGCATGCGTCCCCGCCGCTCATTTCGGCCTACCCCTCACACGTTTCGTGGCCCCATAAGAGCTCCGCCGAAGGTCCCAGTGGCACAGTCCGCATGCGTCCCCGTCATTCATTTCGGCTCATTTCTCACACGTTTCGTGGCCCCATAGGAGCTCTGCCGAAGGTCCCAGTGGCACAGTCCGCATGCGTCCCCGCCATTCATTTGGGCTCATTTCTCACACGCTTCGTGGCCCTATAGGGGCTCCGCCGGAGGTCCCAGTGGCACAGTCCGCATGCGTCCTCGCCACTCATTTCGGCTTATTTCTCACACGTTTCGTGGCCCCACAGGAGCCCCGCCGAAGGTCTCAGTGGCACAGTGCGCACGCGTCCCCGCCATTCATTTCGGCACACCCCTCACACGTTTCGTGGCCCCACGGGAGCTCCGCCGAAGGTCCCAGTGGCACAGTCCGCATGCGTCCCCGCCATTCATCTCGGCCCACCGCTCACACGTTTCGTGGCCCTATAGGGGCTCCGCCGAAGGTCCCAGTGGCACAGTCCGCATGCGTCCTCGCCGCTCATTTCGGCACACCCCTCACACGTTTCGTGGCCCCACAGGAGCTCTGCCGAAGGTCTCCGTGGCACAGTTCGCACGCGCCCCCGCCATTCATTTCGGCACACCCCTCACACGTTTCGTGGCCCCACAGGAGCTCCGCCGAAGGTCCCAGTGGCACAGTCCGCATGCGTCCCCGCCACTCATTTCGGCCCACCCATCACACGTTTCGTTGCCCCATAGGGAACTCCGCCGAAGGTCCCCGTGGCACAGTCCGCATGCGTCCCCGCCATTCATGTCGGCACACCCCTCACACGTTTCGTGGCCCCGTAGGAGTTCTGCCGAAGGTCCCAGTGGCACAGTCCGCATGCGGCTCCGCCATTCATTTCGGCACACCCTTCACACGTTTCGTGGCCCCGTAGGGAATTCCACCGAAGGTCTCCGTGGCGCAGTCCGCATGCGTCTCCCTCACCCAGTACAGCGTTACGTGGCCCCATATGGAGCTCCACCGAAGGTCCCCGTGGCGCAGTCCGCACGCGGTTCCCCCACCCAGTACAGCGTGTCGTGGCCCCATAGGGAGCTCCACCGAAGGTCCCCGTGGCGCAGTCCGCATCTTAGACTCCGGGAGGAAAGGTTCCAGAACGGCCACATGATTGGGTGCTACTGGGACACCGTGGCGCGGTGGATGAACATGCGGGCACAGCGGGACGCGGACGTCCTGAAGAAGCCCTTTTTCCTCGGGCAGGCCGCCGACAGGTCTGCCCCGACGATGAGCAGAAAGGACGCCGCCAAGATGATGAACTGTGGCAACCCGAAGAACACCGGTGGCATGCACGGGCTTCTCCCAATGCGCGTGGGCATGCGGATGCGGTTGCTGGAGGCGCTGGGCCTCAAGAGCGGCCTCGTCAAGGATGCCGAGGGGCAGATCGTGCACATCGTCGTGGACCCTCGAGATCGGGGCGACGTCGACAAGGCCGAGAGAGACGGGGAGAAGAGGATCTATCTGAAGCACTTGCCGCTGGGGTTCTGGGTGCGCATGGAGAAGTACGCGAGCGCGCCCCCTTCGTGGACGACCTTAAGCGCAACGACGAGAGCCTCACGGGTGACCTCGCGGGCCCGCTGGTGTCCATCGAGCCTCGCAGGTCGGAGCCGTTTGCCTTCCGCACCTCCAAGGTCACCCGAACGGGCTTCCCGTTCTCGCACGGCGGGGTCATCGCCACGGTGGCGGGCCAGGGGCGCGCCATGCGCGAAGTCCACGGGGCGAGCGAACAGCGCTCTGGGGCAGTTTTCGGCCAGACCTGCTGGGCGCGAGCAGTCCGCGGCCAGACCTTCTCTCGGCCCCGTGGACTCTCGCCCTGGGCCGTCGCCTTTCCAGCGTGCTGCTCCCTCGGCCGACGTCGCCCAGGCGTGTTCCTGGACTGCGGCCGCCACGAAGTGGGGGGCGGCGAGGAGGGGGGCGACGACTGGTGGCTGGAACTCTACGCGCCGCTCTCGCGCGCCACGCGCCACGAGGACCTCCTGCTCATGCGGGCGCCGCGCGTCGAGTTCTTCCTGGCAGGGCCGCCGGAGGGCTTGCGGAAGCAGCTGGAGCTGTTTGCTGCGCGCGCGAAGCGGTGCAGGAGGGAGGCGACGGCCCTCGCCAGGGAGCCGGGCTTCACCGAGTTTATCCGAGAGGATTGATCTGAGGAGCGGCCCGCCCGAGCTTCGCCGTCTCTCGACGGTTTGACTACTTGTTTGGCCTCGCGCCGCGGACGACCCGCGCGCGTCGCTGGGGACCTCTCGGGGCGACCGGCGCGCGTCGCAGGAACTCCGCGCTGCGTTCTGCCCCGCGCCTCGCTCGCCCGTCGTCGCTCTGCCCAGCGGCCACAGCCTAGCCCGCTATCAGCCAGCCAGCTAGCTCTCTTTGCCCCGCGCAGCGGACGACCCGCGCGCGTCCTAGGAACTCCGTGTTGCGTTATGCCCTGCGCCTCGCTCGCCCGTCGTCGCTCTGCCCAGCGGCAAGGAGCTTTGGCCGCTATCAGCCAGCCAGCTAGCTCTCTTTGCTCCGCGCAGCGGACTACCCGCGCGCGTCGCTGAGACCCCTCCTGGGCGACCGGCGCGCGTCGCGGGGACTCCGTGCTGCGTTCTGCCCAGCGCCTCGCTCGCCCGTCGTCGCTCTGCCCAGCGGCAAGGAGCCTTGCCCGCTATCAGCCAGCCAGCTAGCTCTCTTTGCTCCGCGCAGCGGACGGCCCGCGCGCGTCGCCGGGACGCCCCCGGGGCGACCAGCGCGCGTCGCGGGGACCCCGCGCAGCGCTGCGCCCGCAGCCTTGGACTTTTGAGTGCGCGGGCAAAGAGGGAGTAAACGAAGGGGAGGAAGCGGGCGCGATCCTCGCGGGGGGGCGCGCCGACACTGGCGTCGCGGCGCGCGGGCGACGCCGCCGGGGAGTCCCAGGGAAGCTCCTTGCGGCGGCCACGCCCAGCGTCACGGATACACAGAGGCAGTCATTCTAAAACTAATGACATTCATATACAAGTACGCCATGCTTTGTCATACTCGCAGCCATGCGCGTAGACTCGCTCGCGCGCAAATTCATTCACAGTCAGACGCACTCGCGCTCAGATTCACCCGCGCTCAGTCTCCCTACGTACTCAGATCAATCGCTTTCGTTCGCGTTGTGTACCTCGCCACTCATTTCGGCACACTCCTAGCACGGTTCGTTGCCTCATAGAGATCACCGCCGAAAAAGTGAATCACAACTGCGGTACTCACACCTGCATATGCTTGGGTCCTTCGTCAGGTATTTTTTTGTAGCTGCTTCGGCCTCAAAAATGGTTTTGGCCAGGATCTCTGCCGCGGCCTCGTGTTGAAACACCTCTTCCTCCTCTTCCTCCTCCTCCTCGTCCTCCCCCCCCCGCGTCTTCACCTGCAGCGGCGTCGATTCTGGCTGGCTGGTCCGCACCGAGTCAGGTTCTCCGGCGATCTGGCCACATGCTTGCATGGCGCTGGCGTGTGCCCTGACGCACCCGATCCGATTCGATTTCGGCTTCGTGCTGATGCCGCCTAATCCCGCGCACACTCCGATTTGACCTGACTTCCCGATGCGAGACTGGCTGGTCCTGCCTCGGTGGTAGCGGCCTTTGGACTTCGGGGAGAGTGGGCCGCACCTGGAGCGCAGCGCCCACCTGGTTAGGGCGGGCGGCAACGGGGGGGGGATCGAGAATTGTAGGAAGGTGGCCCTGATCGGACGGGGCTAGGATTAAGTCGGGCCTGTCCCCCATACAGGGGGATTTTCAACGAAAAATACAACATATTCCAAAAATGGTCCAAACATAATCCAACAATATTTGAGTATTTTTGGGGTGTTTCTCATTTTTCGTCGAAAATATCCCTGTAGGGGGACAGGCCCGACTGAAGGCTGGGACGAGGATAAATCCGTTCCAGAGCGTTCTGGAACGCCCGAGACATCCTCCAGAGCCGCCAGTTCTCAGAGACTCTCGATTTATCCTCACCCGATTTCATCCCCGTCCTGGTTTCGTCTTGCCCAGAAGCGGCCCCTGAACTGCCACCGCGTGCCCAAAAGGTGTACGAGAGGTGGACGTTTCGGCACCCCACGTTTGTTGCCCCCCAGACTCACAAGCATCCGCAATGGAGGCCGAGGCTTCTCGTGTGTCGTCTGCGGACCCGGGGCCCCCAAAGGACGGTCCCGGACGCGAGGCCCCTCCCCGGGAAACTGCCAAGAGGCTCGGGGGCCCAGCGTTGAGCAGAGCGGGGCATCGGACCGAGGCCTGGGGGCCACGATGGCCCCTGCAGCCCGTCGTTTTGGACCGGTAGGGGCCAGCTGGCCCTGGGTGGCTCGCTTCGCTCGCGCCCGTTCGCGGCCTTGAGGGCCCCTGCTGTTGCCCCTGGGGCCATCCAGGGGTTCGGGCTTGCAGGGGCAGGGCTCAAGAGCGCCTGTCTGTCCCTTGCTTCTCGGCCCCTCGTCCTCCCCGCCCGTTCCCCCCTTCCTTCCGTCGTTCTCCCTCTCTCCTCCCTCTCCCCTTTCCTGGCTCCGCTCGAGGTGTTCCCGTATCGTTGCGGGGAGGGGGTCCCTCGATTTCAGTTTGACATCGATGTGAGCAGAGTGTCTCACACGCGCCCTGCGGTCTCCATCATGCTTCAGATCATGAGGCTTGGCTGTATGCAGAGTTGCCAGCCAGCTAGCCTCCCCCTCCCCCTCCTCCTACTCCCTTCCCGTTCTTCCATTTCCTTCCCTATCCCTCCTGCTGCGCCCTCTCCCTCTTCTCCCTCCTGTTCCCCTCTGTCCTCCTGCTCGTCTCTCTTGCTCCCCCTTCCTCCTCCTGCTCACCCTCCCTCCTGCTCCTCCTTCTTCCTCCCTGGCGCAAGACTCTCTCTTCTCTTGGATGAGTCTGTCTCCCTTCTCCTGCTTGTCCTGCTCCTCCCTCCCTCTCCTCATCTGCCCCCCCCTCCTCCCCCCCAAAAAAGTCGCCCCTCGGACTTGCCTTGAGGTGCGCTCTGGCGAGAATCTCGAGGCGAGTCCAGCCGTGGCGACGAGGTTCCCTGGAGTCCCACATCTACTTTGGTAAGCATCCCCCTAAAAAGACCTGATCTTCGAGCTTCGTTCCTCGATCCTCCTCCTCCTCCAGCCTCCTCGCCTGCTCCTGTTGGCGCGGCAACTTCCGAGTGCATGAACAGTTAGCTCCCAGACTGGATTCGCGGGTGGGCTCGACAGTTCGCATGCCCGGTCGGGTGAAACGGTGGGAGCATGGCATGGGGTGCTCAAAGCCTGCCGCACGGAGGTGGCTTCGGTCCTGCCGCCAGGCCTTCTCCTCGATACGTGCGGCGTTCCGGAAAGGGCCTCGCATTCGAGGGGCCGAGATCTCTTCCTCGGCGAGAGGCGGCGGAGGCCGGCGGAAGCAAACCGGCGGCGGGTCCGCTGGCAGAAGCTGGTGGCAGCTCGCAGGAAGCTGGCGGAAGGAAAAAGTTGTTCCCCAAGAGATGTCACAACACTTTCGGATACAACTCCGGGAGGTCCAATTCTGACTTTGCCTTGGTCCGCAATCCGGTTTCATCCACCCTAGTCCCGCTCAGTCCCGCTCAGTCCGGCTTGACCCCGCTTAATCCGGCTTGATCCCGCTTGATCCGCCGCCCAATCTGGCGTAGCAGCCTCCCAGTGGAGCCCAATCCTCCTTAACCCTTGCGACGAAAACCTCCCAGTAACTGCCTCCTCAGACATTTTTCCTCAGGGTTTCAGGCACGAGCCACAGGACCGCCTCCCTAGCCGGGGGGCGCCGGGAAAACCAGCTTGGTGAAGAAGCTGGTTCGCTGCCACTGCGATCCCCCGACGCCATGCTCTTTTCAGAACGTCGACACCTAGAGATCTCGACCTAGTCTCCGGGACCGGTTTTTCATCCTGAGTCGTTTTTTGACGGTCCCGAGGCCCAGCAAGAGCCCCCCGAGGCCGAAAATCGTGAACACCTTCTTCCGTACTTTTTCCCGACGCGAGGCGGTCAGGGTCTCTCGTCCGCGCCCCAGGGTCCGCGTGGGCCGCGGGCGGACTGCAGCAGTGCGCGAGCGGTCTGTTTGCACGCAGGACCTCCGCTGGTTCTTGGAAACGACACGGCCGTTTTCCCCGTTTTCAGTTTTGCCAGTTCTCCTGGCTCCGGCGCCGCTTTTTTCTGGTTCCGTCGCCATTTTCGTTCTGGTTCGGGCTGTAGTTTTGATTTCGGAGCCGTTTTGTTGTTTTGTTGATTTGTGTATGTTGTTTCGGCGAACCGTTTTTTGTTGAAAGAGGTCCCTGCCCTCAAGATCAATTGTTTTTAGGGGAAACTTGTAAACCACTGCCCTGGCGGTTCCAAGAACCACAAATGCAGGCTAGGCTCTCCCTTTTGGCTGCCCCCCAGTTGTTTGGTTCTGTGGTCGATTTTGTCGGACCGTCGTCATTGGTGCACACTTGACCACTTGGAGCTGCACCGCTACGCTGCAGGTCCCCTCACTGCTGCTTGCAACTCCCGCGCTGCCTGTGTATGCTAAAACTCCCTTTTGCCTCTCGGCCTCCTCCCTCCTTGAAGGACGGCCAGTTCGCTAGTGAATGCCCCTGCCTAGCTGTGCGCTGGAGCGGATTTCGCCGCCTCGCCGCTGACAAACAAGGGTATGCTAAAACAAAATCTGTTAGCCCCCCCTCGCCAGGCGCGCCGCCCGTAGGGCTGGGTGCCCAGAGGAGGGCGGGCCTCCGGAGGCGCGGCCGCGGGCGAGATGGGCGAGCCACAGGAGGCGGAGCCCGGGGCCGGAAGGACGGCGGAGGACAGGCGGTCTACCCCAAAATGAGTTTGTTCGTCGAATCTACGAAGCTACGTAGAGTAATACCGGAGAAAAGCCCCAATCATAATCTTTTCAGGGCTATGGGGCTATAGGGCCATAGGGCTATGGGGCTATAAGGCTATGGGGCCATGCGGCTATAGTTAGGGCTATAGGGCTAGAAGGCTATAGGGCTATAGGGCTGTAGGGCTATAGGGCTATATGGTTATAAGGTATAAGGCTGTAAGGCCTCAGGGCTACAGGGCTGTAGGCCTACTGGGCACCCGGACCCGGGCACCCGAGCACCTGGGCACCTGGGCACCCGGGCATCCGGGCGTGCCGCCGAAATCGGCGCCATACCTCACCTACACATATGAATCCGCTAGGACCCCTACTGAGGCGAGCTCTGATTGCGGAATGATCCGTGCATCTACGATTAAGTCAGGCATGTCCTTTTACAGGAGGAATGTTCAACAATTGTCAAAGAATAGTCATGGGACGACTTTTTGAGTTCTAGTTGTTTTTTTCTATTTCCCCACATCCTAAGTGTGGATGTTGTTTTCATCATCATTATCATCATCATCATCATCAGCATCATCATCATCATCATCATCGTCATCATCATCATCATCATCACCATCATCATCATCATCATCATCATCATCATCATCATCATCATCATCATCATCATCATCATCATCATCATCATCATCATCATCATCATCACCGAGGCAATGCGCTGGTCGCGCTCGCTGGGGCGGGCGCTGCTGGCGGCGGGATCCCCTGGGCCGCCTGGTGGGCCCTCCAGGCCGCCCAGGACCCGCGTGTGCGCGAAGTGGCGGCGGAGGCAGGCGCTGCAGGAGCAGCCGCGGCCTCTGCCGCGGCCGAGGCGGCCGCCTCTTGGATGGACGAGTCCGTCCGGAGCGACGTGGAGGCCCTGTGCTTTCTTCGCTGGAGGCTTTACGTCATCGTCGCGTCCGCCGTCGCCGCACTCCTCTTTACCAACCTCCTGATGGCCTGCTGCTGCTGCTGCGGGTGCGCGCCCCTTGGATTCTTCGGGGGCAGGGCCTGGGCAGGATGG
The DNA here is from genome assembly GCA_963575745.1 of Prorocentrum cordatum. Taxonomy (NCBI): domain Eukaryota; class Dinophyceae; order Prorocentrales; family Prorocentraceae; genus Prorocentrum; species Prorocentrum cordatum. The sequence continues at coordinate 28,544 of CAUYUJ010016702.1, forward strand.
AATCCGCCGCCGCCGTCGCCGCCGCGCGCCTCGGCCGCCCAGCTCGCGGAGCTCGCCGACTTCGTGGAGGCTGGCGGCCCAGCCGCCGTCGATGCAGCCGCAAGCCGCTTGGCGGTCACGCCCGCCGCTGTTCGCGCTTGGCTGGTTCATTGGCGGGTGGCTCATTTCGGGCCTCGCCGCTTATGAGATGGCGAGCCTCGCAGGTGCCGCATCCCTCGGGGGCTGGGTGCGGGACTTGACCGAGGAGGGGGCCACCCGCACCCTGGGCCACCAACACTCAGCCCTGACTGGGCCGCTCTGCGGGCCATTGTCGACGCTGGTCGGGAGCAGTCTATCCAATCAGCCGTCGCTGCCCTGGGTGGCACGCGTGGCGTCGGCGGTGCAGCAGGAGCCGACGGAAGAGATGCTGGCGCTGCCGGCGCCGCTGGCGCGGCGGGCGCTTGCCACGGAGGAGGCGGCGGCGGAGGCCTTGGTGGCGTATGCCGTTCTGTGTTTGACAATGGGGTGTCCGTTCCAGTGGCAGGCGTGCAACTGGACCCTGCCTTGGTGCAGCTCCGGCATGACCTCGGAGCGAGAGTGGCGCACCTCGAGCAGCTTCTCGGGACGACGCCGTTGGCCAACGAGGCGTTCGAGGAGGCGCGAGAGGGGGTGGAGGATGAGTTCGGCATGCAGCCCCCCACGCGCACCGAGTCCCTTGAGAGCGACGCGCCCACGCCTCCAGGAGCCGGTGGGGCAAGCGAAGCCGGTGCTGACGTTGACCACGTCCGTGGGCGTGTCCTGGGGGATGCCAGCCCATCCTCGGGCGCGGCTGCTGCTGGTGGAGCCCCGCTGCCGCTCAGAGGGGCGCTCAGAGGGGCGCTCGACGAGGTGCAGCGCGACCTCGAACGGAGGATCGCTTATCTCGAGGTCTGCGTGGGGGACCGGCCTTGTACTCTGACGCCGATTGCGCAGCTGGCAGGGGGTGCTGGTGAGGTGCTGGAGGCGGAGGAGGTTGAGGAGGCGTTGGAGGCGGAGGCCGTCACGCCAGTATCGACGGCGTCGCGCGGGTCGACGTGGCGCTGGGAGGGGCACTTCGGGGTAGCTCCCTCGACCCCTCCAGGCGGCCCCGCCGTGCACGGCCAGGAGGCTGAGGAGAGAGGAGGGGTGTGGAGAGCAGCCGAGGTGATTGCAGCAGAGGGCTCTGCAGGTGGTGGGGAGGCGCCGACGCTGACGCTGGGGCAGGTGGTGTCCGCGCTGCCGCCTCGCCTGGCAGGGCTATGGATGTCGTTGTCGAGGCGGGTGCTCTGATGGAGCCCCCTGCAGCGCTGCTGCTTTGCACGCCTCGACGGCGGTCGACGCGGCAGGCTGTGGTGTGCAGAGACTGTCGCCGCCGCTGCGAGCGGAGGTGCACGGTCTGGTGGTGCCCCGCGTGCGAGCGGGCGGCTTGCAGCACTTGCCACACCAGGCGGCGACGGGGGCTTGCTGGCTACGGGCGTTCGGAACGAACTCCTGCCGAACGTCTGGGTGATGCTGCGCAGCTCGCGGCGCCCGTCCAGCAGGCGCCCGCCGCCGGGCCCGCCCCCGCCGGCGCGGCGCCATGTGCGGCTGCCTTGGAGGACGAGGCCCTTCCGCCTGCGCTCACGGACGGCTCGGTGGCAGAGGGAGTGGACATCGCCGTGGTCCTTGAATCGTTGGCTGCGGCCGGCCCCACGCTCGGGACGGTCGATCTGGGCAGGTTGCCGCGGCATCTCGTTGCGCGCATGGCGGATGTATGCGCCGCGGCCATGGGCGAGTTCGCCGAGGTTTATTGGCAGCGCGGGCCCGCCGCAGAGGCCCATGCCAGGCGGGCAGCCTTGGTTCTCTACTTCCTGCCCACGCTCATGGCGCATCCGACGCCGAAGGCGGACGAAGAGGATGCTAGCGGGGTGCCTGCCGCGGGGGGTGGCCAGCCTGGGCGGGCGTTCAGCTCGGACGTCCGGCATCGCATCAAGCTCGCGGAGTGCTGTCGGTTAGGCGAGCTGCTGGACATCTATTCCCGTTCGGTCCAGGCTTGGGCGGACCACAGCGCGCGGCGGCGTCTCGCTGCCAGTGCGCGGCCGCCCGCCTCCGCCAGCCAGACCCGGTTCAAACGGGTGGTGGAGGTGCTGCGGCGCAAGGGTGTTGCTCGGGCCCTGCCGATTTTACGGGCGTTGCCAAGCGCGCCCCACGACGAGGCCACCTTCGGGGCGATGCGCGACCTGGTGGATGTCCACGCCGAGGACGCCGCGCGGGCCCAGGTGCTGGAGGAGGCCTCGAGCATCCTTGCAGACGCAGGGGTGCGGCCGATCCGCGTCTCGCAGCGCGACGTGGTTCTTGAATCCTACGCGCTGAATGCTGCGGCAGCGCCCGGGCCGAGCGGATGGTCAAATGCCCTCCTGCTGCGGATCGTGCGTGCGCGGGCTGGCCCTGCGGCCCTTGCAGCTTTCGCGGGGGTGGTCACGCATGGGCTCCTGTCTGCAGCTGACGCGGTGCTGTGGGGCGCCGCTGTTATAGCACCTGTGAATCAGGGGCGGCGTCGGCAGGACGGTTCGTGGAAGTACCGTCCTGTCGGGTTCATGGAGGCGCCGTTGAAGTTCGTCGAGGGCATCGCTGTCAAGAAGCAGCTCGCCATGATCCGGCGGCGCGTGGAGCCTGGCGCCTTGGGGCTCACCCCAGAGGGCATCCCACTGTGCATCAAAACGTTGCGGGCGTGGGCCGCGGACATGGCCGCTGCTGCAGAGCCGAACCTTGCGGCGCCGAATGCGGGAGCCGTCGACAACGCGACCATCGTGAAGTTGGACTTAGAGAGCGCATACGGGCGTTTGCACCGAGCTGGTGCGTTACGGCGCGTCCGAGCGGCAGCGGCGCCCTTGGCCGAGCTCTTGGCCTCGCAATGGCGGGCTGGATCGTCGCGCATCTGGATTCGCGTCGATCGCGCTTGGCGCGCGGTGGACACATGCACAGGCGGCACCCAGGGATCCTTCCTCATTAAGGTCGTCTTTGACATCGTGGTCCATGCCATCATGATGGACGGTATCGGCCGGGAGCGGCTCCGAGCCCCAGGCGGAATGCCTGCCAGCATCGGCATCGCGGATGACTGGTATGTCGCCGCTGCGGCATCGGCAGCCACGCGGGTTTTGGAAGACTTGGAGGTCCAGCTCGCAGCGGAGAACCAGCGGCTGGTTCCTGCCAATTGCGCTGCGTATTTCCCTGCCGTGGATGCCGGGCTGGAGTCCCTCGGCCCCGCAGGCGAGGCCTTGAGCCGGCGCGTCTCGAGGTCGTTCGGGGGCTTGGAGGCGCTGGGGTCGGCGCTGCAGGGCCGCTGTACTATGCGCGTCCGCGCGACTAGCGCTATCCAGGAGGAGGGCCCCGCGAAGGCGCGAGCCGAGGAGGTTTGCAAGCTGTGCCAGGCTCTGCTGGACATGATCCGTTGCAGCACCCACCCTGGCACTTGCCATGCGGTGTGCACCATGCTGGCGCGGAGCGTTTCGAGAAGGCTGGATTATGACGTGCGGCTGTGCCCACCGTGGGCGCTAACGTCAGCCTTGCAGCGCGCGGCGGCAGCAGTGCAGGAGGTCTTAGAGGCGCTCGCGGCGCAGCGCCTCGACCTCGACAGCATGGCCATCGCGGGCGTGCACACCTTCCTCGGTGGCTTCGGCACCCGGCCGGCTGATTTGCCGCATGCGCGGGTGGCATATTGGGCTTGCCACGTTGCAGTCCAGGCTGATGTGACTGAGGTCGCGTCCCGGCTCGGGCGCCCTGCCGCGGTGCACCCCGGCGCACCCATCGCTGCCCGTGCGCGGGACGAGCTCGCCAGCTGCGGCCTCCAGCTCTGCCCCGGGCGCATCGACTTCACGGCCGATGCGCGGCTCGAGTATGAAGCCAGCCCCTGGGTTACCGAGCTGTGAGCGGAGGCGGTGTTTGACTTCCACGCCGAGGTAGACGATGCCCTTGGCGGCC
>CAUYUJ010016702.1:37500-87500 GCA_963575745.1 Prorocentrum cordatum
GACGACGACGACGACGACGACGACGACGGCGGCGGCGGCGGCGGCGGCGGCGGCGGCAGCGGTTGCGGCGGTAGCGCTGGCGACAGCAACGGCGACGACGACGATGACGACGGCTACGGCGACGGCGACGGCGGTCGCGGCGACGACGACAACGACGACGACGACGGCGGCGACGGCGGCGGCGGCGATGACGGCGACGACGGACGGGGGCGGACGGAGACGGACGAACGACTACGCTGGACGACGACGACGGCGACGGCGACGCCGACGACGATGATGACGACGACGACGACGGCGACGGTGGCGGTGGCGACGACGGCAACGGCGACGGCGACGACGACGGCGTCGGCGACGGCGGCGGTGGCGACGACGGCGACGGCGACAATGACGATGACGATGACGGGGGCGGCGGCGGCGATGACGGCGACGACGGACGGGGGCGGACGGGGACGGACGAACGACTACGCCAGACGACGGACGACGACGACGACGACGACGACGACGACGACGACTGTGGTGGCGGCAGCGGCGGCGGCGGCGGCAGGAGTGACTGCGGCGGCGACGGCGGCGGCGGCGACGAATGCGACCACGACGGACGACGACGACGACGACGACGACGACGACGACGACGGTGGCGGCGGCGGCGATGACGGCGACGACGGACGGGAGCAAGCGGGGACGCACGAACCACTACGCCATTCGACCGACGACGACGACGACGAGGACAACAAAGACGACGACGACGACGACGACGACGACGGCGGTGGCGACGACAACGACGACGACTGCGGCAGAGGTGGCAGCGGCGGCGGCTGCGGCAACGGCAACGGCGATGACGACGGCGATGGCGACGGCGGCGGCGTCGGCGACGACTGCGACTTCGACGACGACGACCACTGCTGCGGTGGCGGCGATGACGGCGACGACGGGGGGGGCGGGGGCGGACGGGGACAGACGAACGACTACGCAGGACGACGGACGACGACGACGACGACGACGACGAAGACGATGACGACGACGACTGCGGCGGCGGCGGCGGCGGCAGCGGTGTCGGAGGCGTCGGCGGCGGCGACGGCAACGGCGACGACGAGGACGACGGCGACGGCGTCGGCGACGGCGGCGGCGACGACGACGACGGTGGCGGCGGCCGCGATGACGTTTTCGACGGACGGGGGCGGACGGGGACGGACGAACGACTACGCCAGACGACGGACGACGACGCCGACGACGACGATGACGACGACGGCGGCGTCAGCGGTTGCAGCGGCGGCGACGGCGGCGGCGGCGACGACGACGACGATTGTGGTGACGACGGCGACGGTGACGGCGGCGACGGTGACGACGGCGACGGCGACGACGACGACGACGACGATGGTGGCGGCGGCGGCGATGACGGCGACGACTTTCGGGGACGTGCAGGGACGGACAAACGACTACGCCAGACGACGGGCGACGACGACGACGACGACAACGACGACGACGGTGGCGGCGGCGATGACGGCGACGCCTTTGGATGCAAACGGGGACGGACGAACGGCTGCGCTGGACGACGGACGACGACGACGACGACGACGACGACGACGACGACGACGACGACGAAGAAGAAGAAAAAGAATAAGGAGCAAGAGGAGGAGGAAGAAGAAGAAGAAGGCGAATAATAATATGAAGAAGACGACGACGACGATGGCGGCGGTGGCGGCGGCGGTGGGGGCGTTAGCGGCGGCCGCGGCGGCGGCGGCGTCAACGGCAACGACGACGACGGCGTCGACGACGACGGCGGCGGTGACAACGACGACGACGACAACGGTGGCGGCGGCGGCGATGACGGCGACGAAGGACGGAGGCGGACGGGGACGGACGAACGACGACGACGGTGGCGGCGGCGGCAGCGGCGGCGGCGGCGGCGTCAGAGGTGGGGGCGGCGGCGGCGGTGGCGGCGGCGATGGCAACGACGGCGACGACGACGGCGACGGCGACGACGGCGACGACGACGACGACGACGACGGTGGCGGCTGCGGCGATGACGTCGACGACGGACGGGGGCGGACGGGCACGCGCGAATGACTACGCCAGACGACGGACGACGACGACGACGACGACGACGACGACGACGACGACGACGACGACGACGACGACGACGACGACGACGACGACGGCGGCGGCGGCGACGACGACGACGACTGCGGCGGCGGCGGCTGCGGCAGCGGTGGCGGCCGCGGCGGCCGTGGCGACGGCAACGGCGACGGCGACGACGACCGCGACGGCTACGGCTGCAGCGGCGACGACGGCGACGACAACGACGACAACGACAACGACGACGGTGGCGGCGGTGGCGATGACGGCGACGACGGACGGGGGAGGACGGGGAGGGACGAACGACTACGCCGGACGACGGACGACGACGACGACGATGGCGACGACGACGATAACGGCGGCGGCGGCGGACGCAAGCGGCGACGACTGACGACCGACGGCGACGGCGACGGCGTACTACATGTGATGACGGACGACGGTGGCGACAGTGGCGACGGACGGACTGATGGACTGACGCACGGCACGAAAACGGACGACGACGGCGACAACGACGACGACGTCGGCTGCGGCACGTTGGCTGGCGACGACGGCGCGCGACGGACTGCGACGACGACGACGACGACAAGGACGGACGACAGACGACGACGGCGACGGCGGCGGCGAACACACAGATGGACGGGGACGGGGGAACTCCGTCGACGCCGACTGACGACGAGCAGTGGAAGAGGAAGGCAGAGACCATTGCGACGATACGCGGCGAACGACGACGACAGACGACGACGCATGACAGACGAATGCGACGACGACGACGACGGCGCGGGCGGCGGCGAAATGTGCGACGACGATCCCTGGATTTTAGAGTTAAGCTGGGCATGTCCTTCTACAGGAGGAATATCCAACAATAGTCAAGAAATCGTATGGGGACGTTTTCTTAATAGTATTCTTTGTTCTTTGGAAGTATTTTTTTTGACTATTTATAAATCTCGTTCAAAATCCGCCTTGTAGGGGGACATGCCCGACCTAATTTTAGAGTTGATCTTTGTTCTGTGGGGCCGCCCGCGTTGCCGCGGCTGGCTTCGCTTCGAAATGACCTGCTGCGGACAGCTTCGGGCTGGCCGGACGGTCGGGGAGAGGGACGAGGAAGGGAGGCCCCCGAGCCCACAAAAGCCAACCGGCGAACATCTTTGAAGCCCAAGCGGTCTTTCAGGGGCCCTGTCGTCCCGGGCGCGTCCTCAGACTCCCGACGCCGGTCTACTTCCCCGGCAGTATTTCTTTTTCGCCCAGGGCCGTTCCGGGGCATAGTGACGGCCCCCAGAGCCCGCAAAGTCTCAACCACCCTCCTCGCTTAGGATGCACCTCCTGGGTCATATTCAATTCATCATCGGCGCTGGTAGATCCGTTGTCAAAGACGGCTTCAGTCCGTCTTAATATGACTAAATCTTGGGATTAGTCTGGCATGCTGGCCCCTTCATCGGGCCGACATCCTTGAATCGTTCTTGCGAAGACCTCCCAGGAGTTGCCTCCTAACCGTCCGTCGTTGTTTTTCACCGGCGCGGGGAGGTTGCAGCCGCCTGGGGGGCTGATGTGGCCTAGCATAGGTTCCAGCCGGCAGAAAGGGGGGAGAAGGCGGCCTTTTCGTCACCGCAGCTGGACGCGGCTCCAACCGCTTGTCAGTTTCGACCCTGGGAAGGGTCTGGGGACCGAGTTTGCGTGAATTTGCCTGCGTCCCTCCTCTTGACCGCTCTTCTCTAGGCCTATCCAGCTCAGAGCCCCAGACCGCCAGCAGGCGGAGCGGGGGGTCTCGGCTTGGAGGCCCAGGGTTGCGGGGCCCTGCCTGCGCCCGAGGCCGACAGGGCGGGCGACGGGATGAGCATCCAGCGGGTGGTCAGATTCGGAGGCGCGGCCGCGGCCGAGACGGGCGAGCCAGAGGAGGCCGATCTTGGGGCCGGACGAACGGCGGAGGACACTCAGCAGGCGACTGTGACCGCGACGACGACGGGCGAAGGACGACGGACGGCAGAACAGACACGGCGGCGGCGGACGGACAGACGCACGGGGTCGGGCGGGGACGGACGAACGATTACGCCGGACGACGGGCGACGACGACAACGACGAAGACGACGACGACGACGACGACGACGGCGGCGGTGGCGACGACGGCGACGACGACGACGATGACGACGCCGGGGGCGGCGGCGGCGATGACGGCGACGACGGACGGGGGCGGACGGGGGCGGACGAACCACCACGCCAGACGACGGACGACGACGACGACGACGACGACGACGACGACGACGACGACGACGACGACGACGACGACGACGACGGCGGCGGCGGCGGCGGCGGCGGCGGCAGCGGTTGCGGCGGTAGCGCTGGCGACAGCAACGGCGACGACGACGATGACGTCGGCTACGGCGACGGCGACGGCGGTCGCGGCGACGACGACAACGACGACGACGACGGCGGCGACGGCGGCGGCGGCGATGACGGCGACGACGGACGGGGGCGGACGGAGACGGACGAACGACTACGCTGGACGACGACGACGGCGACGGCGACGCCGACGACGATGATGACGACGACGACGACGGCGACGGTGGCGGTGGCGACGACGGCAACGGCGACGGCGACGACGACGGCGTCGGCGACGGCGGCGGTGGCGACGACGGCGACGGCGACAATGACGATGACGATGACGGGGGCGGCGGCGGCGATGACGGCGACGACGGACGGGGGCGGACGGGGACGGACGAACGACTACGCCAGACGACGGACGACGACGACGACGACGACGACGACGACGACCGACTGTGGTGGCGGCAGCGGCGGCGGCGGCGGCAGGAGTGACTGCGGCGGCGACGGCGGCGGCGGCGACGAATGCGACCAACGACGGCCGACGACGACGACGACGACGACGACGACGACGACGGTGGCGGCGGCGGCGATGACGGCGACGACGGACGGGAGCAAGCGGGGACGCACGAACCACTACGCCATTCGACCGACGACGACGACGACGAGGACAACAAAGACGACGACGACGACGACGACGACGACGGCGGTGGCGACGACAACGACGACGACTGCGGCAGAGGTGGCAGCGGCGGCGGCTGCGGCAACGGCAACGGCGATGACGACGGCGATGGCGACGGCGGCGGCGTCGGCGACGACTGCGACTTCGACGACGACGACCACTGCTGCGGTGGCGGCGATGACGGCGACGACGGGGGGGGCGGGGGCGGACGGGGACAGACGAACGACTACGCAGGACGACGGACGACGACGACGACGACGACGACGAAGACGATGACGACGACGACTGCGGCGGCGGCGGCGGCGGCAGCGGTGTCGGAGGCGTCGGCGGCGGCGACGGCAACGGCGACGACGAGGACGACGGCGACGGCGTCGGCGACGGCGGCGGCGACGACGACGACGGTGGCGGCGGCCGCGATGACGTTTTCGACGGACGGGGGCGGACGGGGACGGACGAACGACTACGCCAGACGACGGACGACGACGCCGACGACGACGATGACGACGACGGCGGCGTCAGCGGTTGCAGCGGCGGCGACGGCGGCGGCGGCGACGACGACGACGATTGTGGTGACGACGGCGACGGTGACGGCGGCGACGGTGACGACGGCGACGGCGACGACGACGACGACGACGATGGTGGCGGCGGCGGCGATGACGGCGACGACTTTCGGGGACGTGCAGGGACGGACAAACGACTACGCCAGACGACGGGCGACGACGACGACGACGACAACGACGACGACGGTGGCGGCGGCGATGACGGCGACGCCTTTGGATGCAAACGGGGACGGACGAACGGCTGCGCTGGACGACGGACGACGACGACGACGACGACGACGACGACGACGACGACGACGACGAAGAAGAAGAAAAAGAATAAGGAGCAAGAGGAGGAGGAAGAAGAAGAAGAAGGCGAATAATAATATGAAGAAGACGACGACGACGATGGCGGCGGTGGCGGCGGCGGTGGGGGCGTTAGCGGCGGCCGCGGCGGCGGCGGCGTCAACGGCAACGACGACGACGGCGTCGACGACGACGGCGGCGGTGACAACGACGACGACGACAACGGTGGCGGCGGCGGCGATGACGGCGACGAAGGACGGAGGCGGACGGGGACGGACGAACGACGACGACGGTGGCGGCGGCGGCAGCGGCGGCGGCGGCGGCGTCAGAGGTGGGGGCGGCGGCGGCGGTGGCGGCGGCGATGGCAACGACGGCGACGACGACGGCGACGGCGACGACGGCGACGACGACGACGACGACGACGGTGGCGGCTGCGGCGATGACGTCGACGACGGACGGGGGCGGACGGGCACGCGCGAATGACTACGCCAGACGACGGACGACGACGACGACGACGACGACGACGACGACGACGACGACGACGACGACGACGACGACGACGACGACGACGACGGCGGCGGCGGCGACGACGACGACGACTGCGGCGGCGGCGGCTGCGGCAGCGGTGGCGGCCGCGGCGGCCGTGGCGACGGCAACGGCGACGGCGACGACGACCGCGACGGCTACGGCTGCAGCGGCGACGACGGCGACGACAACGACGACAACGACAACGACGACGGTGGCGGCGGTGGCGATGACGGCGACGACGGACGGGGGAGGACGGGGAGGGACGAACGACTACGCCGGACGACGGACGACGACGACGACGACGATGGCGACGACGACGATAACGGCGGCGGCGGCGGACGCAAGCGGCGACGACTGACGACCGACGGCGACGGCGACGGCGTACTACATGTGATGACGGACGACGGTGGCGACAGTGGCGACGGACGGACTGATGGACTGACGCACGGCACGAAAACGGACGACGACGGCGACAACGACGACGACGTCGGCTGCGGCACGTTGGCTGGCGACGACGGCGCGCGACGGACTGCGACGACGACGACGACGACAAGGACGGACGACAGACGACGACGGCGACGGCGGCGGCGAACACACAGATGGACGGGGACGGGGGAACTCCGTCGACGCCGACTGACGACGAGCAGTGGAAGAGGAAGGCAGAGACCATTGCGACGATACGCGGCGAACGACGACGACAGACGACGACGCATGACAGACGAATGCGACGACGACGACGACGGCGCGGGCGGCGGCGAAATGTGCGACGACGATCCCTGGATTTTAGAGTTAAGCTGGGCATGTCCTTCTACAGGAGGAATATCCAACAATAGTCAAGAAATCGTATGGGGACGTTTTCTTAATAGTATTCTTTGTTCTTTGGAAGTATTTTTTTTGACTATTTATAAATCTCGTTCAAAATCCGCCTTGTAGGGGGACATGCCCGACCTAATTTTAGAGTTGATCTTTGTTCTGTGGGGCCGCCCGCGTTGCCGCGGCTGGCTTCGCTTCGAAATGACCTGCTGCGGACAGCTTCGGGCTGGCCGGACGGTCGGGGAGAGGGACGAGGAAGGGAGGCCCCCGAGCCCACAAAAGCCAACCGGCGAACATCTTTGAAGCCCAAGCGGTCTTTCAGGGGCCCTGTCGTCCCGGGCGCGTCCTCAGACTCCCGACGCCGGTCTACTTCCCCGGCAGTATTTCTTTTTCGCCCAGGGCCGTTCCGGGGCATAGTGACGGCCCCCAGAGCCCGCAAAGTCTCAACCACCCTCCTCGCTTAGGATGCACCTCCTGGGTCATATTCAATTCATCATCGGCGCTGGTAGATCCGTTGTCAAAGACGGCTTCAGTCCGTCTTAATATGACTAAATCTTGGGATTAGTCTGGCATGCTGGCCCCTTCATCGGGCCGACATCCTTGAATCGTTCTTGCGAAGACCTCCCAGGAGTTGCCTCCTAACCGTCCGTCGTTGTTTTTCACCGGCGCGGGGAGGTTGCAGCCGCCTGGGGGGCTGATGTGGCCTAGCATAGGTTCCAGCCGGCAGAAAGGGGGGAGAAGGCGGCCTTTTCGTCACCGCAGCTGGACGCGGCTCCAACCGCTTGTCAGTTTCGACCCTGGGAAGGGTCTGGGGACCGAGTTTGCGTGAATTTGCCTGCGTCCCTCCTCTTGACCGCTCTTCTCTAGGCCTATCCAGCTCAGAGCCCCAGACCGCCAGCAGGCGGAGCGGGGGGTCTCGGCTTGGAGGCCCAGGGTTGCGGGGCCCTGCCTGCGCCCGAGGCCGACAGGGCGGGCGACGGGATGAGCATCCAGCGGGTGGTCAGATTCGGAGGCGCGGCCGCGGCCGAGACGGGCGAGCCAGAGGAGGCCGATCTTGGGGCCGGACGAACGGCGGAGGACACTCAGCAGGCGACTGTGACCGCGACGACGACGGGCGAAGGACGACGGACGGCAGAACAGACACGGCGGCGGCGGACGGACAGACGCACGGGGTCGGGCGGGGACGGACGAACGATTACGCCGGACGACGGGCGACGACGACAACGACGAAGACGACGACGACGACGACGACGACGGCGGCGGTGGCGACGACGGCGACGACGACGACGATGACGACGCCGGGGGCGGCGGCGGCGATGACGGCGACGACGGACGGGGGCGGACGGGGGCGGACGAACCACCACGCCAGACGACGGACGACGACGACGACGACGACGACGACGACGACGACGACGACGACGACGACGACGACGACGACGACGGCGGCGGCGGCGGCGGCGGCGGCGGCAGCGGTTGCGGCGGTAGCGCTGGCGACAGCAACGGCGACGACGACGATGACGTCGGCTACGGCGACGGCGACGGCGGTCGCGGCGACGACGACAACGACGACGACGACGGCGGCGACGGCGGCGGCGGCGATGACGGCGACGACGGACGGGGGCGGACGGAGACGGACGAACGACTACGCTGGACGACGACGACGGCGACGGCGACGCCGACGACGATGATGACGACGACGACGACGGCGACGGTGGCGGTGGCGACGACGGCAACGGCGACGGCGACGACGACGGCGTCGGCGACGGCGGCGGTGGCGACGACGGCGACGGCGACAATGACGATGACGATGACGGGGGCGGCGGCGGCGATGACGGCGACGACGGACGGGGGCGGACGGGGACGGACGAACGACTACGCCAGACGACGGACGACGACGACGACGACGACGACGACGACGACGACTGTGGTGGCGGCAGCGGCGGCGGCGGCGGCAGGAGTGACTGCGGCGGCGACGGCGGCGGCGGCGACGAATGCGACCACGACGGACGACGACGACGACGACGACGACGACGACGACGACGGTGGCGGCGGCGGCGATGACGGCGACGACGGACGGGAGCAAGCGGGGACGCACGAACCACTACGCCATTCGACCGACGACGACGACGACGAGGACAACAAAGACGACGACGACGACGACGACGACGACGGCGGTGGCGACGACAACGACGACGACTGCGGCAGAGGTGGCAGCGGCGGCGGCTGCGGCAACGGCAACGGCGATGACGACGGCGATGGCGACGGCGGCGGCGTCGGCGACGACTGCGACTTCGACGACGACGACCACTGCTGCGGTGGCGGCGATGACGGCGACGACGGGGGGGGCGGGGGCGGACGGGGACAGACGAACGACTACGCAGGACGACGGACGACGACGACGACGACGACGACGAAGACGATGACGACGACGACTGCGGCGGCGGCGGCGGCGGCAGCGGTGTCGGAGGCGTCGGCGGCGGCGACGGCAACGGCGACGACGAGGACGACGGCGACGGCGTCGGCGACGGCGGCGGCGACGACGACGACGGTGGCGGCGGCCGCGATGACGTTTTCGACGGACGGGGGCGGACGGGGACGGACGAACGACTACGCCAGACGACGGACGACGACGCCGACGACGACGATGACGACGACGGCGGCGTCAGCGGTTGCAGCTGCGGCGACGGCGGCGGCGGCGACGACGACGACGATTGTGGTGACGACGGCGACGGTGACGGCGGCGACGGTGACGACGGCGACGGCGACGACGACGACGACGACGATGGTGGCGGCGGCGGCGATGACGGCGACGACTTTCGGGGACGTGCAGGGACGGACAAACGACTACGCCAGACGACGGGCGACGACGACGACGACGACAACGACGACGACGGTGGCGGCGGCGATGACGGCGACGCCTTTGGATGCAAACGGGGACGGACGAACGGCTGCGCTGGACGACGGACGACGACGACGACGACGACGACGACGACGACGACGACGACGAAGAAGAAGAAGAAGAATAAGGAGCAAGAGGAGGAGGAAGAAGAAGAAGAAGGCGAATAATAATATGAAGAAGACGACGACGACGATGGCGGCGGTGGCGGCGGCGGTGGGGGCGTTAGCGGCGGCCGCGGCGGCGGCGGCGTCAACGGCAACGACGACGACGGCGTCGACGACGACGGCGGCGGTGACAACGACGACGACGACAACGGTGGCGGCGGCGGCGATGACGGCGACGAAGGACGGAGGCGGACGGGGACGGACGAACGACGACGACGGTGGCGGCGGCGGCAGCGGCGGCGGCGGCGGCGTCAGAGGTGGGGGCGGCGGCGGCGGTGGCGGCGGCGATGGCAACGACGGCGACGACGACGGCGACGGCGACGACGGCGACGACGACGACGACGACGACGGTGGCGGCTGCGGCGATGACGTCGACGACGGACGGGGGCGGACGGGCACGCGCGAATGACTACGCCAGACGACGGACGACGACGACGACGACGACGACGACGACGACGACGACGACGACGACGACGACGACGACGACGACGACGACGACGACGACGACGACGGGCGGCGGCGGCGACGACGACGACGACTGCGGCGGCGGCGGCTGCGGCAGCGGTGGCGGCCGCGGCGGCCGTGGCGACGGCAACGGCGACGGCGACGACGACCGCGACGGCTACGGCTGCAGCGGCGACGACGGCGACGACAACGACGACAACGACAACGACGACGGTGGCGGCGGTGGCGATGACGGCGACGACGGACGGGGGAGGACGGGGAGGGACGAACGACTACGCCGGACGACGGACGACGACGACGACGATGGCGACGACGACGATAACGGCGGCGGCGGCGGACGCAAGCGGCGACGACTGACGACCGACGGCGACGGCGACGGCGTACTACATGTGATGACGGACGACGGTGGCGACAGTGGCGACGGACGGACTGATGGACTGACGCACGGCACGAAAACGGACGACGACGGCGACAACGACGACGACGTCGGCTGCGGCACGTTGGCTGGCGACGACGGCGCGCGACGGACTGCGACGACGACGACGACGACAAGGACGGACGACAGACGACGACGGCGACGGCGGCGGCGAACACACAGATGGACGGGGACGGGGGAACTCCGTCGACGCCGACTGACGACGAGCAGTGGAAGAGGAAGGCAGAGACCATTGCGACGATACGCGGCGAACGACGACGACAGACGACGACGCATGACAGACGAATGCGACGACGACGACGACGGCGCGGGCGGCGGCGAAATGTGCGACGACGATCCCTGGATTTTAGAGTTAAGCTGGGCATGTCCTTCTACAGGAGGAATATCCAACAATAGTCAAGAAATCGTATGGGGACGTTTTCTTAATAGTATTCTTTGTTCTTTGGAAGTATTTTTTTTGACTATTTATAAATCTCGTTCAAAATCCGCCTTGTAGGGGGACATGCCCGACCTAATTTTAGAGTTGATCTTTGTTCTGTGGGGCCGCCCGCGTTGCCGCGGCTGGCTTCGCTTCGAAATGACCTGCTGCGGACAGCTTCGGGCTGGCCGGACGGTCGGGGAGAGGGACGAGGAAGGGAGGCCCCCGAGCCCACAAAAGCCAACCGGCGAACATCTTTGAAGCCCAAGCGGTCTTTCAGGGGCCCTGTCGTCCCGGGCGCGTCCTCAGACTCCCGACGCCGGTCTACTTCCCCGGCAGTATTTCTTTTTCGCCCAGGGCCGTTCCGGGGCATAGTGACGGCCCCCAGAGCCCGCAAAGTCTCAACCACCCTCCTCGCTTAGGATGCACCTCCTGGGTCATATTCAATTCATCATCGGCGCTGGTAGATCCGTTGTCAAAGACGGCTTCAGTCCGTCTTAATATGACTAAATCTTGGGATTAGTCTGGCATGCTGGCCCCTTCATCGGGCCGACATCCTTGAATCGTTCTTGCGAAGACCTCCCAGGAGTTGCCTCCTAACCGTCCGTCGTTGTTTTTCACCGGCGCGGGGAGGTTGCAGCCGCCTGGGGGGCTGATGTGGCCTAGCATAGGTTCCAGCCGGCAGAAAGGGGGGAGAAGGCGGCCTTTTCGTCACCGCAGCTGGACGCGGCTCCAACCGCTTGTCAGTTTCGACCCTGGGAATGGTCTGGGGACCGAGTTTGCGTGAATTTGCCTGCGTCCCTCCTCTTGACCGCTCTTCTCTAGGCCTATCCAGCTCAGAGCCCCAGACCGCCAGCAGGCGGAGCGGGGGGTCTCGGCTTGGAGGCCCAGGGTTGCGGGGCCCTGCCTGCGCCCGAGGCCGACAGGGCGGGCGACGGGATGAGCATCCAGCGGGTGGTCAGATTCGGAGGCGCGGCCGCGGCCGAGACGGGCGAGCCAGAGGAGGCCGATCTTGGGGCCGGACGAACGGCGGAGGACACTCAGCAGGCGACTGTGACCGCGACGACGACGGGCGAAGGACGACGGACGGCAGAACAGACACGGCGGCGGCGGACGGACAGACGCACGGGGTCGGGCGGGGACGGACGAACGATTACGCCGGACGACGGGCGACGACGACAACGACGAAGACGACGACGACGACGACGACGACGGCGGCGGTGGCGACGACGGCGACGACGACGACGATGACGACGCCGGGGGCGGCGGCGGCGATGACGGCGACGACGGACGGGGGCGGACGGGGGCGGACGAACCACCACGCCAGACGACGGACGACGACGACAACGACGACGACGACGACGACGACGACGACGACGACGACGACGACGACGGCGGCGGCGGCGGCGGCGGCGGCAGCGATTGCGGCGGTAGCGCTGGCGACAGCAACGGCGACGACGACGATGACGACGGCTACGGCGACGGCGACGGCGGTCGCGGCGACGACGACAACAACGACGACGACGGCGGCGACGGCGGCGGCGGCGATGACGGCGACGACGGACGGGGGCGGACGGAGACGGACGAACGACTACGCTGGACGACGACGACGGCGACGGCGACGACGATGATGACGACGACGACGGCGACGGTGGCGGTGGCGACGACGGCAACGGCGACGGCGACGACGACGGCGACGGCGACGGCGGCGGTGGCGACGGTGGCGACGACGGCGACGACGACGAGGACGATGACGATGACGGGGGCGGCGGCGGCGATGACGGCGACGACGGATGGGGGCGGACGGTGACGGACGAATGACCACGCCAGACGACGGACGACGACGACGGACGACGAATGTGGTGGCGGCACCGGCGGTGGCGGCGGCAGGAGTGACTGCGACGGCGACGGCGGCGGCGACGAATGCGACGACGACGGACGACGACGACGACGACGACGGTGGCGGCGGCGGCGATGACGGCGACGACGGACGGGAGCAAGCGGGGACGCACGAACCACTACGCAATTCGACGGACGACGACGACGACGAGGACAACGAACACGACGACGACGACGACGACGGCGGTGGCGACGACAACGACGACGACTGCGGCAGAGGTGGCAGCGGCGGCGCCTGCGGCAACGGCAACGGCAACGGCGATGACAACGTCGACGGCGGCGGCGGCGTCGGCGACGACTGCGACGTCGACGACGACGACGACGGCTGCGGTGGCGGCGATGACGGCGACGACGGACGGGGGCGGGGGGGCGGACGGGGACAGACGAACGACTACGCAGGACGACGGACGACGACGACGACGAAGAAGATGACGACGACGACGGCGGCGGCGGCGGCGGCAGCGGTGTCGGAGGCGTCGGCGGCGGCGACGGCAACGGCGACGACGAGGACGACGGCGACGGTGTCGGCGACGGCGGCGACGACGACGGCGACGACGGTGGCGGCGTCCGCGATGACGTTTTCGACGGACGGGGGCGGACGGGGACGGACGAACGACTACGCGAGACGACGGACGACGACGACGACGACGACGATGACGACGACAGCGGCGGCAGCGGCGGCAGCGGCGGCGACGGCGGCGGCGGCGACGACGACGACGATTGTGGTGACGACGGCGACGGCGACGGCGGCGACGGTGACGACGACGACGGCTGTGGCGGCGGCGGCGGCGATGACGGCGACGACTTTCGGGGACGGACGGGGACGGACGAACGACTACGCCAGACGACGGGCGACGACGACGACGACGGTGGCGGCGGCGGCGATGACGGCGACGCCTTTGGATGCAAACGGGGACGGACGAACGACTGCGCCAGACGACGAGCGACTTCGTCGGACGACGGACGACTACGACGACGACGACGACGACGACGACGGCGGCGGTGGCGACGGCGGCGGGGGCGTTAGCGGCGGCAACAGGGGTGGCGGCGGCCGCGGCGGTGGCGGCGGCCGTGGCGACGACGGCGACGTCGACGACGACGACAACGGTGGCGGCGGCGGCGATGACGGCGACGACGGACGGGGGCGGACGGAGACGGACGAACGACGACGACGGCGGCGGCGGCAGCGGCGGCGGCGGCGTTAGAGGTGGGGGCGGCGGCGGCGGCGGCGGCGACGGCGACGACGACGACGACGACGGACGGGGGCGGACGGGCACGCGCGAATGACTATGCCAGATGATGGACGACGACGACGATGATGACGACGACGACGACGACGGTGGCGGCGACGACGACGACGACTGCGGTGGCGGCGACGGCTGCGGCAGCGGTGGCGGCCGCGGCGGCGGCGGCGACGGCAACGGCGACGGCGACGATGGCCGCGACGGCTACGGCGGCAGCGGCGACGACGGCGGCAACAACGACGACAACAAAAACGACGACGGTGGCGGCGGTGGCGATGACGGCGACGACGGACGGGGGCGGACGGGGACGGACGAACGACTACGCCGGACGACGGACGACGGCGACGACGATGACGACAACGACGTCGACGTTGACGACGACGGCGACAGCGACGGCGGCGGCGGCGACGACGGCCACGACGACGACGACGACGACGACGACGACGACGACGGCTGTGGCGGCGGCGGCGGCGATGACGGCGACGACGACAGCGGCTGCGGCGGGGGATGGTGGCGGCAGCGACAGACGAGGGACTGCGACGACGACAGCAGACCCCAGGCGACGACGGACGACGGATGACAGTGGCGACATCGTCGGCGGCGCACGGACGGATGGACGGACGGACGACTACGATGACGAAAACGGACTACGACGGCGGCGACGGCGGCTGCGGCAGTTGCGTTGGCCAGCGACGATTGCAGACGATGCGCTGCGACGACGACGACGACGACGACAAGGACGGACGACTGACGACGGCGTCGGTGGCGTGGGCAGACACGGACGAACGTCGACGAGGACGGTCGACGGACCACGGGTGACGGAGGAGGACGCCGACGATTGCGACGAGACACGACGGACGACGGACGGTCAGACGGACGGAGGCGGACGCAAGACGACTGCGACGACAACGCCAACAGCGGCGTCGCGTGCGACGACCACCCTCGAATTTCAAAGCTTTATCTTGCCCAGTGGAAACGCCCGCGTCGCGGCGTATGGATTCGCTTCGAGAATGTGTCACTTGCAGGCTTGGACTGGGCGGAAGGTCGGGTGGGCGATTTATGAAGCGAGGCGACCTCCGCGGCGGCAAAGGCAGAGGACGACAGATGACGGCGTCGTCCTCGCCCTCGTGTCGCAGGTTTCTGGGGCGTTTCCGGGGGGTTGTCGTCGCCACGGCTAGGTTCGGCGCTGGGTGGTTGGGTTGGGTTTTGATTGGGTTCTGATAGGAGGGAAAGCGACGACGAGGACGACAACGACCATGAGGACCACGGACGGACGGACGAACGAGCGGACCGGTCGACCACGACGATTCGACGCGTCCAAACAGGAAAAGGAAGGGAATGAGGACGAGGATCATTATAAATCCAAGACTCATCGACGATATTGGAATAAGCCCTCCCTGCAAGCTCCCTCTCTGAAGGCCCCATACAAGGATCCATTTTTGCTGGAGGGAGGTGCCCCATTGGAAAACAACCGTTTGAACATCTTGAGTTGTGCCAGTACGATGTTTCTGGGACTTCGACGCCGCGAAGCAATCTTACTGCTGCGTCTCGACGATCCTGAATCTTGCCAGAACATTTTGTCCTGGGACTTCATCACCTCTTTGCGCCCCGACAGCCCGACATCGTGCCAACGAAAACCTTGCAATGTAAGCAACACGGATGCGCGCGGGGCTAAGGCGCGAACCGCGTTTTGAAACCGACCTGCCCTCCATCCGCGAAGCTTCTTCAAACATTTGAAGACGAATGTGCGCGGCGCCCACGCGAGAGCCTCATTTTCAAAACGACCCGCCCTCCATCCGTGAAGCTCTTGCATCTGTTTAAGACGGATGCGCGCAGGGCTAAGGAGATGACCACATTTAGAAAACGGCCCGCCCTCCATCTCTGAAGCTCCTGCAAAATCTACGGCGAAACGCCCAGCCTGCCCTTTCGATTGGCCTCGGGGTGCGACAGGGGGGGAGTTATGTATAAGGGAAGAAAGTGGAAAAGCCCCAGAGGCCCATCGGAGGGCGTAGGGCAAACTAGCGAACACATCGTTGAAGCCCATTCGGCCTTTCGGTTGCCCTGGCTTCCTGGGCGCCAACGTGGAACCTTGGAGGTCTCGACCCCATCCCCAGAAGTGTTTATTTTTCATCTTTGGCCGTTGCAGGACATGGTGACGGCCTCCAGAGGCTGAAAAGTATCAACCGCCATCCTCAGTTAGGATGCGATTCCTGGGCTATGTTGCGTTCAGCATCGGCACTGGTATGTCCGTTGTCGAAAACGGCTCTAGTCGGGCATACTATGGCAGAGTCTTGGGTTTAATCCTTTGGACGCCCGAAATGGGTACGGAAAGAATGGGTACGATGCCCAACAGCAGTTCCTGTTCATTTTGAACAGGACTCGCTGTCCGCGCCGCCGCGGCCTGTGTCCATTCGAGACAGAAGGCCGCCTGCCCAACAGCGGCCGCTGTTGGTTTGGGACAACATTTGTGTTTGGGCATCGTACCCATTCTTTCCGTACCCATTTCGGGCGTCCAAATAATCCGGCATGCTGGCCTCTTCATCGGGCCGACATCCTTCAACCGTTCTTACAAAGACTTCCCAGGAGTTGCTTCCAGACCTTGTGGTTTTCTAGCGACGTGGGGTGGTGCAGCCGTCTGAGGGGCTGAGGTGGCTTAGCACTAGCTCCAGCCAGCAGAAAGTTTAGAGAAAGCGGCCTCCTCGTCGCCACGGCTGGACACGGCTCGAACAACTTGTCAGTTTCGACCCTGGGAAGGGTCTGGGAACCGAGTTTGCGTGAATTCTCCTCCACCCCTCGTCTTGACCGAGTTTCTTTGGCTTGTCCAGCTCAGGTCCCCGGACCGCCTCCAGACGGTGCGGGGGGTCTCGGCCGGGAGGCCTGGGGTTGCGGGGCCCTGCCTGCGCCCGAGGTCGAGGTATCTGGCGACGGCATCCAGCGGGTGGCCAGCGACGGCATCCAGCGGGTGAAGAGCAGCAAGAGCAACACCAGAACCCGTGGAGGGCGGCCCACCCTGTAAGGGCCAGTGGGAGGAGGAGGAGGAGGAGGAGGAGGAGGAGGAAGAGGAGGAAGAGGAGTGGGAAGAGGAGGAGGAGGAGGAGGAGGAGGAGGAGGAGGAGGAGGAGGAGGAGGAGGGGGAGGAGGAAGAGGGGGAGGAGGGGGAGCACACGACGGAGGGGGAGCAGGGGGAGGATGGGCCCCGAATATTTTTTCGCCATTGTTTTGCGTTGTGGGGTGCTCCTGGGGCCTCAGGTATCGAGCAGGAGATTGACTACAGAATTGGCTCGTGCCCCAAAGCTGACATGCTCGTCGACTCGGCATCTGGTGTTCGTTGATCTCCGAGCGCTCCAGGTACTGTTCTCAGGTTCGACGGACGAGCCTTAGGTCGGGCATGTCTCCCCGATAGGCAGATGTGAACGACAACTTTCAAAATAGTCGAAACAGAATCAAGAACTCCCCAAATACATGTTTTTTAATATTTCTGGATATGCCTCCTGTAGAGGGACAGGCCCGACTTAAGATAAGCCGGTCGCCCCCTCCAGGGCAGGCCTCTCTCCGTCGCCCGGCCCTGGACCGCCTCGCCTGGGGGCCCTCCCCCCACAGCCCCGGCCGCGGAGCGCGCCCTCCAGGGCGGCCCCGGCGGTCGACTCTGAGCGCGCAGGCCGCGAGCAGCGAGCATGTCTTGGCGACTGCAACGGGCAGGGCTTCACGCCGGTCGTTGAGACTATAGGTGATTCTGGACTCCCAGATCCCAATCTGCTTCAGATTCGCCGCCCTGCTTCGCGGGTCGATGTGTGCTTTTGCTGCGTGCTGCTGTTCTTTGGGAGGGCCCGAGCCCAATCGACGTCATCCACCCTCCTGCTTCATCTCTTTACCTGCTCCTTCCGACCGACGTGTACGCCGGGGTGTGGTCTGCGCTCGGCACCGCTAGGGCCTGGGGAGCACGACGCTGTCCTCGTCGGGCCTCCGAGCGCGGCGGGGGACTCCGTCGAAGTTCCCGGTCGCCCGTCGTCAGGGTGCCCCCCTGGATGCCGGTTGCAATCCACCCCATTTGCAAGCCACACCCTTGGCGTCGCCGAATCTCCGTATCCGCGCCCTCGCGGTCTGGATTCGGGGTGGCGATGCGGATGTTCGAGTAGGAGATCGACTACATACCTGATGCACCCCAGAACTTATATTTCGTCGAATCATACGTAGAATTGTCATAGATCTGCAAGTGCATGTACGACATATTTCCTGGAATATTCGATGAACATGTAAATTCCGGGGTACATCAATTCTGTAGTTCCTATTCCAAATACGTACGATCCGCGCGGGGCATCCGCGAACAAATCTTCATTCCCGCGGGGTCGCGCCCGGGGGCCCGGCCCGCGAGGCCGCGGCTACGGATTCGTTTTTCGCCCAAGAGCAGGACGGGGTCGAAGCTCAGACCTGCGTGCGGCGCGGCGGAAGTCCTGGCACCAGACGTCTGGCGGACTGGCTTCTGTGCAGCCGCGCAGCCTCGGAGCGCTTCCTGTGGGCCTCCCTGCTCAGTCTTCCGACCCTCGGCGTGATCAAGCATGGACCCCGCATGGAAAGTTGCCCTTGGGGACGTGGGGTCGATACCTTCCGAGGGTCTCGATGCATGCACCACTCGGCGGCGAGTGACGTGGGGTCGGTACCTTGGGAGGGGCTCGATGCATGCACCACGCCGTGCCGTTGGCCAGTGGGCCAAGGAGCTGGGCGGGTGGCCTCAGTGTTTTCTAGACTTACGTCTGGCGTGCCCCTCTACAGGAGGACTATTCCAAAATAGTCAACGCATGGTCTGGGGGCGTTTTTTTTGTTTGCGAATATGTATTGACTATCTTTGCATATGTTTTGGACTATGTTTGATTGTTCGCCCAAACGCCGCCTGTAGGGGGACATGCCCGACCAACGCCAAGGAGCTGGGCGGGTGGCCTCCGTGCTGCCTGGACGCTGGGCGTTAGGCCAAAGAAGCTGGGCGCGGCCGCACCTCCCCCCCCGCTGCTCCTCCCCGTGCGCGGCCGTTGAAGTTTCGCTCCAGCGGCATCCCCGTGTCGGCTTCGAGTGTTCCAGCATGCGTTGGCCCTGATCACCAGACATAATTTCGAGCCAGGGCAGTTCCTTTTTTGGTGTCTTATTGTGACGTTTTGCATGAGAGAAAACATGTTTTTTTGGGAAGATTGCTGAGTCTTTGTGTTCCTCCAAAGTCCGCCTGTAGGAGGACATGCCCGACCTAAACCTACTTCAGCCTTGATCACCAGCCATAATTTCGAGCACCAAGAAAGTACCGAAGCTTGAAGGTTTCCGCACGTCGGGCCATGGGAGGCGATACTCGCTCGACACCGTTGCGATGCTCTTCTGAGTGCTCGAGGTTATTTCTTGAATGTGGTCCTTGAGTAACATCAGTCCGGGCATCCCATCGCCAGCGCAGACGTCCCCTGCCCAGCCGCCGGCGCAAGACAGTTTTCTGGGCGCTTCGTCGTCCCGCCGGGTGGGAAGCTGGGGCGCCCGTGCCCCGAGCCACCTTGGCCGACCCCAGACGACGCGGTGCACACATCGAGCCTTGTGATGCTCAAGCATTATTTTGTAAGTCGGGCATGTCCCTCTACAGGATGAGTATGTCTCAATAAGTAAAACACAATATGGGTAGCCCTTTGTCGTGTGTGTGTGTGTGTGTTCATATAAAGCTTTGTATATCAGAGAACCTGTTTTGAATCTTGTTGAGCCTTTCGCTTTTTTACCCCAAAAGCCGCCTGTAGGAGGACATGCCCGACCAACATCTACTTTAGCCTTCACCGCCAGAAAGAATTCCGAACACCAGGAAGGTGCCGAAGCTTGACGGTTTTCACGCGTCGGGCCCTGGGAGGCGATGCTCGTCCGACACCGTTTCGACACTTTTCTGGGTGCTCGAAACTATTTCTGGGATGTAGTCCTCAAGTGCGATGGGAGCGACATAAATCGAGCCGCTCCAGCACCTCTGGGGCCCGCGGGTGCAGAAGTACTCAGGGCCCCGGAGACCAGGACACAGATAATCCAGGACACGGAACGCCAAAGAAACGACACCCTTCCCTGCAAAGTCACATTTTCCAGCACCCGTGCTTTTCTGTTTGCTGCAATGCAGGATTCGGATTTGTGTCCGGGTTTAGGGGGGCCTTGCCGGCTTGTTAGGGCCCGTGTCGGGGTTCATTCTGGAATTGCTCCAGTGCAGTATTTTGTTCGTGCCGCCATCTGGAAGAATTGGTTTCAAGGGATGTTGGGTGTGCGGGTCTAGCGTGTCCGGGTTCACGGGGCTCTGAGATACCACCACGCCGTCGGATGTCTGTGGCGGGCGCTTCCGTCGCCCTCGGGGCCTCGTGACTCGGGCCTGGGGCCGTCAAGAAGTCAGCCCCGCGGCGTGGGCCGGGCACCGAGAAGAGCGTGGTCGAGAGCCCCATGGGGGACCCCATGCCAGGGCAGAGGTCGCGATGTCGGAGCCCCGGCCTCCTGTGGGCCTCCTGGGGGTCTCCTGGGGCCTCCTGGGTTCCTCTTGGGCTCCTCGTGGGCCTCTTTGGGCCAGGGGGCCCCAGAGTGAGCAAGCGGGATACCCCCGGAGGCCGAGCCAGAAGGACAGCATTGGCTGATTGTCAGCCGTCTGGGCTGTCTTTGGTCTCTGGGGGCCCGCTTGGCCGTTCCTGCTTGGAGGCCACATCCTGGACAGTGATCGCACTGCTATGCGACGCCGCGAGCAGGGCATATGCGCCACTCGTAGGGTATGATTGGACAGGCCACACAGTAGGGCATAGCTGTCACAAGTAGGGCGCAGGGAAGGCCATGATAGGTAGAAGCGGGCCCCAAAGCTTGCGCACCCTTGGCCTGCATGGGGTAGCTGCCACGACGCAGGGCACAGCTGCCCCGAGCAGGGCGCGCAGGCGAGGCCCAGCGGGCAGAAGCGGGCCTCTGAGCTGGGACTCCCCTGGCCCTCATGGGGTGGCCACCCGACCGCGGCGCCAGCTGGCGCAGCCTTGGCGAGAGCTCCGTCGGCAACAGCAGCCTTGGCGACAGCCCGGGCAAGCGGCCGCACAACAGAAAGGGGACATGGTCCAGCGGGGTGTGGTTCTCGAAGGAGCCGCTTCGCCGCCGCCGTCGGCGCTGTGCAGCCGCTGCCGTGCCGCCGCGGCCGTCGTCGACGTTGGCGTCGGCGACGTCGGCGGCGCTAGCCCTTCGCCTCCCCTCCTCGGAGCGGCTCCCAGACCTGCCCCGGCGGTGCGCTCTGGCCACGGGCTCGAGGCGACCTCCGGCCGTGGCGGCGAGGGCGCCCCCTAGGCCCTAGGTCGTCGTCGCCGCCGCCGCCGCCGCCGCCCCCGTCGGCTGCTTGCCCTGGCCATGCCACCGCCGCGCCCGTGCGCGGCGGTGGCATGGCCAGGGCAAGACGGGAGGAGGGAGAGAAGGTGGAGGAGGAGGAGGAGGAGGAGGAGGAGGAGGAGGAGGGAGGAGGAGGAGGAGGAGGAGGAGGAGGGAGGAGGGGGAGGAGGCGGAGGAGAGGAGGAGGAGGAGGAGAAGGGAGGAGGAGGAGAGGAGGAGGAGAGGAAGTGGAGGAGGAGGAGGAGGAGGAAGATGAGGAGGAGGAGGAGGAGGAGGAGGAGGAGGAGGTGGAGGAGGAGGATGAGGTGGAGGAAGAGGAGGAGGAGGTGGAGGAGGAAGAGGAGGAGGAGGAGGAACATAATAATCATAACCATAATATGAAGACATTATTCATAATAAGAATACTAGTGCGACTTAAAATCATCAGAATACTAAATCCAGGAACACACTACTACTACTAATGCTAACATGAAAAATACGAACAATGATATTCATACTACTAATAATATGAAGTCTCATAAGATAGTACGAATAACACTAATGACAGTAACACTACGAATAGTAATATTAATATGGATACTACTAAGAAGAAGAGGAGGAAGAGGAGGAGGAGGAGGAGGAGGAGGGGGAGGAGGGGGAGGGAGGAGGAGGAGGGAGGAGGAGGAGGAGGAGGAGGAGGAGGAGGGCGTCGTTGTCGCCTTGCGCCGCGCGCGGCGGCCCCGCGGTGGGCCTCGTCGCCCAGGGCCGCGGCGGCGGAAGGCCTGCGGGGGGCTCTGGTGCGGGCGGCCCGCGGCGGCCTCGGGCCGCCACGTGGGGGCCTCGGGCGCTCGGTGGCGACACTTGGCCAGGAACAGCTCGGCCAGGCTGAGCTCGGCCGGACTGAGCTCGGCCGGACTGAGCCCGGCCGGGCTGAGCTCGGCCGGCTGAGCTCGCTCGGTCCTGGGGTGCTGCGCTCCCAGAGCCCCTGGTGTTTTTGTGTTGAACTAGTTTTGTTTTTAATCAGCGGAGCCGGTGATTAAACTGCTTTTGTTTTGTTTTGTGTTTGTTTTGTTTTGGTTGTGTTGTTGTTTTTGTTTTGTTTTTTGTTGAACTGGTGTTGTTTTTGATCATGGGCCCCCGGAGCGGCCTGAGAAACACTAGAAAGCTCTCCGAGCTGTTTTTTTTCTGGAGTTTCCCCCCCCGGGGCCTGGGGCGGCCGGAGGACCACCGAAAAACACCAGAACAGCTTCCGAGCTTGAGGGTTTTCCACGGATTGTTCCGAGGATGATTTTTTTTGTTTGCAGAAGCGAATTTGTTTTCCATTATGGGCCCCCTAAAACCTCCGAGGGCCCACCGAACAACTTTTGAGTTGGAGGGAGAATTGTTCTTATTGTTTGTGTGTGCGTGTGTGTGTATGTGTGTATGTGTGTTTGTGTGTGTGTGCGTGTGTGTGTGTGTGCGTGTGTGAGTGTGTGTCTGTGTGTGTGTGTGCGTGTGTGTGGGTGCAAGAGAGAGAGAGAGAGAGAGTGTGTGTGTGTCCGTGTTTCAAAAGCAGTTTTGTTCTTAATTGTGGGGCCTTGGAGTCCCTAGAAAACCTTCCGAGAAAAAACAACGCGGGTTTCTTCTAGGATTTTCTCTCCCAGAGCTTGCGGTGGCCGGCGAAGCTCCGAGACAGAGCTGAGGTGTTTTTTTCATTGTTTTGGGGTGTGTTTTTCTAGGAATAGTTTTGTTTTTGATTGTGGGTCTTTGGGCTCTCCGAACCCACCCGGACCCCTCCGAAAAACATCCGAGCTGGGGAGTGTTTGGGGGGCTTCCCCCCCTGGAGCCTAGGGTGGCCAGAGAACCACCGAAGACAATCCGAAAAACATCCGAATTGGTGGAACTGTCAGGTTGTTCCAGTTTTCTTTTGTTTGTTGCTTTCAGCAATCAGCAATCGCCTTGTTTTTCATTGTGAGCCCCCAGAGACCTGAAAAACTGCGAAAAACCCAAGTTGCCGAGTTGTTTTTTGTTCAAGTGTTTCCTTCCCGGGAGTCTGGGATGGCTGGAGAAACTTCGACAAAACACCAGACAAATTCCGAGTTTGATTGTTCTGAGTATTGTTGTTGTGTGTTCTTTGTGTGCTCTCATGTTCTTAAACAGTTGATATGGTATCATCATTATGCTTATTATCAAATGTAAATACGGCTTAGTATGTTTTCTTATTATTAATATACATAAGACTGCAGTGGCGCTTCGCGCCATGCACCTTGGTCCTTGAAGTTTGGCATGCAGGCGAAATAGCAGGAAGGTCAAGCCGAACATTGAGCGATAACTCCTGGTTGCCTTTTCTGGCATCGCCGCTATAATACTGTTATTCGTTATCCTTCCTCCATGCTTCTTTTTCCTTATTTCCGCCATGCCCTGCGCATTCTCCCCATCCTCCTCAGCTCTTGTTTGCGGAGGCTCCTTGGAGAGCCTCTAGGGGCCTCACAAAAGTTGTTTCAGGCTTTCTCAAGGCCTTCTGGAGACCTCCTGGGCGTATTCTGGTGGCCTCCGGGGGCTTCCTCGGGCCACCCTGCCTCCAACCGCGAACTCCCTGAACGACCGAATCACGATATGGAATTCTTCGGAGGGTGTCTTTGGGCCATCTTGGGCCACCATGGGGCTCTCTGAGGGCCATCTTGGACCCGTGTTGTGCCGTTTGGGGGCTCTCTTGGACTGCCTGGAAGCCCTTTCGGATGGCTGTGGGCCGATTTTGGAGCCTCCCAGGCGGCTTCGGACGCCCAGAAGATCGCCGTCTTGGCGCGTCGGGAGGCCGAAAAGAGGAGAACCCTAAAATTCACCAAAAACCCACAGAAAATCAATGATTTTTGCCTCGGGGGCCCTCTTGGGAGTGCTCTTGAAGGCCTCTTTGGGGCCGTCCTAGAGGCCTCTTGGGCCATCTTGAGGTCACGTCGGTCACTCTTGGAGCGCTCTTGTGCTGTCTTGGGGGTCTGGGACGTCTCCGATGACCCCCCTGATCGCCCTAGGTGTGCTGGGAAGGCTTGGCAAAACGCCATGTGAGGCCCGGTGGCCGCTTCGAGGCCCGGTCCCAAAGCCATAGATTCCAGGAGTCCAGTTTTTTTTTTTTTTGGGGGGGGGGGGCGGGTTTTCCCCCCGCCCGGGCGTATAAGAATATAGGAAGAGGAATCTATCTGTAGATGAAGCAATCAACACTAGTAGTGTTTTTAGTTGTGGGCTCTCCGACCCCCCCACAACTTTCGAAACAACCCCGCGTTGGGAGGTTTTCAAGGAGTTTCTTCTTTCAGAACTTCTCTTGTTTTAAATTGTGGGGACCTGGGCCCTCACCGAACAAAACCACTTTGTTTTCGAACGTTTTTCAGGTGGTGACCAGATTTTAAGAAATAGCATTGTTTTCAAGTATGGCCCCCGGAACCCACTGACAAGCTCCAGTAAATCTCCCGGGTTGGGTGTTTTTGTTGTTGCTGTTGTTGTTGTTGTTGCTGCTTTTTTTTCCGTTGCTTTTGTGTCACCTGTAATCCGAAGTATTTTGTTTTTGTTTTGGGGTTCCGGACCCCCGACAAACCACCTAAATAAAACAGCTGGGCAGTTGTTAGTTGTTTTTTGTTTGGGGGGGGGGTCATTTGAGGTTTCTCTCAGATGTAGTATTGTTTAAGTTGTGGTACTCCAGACCCCTTCGAACAAACAACCGAGAGAAAACATCACCAACAAAAATCATCGACAAACCCTTGAACACCATCCAGATACAAAAAAACAAAACGGATGGGGGGTCCCAGGGGGTCATCCCGAAGTGCGATGTGCAGGGTTGTGCTCGACCGCCTCCTGGAGCCACCCGAAACCCCTCTGAGAGAGAGAAAGAGAGAGAAAGAGAAAGAGAGAGAGAGAGAGAGAGACAGAGAGAGAGGGAGAGGGGGAGAGAGAGAGAGAGAGAGAGCAATGCTTTTTTAAACGATAGGCCCCCTGGACCCCCCTCCAAAACTCCCCAAGCTCCGCCCCCCCGCTTCCCAGGCTCCGATGGGGAAATACCTAGGGGAAAAAACATATGTCGTGTCGTTGTCGGAGGGTTTTCGGGGGTTCCCGGGGGGGTCCAGGGAACTCCCACGCCGGTCTCGACGCCAGAGGTGATTTCTTTGGAGCTCCTGGGGCGTGTCCCGAGCCAGCCGAATCATGGCACCGCTCTCGTCCTGGACCGGGATGCATCGCTCTGGAACGCACTGGAACGCGCTCGGAGTGCTTCGGAGCGCTCTGGAACGGCCGCAGCGCCCGACACATCGCCGGACTCGCCCGTTCTCAAATCTCCCCGCTCTGTCCTGGTCCGACTCTGTCCTGGTCCCGGATTCGTCTTCGGGCCCCAGCTTTTCCAGGGAGGCCCAGGCGGCTCCCGCAGCGGCCCAAGGGTTCTTCTCAAGCTCTCCGCCGCCTCTGGCGGTGTGCGTTGCGAGCAGGAACGCAGCAAAGCCACAAGAAAGCGCGGCACAGAAGAACAGGAAGGAACAAGGAACAGCAGCACACAGCAGAACAGGAAGGAGCAGAAAGCGCGGCGCTGCGAGCAGCAACGCAGCAACGCCAGCGCCCTTGGGGCAGGAGCACCTGCTGGCCAGCTCCGAGGGGGCGGGGGGCGCGCCCGCCTGGCCTGAAGTCGGGCCTGTCCCTCAACAGGAGGAATATACATAAATAGTAAAACCATGATCTGGGCACGATTCTTTGATTTTTTTGATCATTTTGGATATGTTTTGACTATTCGCTTGTTTTTCGTTCAAAATCTGCCTGTAGGGGGACATGCCCGACCTAAGCCTGGCCGAGGAGATGTCGCTCAAGTCGTTCGGTTGGAGCGACTCTCTGGCCGCGCAGGTGATGCCGCCGACCGTCACTTTCAGCGAGTTCAACCACAGCGAGGCGTCCGACTGGGCACGGCGTGGGGAGGAGCTGGAGCTGGTCGCGACGGCCAACGTGGCCAACCTCTCCCACAGCCCCTTCCGAGCCATGCTGCGGCGCATGGACCCCCGGCGGCTGGCCGTGAGGAAGAAGTGGTTCTTCGTGGTGGTGGGTGGGCGCACCTCGCGGCAACACGCGCAGCTGCGCTGGTACAGGAACAAGAACATGGTGGAGCTCGGCGCCTGGGGGGCCCTCCTTCGACGATCGACGCTCGATCCAGACCCATGCTGCTGCCCCCCACTCTGGGCGCTAGCGGAGGCAGGGTATACAGCAGGTCCGTGTCGTGTCGACACGACGTCGACCCCGCCACAGGCGTTCAAGGTGGAGCGCCGCTGGTGCCCCAGAATCGGCCACAATGGAACGATCTGGCCATCGGAAAGCCGCCGATCGTTCGAGGCTGAACGCCCACGCGGCGTCAGAAACCGACGCCGGGGTCGCCACGACACGAACCTGGCGCACAGTCAAGCCGCATAGGAAGGATGGGCAACCTTCCCAAGGGTGCCCTTGCATCCTTTGCCTCCTCGGTCCATCCTTGGCCACTCTCGCTGGCTGCGCCCCGCTCGACAAGCTTAGAAATGGGCGTCCAAGGCCCTTGCGTCCTTCTCGCGCATCCTCATGATACTGTATGGCAGGCTCGTGTCGGGGCGACCCTGGCGTCGGTTCCTGACGCCGCGTGGGCCGTCCAGCCTCGAACAATCGGCGGCTTCCGATGGCCAGATCGTTCCATGGCGGCCGCTTCTGGGGCGTGGTCGTTTCTTATTCGTTGTTTTGCCGATCGGCGCGGGCCCTCGCACCCCCCCTCCCCCCCCCGATGGAGTAGATCTTGGCTGTTTTTGGCGCCCGTCTCGAGCAGGTGGAGCCTCCCCCATCATGGACGCACTCCCGCAAACAGTTGTACTGAGCAGAGGTCTGGAGCCAGACCCCCCTCTCCCCCCTCCCCCCCTCCACCCAATGTCGAAACGCCGAACAAGAAAACGCTCACGGCACTAGCGGCGCTCCACCTCGAACGCCTGCGGCGGGGTCGCCGCCGTGTCGACACGGCACGGACCTGCCTCGGAGGCCAGGCATATTCGGCCGTGGCCGGGGCTCCCCGCGGGGGTCGGGGCGCTAGCGGGGGCACGGAGACGCAGCGTCGATCGCCTACGCCGCCGCCGCCGCCGCCGCTGCCGCCGCCAGGGGCCCAGGCCTCCCCCCGAGGGGAGGCCGCAGGTGCGCACGGCGGGGGCGCGGGCGGGCGGGCGGGGAGGGGGGCCTCCCGGCGAGGGGCCAGAGTCAGGCGCTCGCGAACATGGATCTTAAGGGGCCGTGGATCAGGGACGGGCCCCGCTTCCATGACAAATCGCGGATTTCGGCCGCCGAACGAGGCGGCACCGGCAGCATTTTGGGGAGGGCGCCTCCCCCGATCCATGGATTTGGCGACCGTGCGCCAAATCTATGGATCGCTAATCCATGTTTGCGCGCCCCCGATGAGGGGGCCTTCCAGGGGCCCTCCCTAGGGGAACAGGCAATGACGTAATCATAAAAACTCGGAGCTCCGCGCGGATTTCCGGGGTCCGCGCCGGAGCCCTCCTGGCGGCGCCTCCAGCGCCGGCCCTGGCGCGCGGAGCGCGCCATGCAGGGGAGTCCAGCGCCGATCCGAGGAGTCCGCGCGGACCTCCGAGCTCTCATGTTCATGTCACTCTGCGTTCCCCGACTCCCGCCTTCCGAGAGTCTCCGATGCCTGAAGTGCCTCCTCGGAGGCCTCGGTGTGCGTCTCTCTTCCGAAGCGAAAGAGTGACGCACGTGTGACCAGTTACATGAATCCACGATGGGTTCGAAAGTACGTATTGCGCGAATGTTCTCCATATGAGGTTGTCCTCGCGGACCGAGGTACCGTACTCATGAATGTGGCTGGGCTCGCACGTCGTTTGTGGGCTCCCTATCTCTAGGTCCCCCAGACGGGGTCCGAGCATATTGGGATCGGAAAAGCGCGCCTCGCCGCCGATGCAGCGGCGATGCTGCTCGATGTGGAGCCCTGTTTACTCCACGCCGACGGCGCCGATGCATCGCCGAGGCATCGCTGATGCCTCGCCAGCGTGTCGGCGATGCACTGGCGATGCGGCGCGATCCTCCGATGCCATCTGCTCGGGCCCCACTTGGGAGGCCCCTGGCAGTGCCCGAGAAGAGCAGCAGGGCCTCCCTGCGGAGGCCCCATCGGGGTGCCTCTCACCGGGCCGCCACGCTCGCCCGGTCCCCCTCTTCGAGCCGTCGTGCGCTGCCCGGGTGGGTCGGCGGTCGCAGCGGGGGCCCTCCCGAGGCTTGAAGAGGAACAGGCTGCTGCTCTCCGACGTGCGGTGCATCTACTGCGCGGTGCTGGAGGACGAGAACGCCGTGGCCGACTCCAGGAGCTCAGAGGAGGAAAAGGTACCCATGCCGCCACCCTTCCCTCGTTTTCGCCTTTTGGGGCCTCCTGGAAGGCCCGCGTCGCCACCGCTGGCTTCGCCTCGGAGTTCTGGTCAGAGCGCACACCAAGAGAGGTCCCGGGAGTAGTGGTATCGTTGCCTGTTGGTTTCCCCAGGAGCGCCAGGGAGTTCTTCCTCGTGTGCTCCGAGCGCACCATAAAGCTGGCCGCGCCTACAAGGGACTCGATGAAATGCTGGGTGACCGCGCTGCTGCACCTGTCCCGCCAGGCAAGGAAGCGGATCAAAACCAACAGTCTGAAAGGCGTGCCGAGCGCCGTCGTGCGGGAATTCGCGCGTCTCGACATCAATGGTACTGGTGGCATCGAGGTGGACCAGCTCACAGAGCTCATGAAATCGATGAACCTGAGCACGTCGGTGGCAACAGTACGGGACCTCTTCGACGAGTTCGATAAGGATCGCAATGGCCTTCTCGACCTTGGCGAGTTCGCGTCCTTCTTCGAATATCTCAACTCGAAGGAGTCGCTCCTGGAGTGGTTCAACCGCTACGCCAGCATGGTACCTCTGAGGGGCCCGAGCGCCGAACGCCAGCTCAGAGCTGGCCCCGACGCACCACCGGACCGCAGCTACTCGGAGCTGGCGCTGGCCATGAGCGCGTCGGCCTACCTGCGGTTCCTGTCGGAGGTGCAGGGCGAGAGCCCCCTGGATCACGGGCAGCAGAGGCGCAGCACAGACATGCGCTTTCGGAGGTCCGCGCAGATCTCTTGGGTCGGCGCCGGGCCACCCCTGGCTCACCACCCCACCCACCAAGCCGCCCCAACTCAACCCGAAGGCCTCAATGTGCCCTCCATTTCCAGTGTGGGGGGGGGGTCGGGGAACACTGAAACAACATATGGGACCCGTACCCCCCTCAACCCGAAATTCGGGTCAAATTCGGGTCTTCGGGTTGGGTTGGGGTGGTCTGGTGGGTAGTCACTGGCGGCGCCTCTCTCGCCGCCACGGCGCACTCCGCGCGCCGGGGGATGGGGGACTAGCGCGGATCCCAAGGAATCAGCGCGGTCCTCCGAAAGCTTATGTTTCTGCCGCTTCCCTGTACTTCCAGGATCCCGTCCCCTTCGACAGGCTTGGGCCTCCCAACGTGCTAGTCCTGGAGGCGTCTGGCGAGAAGTGCCTCACCGAGGCGGGGTTCTCGACCCTCGTCTGCAGCCACAGGAACTCCATCTTCGATCCAGCGCGGAAGGAGAAGGTCTTCCAGGACATGTCGCTGCCGCTGACGGACTACTGGATCGCGAGCTCACACAACACGTACCTGGAGGGGGACCAGCTCTTCGGGAAGCCGGCGTCGCGCAGAACGGGCGGGGAATTTGCGGATGGGGGGGGCGGCCCTGCAGAAGGGGGCAGGGGGCCTCTCGGTTGGCCCTCTTGCCTTCTGGGCAGCCTCCGTAAAGGGGCCTCTGGGCCTTCCTAAGAAGCACCCGCTGCCCTCTCAGGAGGCCCCCCCTCCCTCCCATTGCCCTGCTCCCTTCCCGCGCGCCGCCAAGGAAGAGCAGCCTGGAGCAGTACATCGATGTCCTGATGCGCGGCGCCAGGTGCGTCGAGATAGACTGCTGGGACGGGGACGACGGCGAGCCCATGGTGACGCACGGCTGGACGCCGACGAGCCGGCTGGCCTTCCAGGACGTGGTGCGCGTCTGCAGGGACTACGGCTTCGCGGCCTCGAAATACCCGCTGATACTGAGCCTCGAGGCGTGGCCCTCGTGGCCTCGGGGGCGGGGTGGGGGAGGTGCGGGGGAGGAGGAGGAGGGGGAGGAGGAGGAGGAGGAGGAGGAGGAGGAGGAGGAGGAGGAGGAGGAGGAGGAGGAGGAGGAGGAGGAGGAGGAGGAGGAGGAGGAGGAGGAGGAGGGGAGGAGGAGGAGGAGGAGGAGGAGGAGGAGGAGGAGGAGGAGGAGGAGGAGGAGGAGGAGGAGGAGGAGGAGGAGGAGGAGGAGGAAGAGGGCTGGAGGCAGGCCTGCTGGAAGCCTCCCCGAATCGCTCCGTGGCTGCAGGGTCCTGGGCTCAGACCCCTCTGTATTTTCGCAGGCCTAGAGATTGACACCAACACCAACATCGGCGGTGTGCATGCACCGAGGGAAGAAGATTCCGATCTCGGTGATGGTGGTAATGTTCTGGTTTCCATTTCGACCGAAATATTACCACCAACACCGAAACCTAGGATCATCTTCCCCCTGTGGAGGCAACCCCCTGCGTTGGTGTTGGTGCCCATTCCCAGGCCTCCTAGTATTTTCGCTCCCGCCTCCTTCCTCGAGCAATTACTGTTCGAGCGCTTGAGAGAGAAAGAGAATCCATCGAGGACTCCAGTTCCGCAGGACCGCGGCCCCTTTCGCCTGTCCCCCCGTGGGACGCGCTCTGGCGCGACGGTGGTGGTTCGTTCGTGCGTTCGTTCCTGCCTCGTGGTGAGGCGCCTCGCGTTGCGGCGGCGAGGTCAGGGGGGGGAGATTGGGGGGGAACTCGGCGGCCTGAGGATTCGGACCGTGCGGGTTCTTCCCCCACGCGTGGGCCGAGAGAATGACATGACGCAGAGAGGAAGGCATTCCAATTACTTTGGGAGACTTCCTATTTCAGCCCGAAGAAGAAAATCCTCATACACGTAAATGTCAGGAGGGTGACAACAAACATAAACAACTAGCTGTCGAGTCCCGTGCACAGGTGGAACATATTGGAAGTGTAGGGGAAGAGGAACATCCAGAAGTGGGGGATCCTGGGATCTGTGGCTATCTGTGTGTGTGTGTGTGTGTGTGTGTCCGTGGGCCCCTTCAAACAACAAATCTTGGAGATCTCCGCGCGGATCTCTCGCCTCGGCGCTGGAGCCCCCCTCCCTGGCGCCGCCTCGGCCGGGGGCGTCGCCAGAGGGCGCCCGCCGGTGGGGTGGGGGGCCAGCGCTGAGGCAGGAGATCCGCGCGGATATCTCCGCCCGCTTCTATTCAGTGGAAGCCCGTGCCAAGAAGCACCCTGCTTGCCTCCAGGGTGCCCTGGGTTTCTTGGGCTTCAGTGGTCCTGCCGTGGAGAGCGCGACGCTCCCACATCAGAAATCGATGGACGTCTTTCAGCCACGCGCAGAGATGCGTAGGTGGAGGGGGGAGGGCTTCTTAATAGCACCCCTGCTTCTTACAAGGCGCGGGCCTTGTCTGTAGATGTAATGCTGGCGCTTTCTATGGAGCAGCCTCCTTCTGAGAAGCCTCCCCCCATTCCCCTCCCCCCCCCCTCTGTGCGCCGCCAAGTCCTGGGGCCTCAGGTATGAGCTTCCTGTGGAGGAGGGGGAGGAGGAGGAGGAGGAGGAGGAGGTGGAGGAGGAGGAGGAGGAGGAGGAGGAGGAGGGGGAGGAGGAGGAGGAGGAGGAGGAGGAGGAGGAGGAGGAGGCGGAGGAGGAGGAGGGGGAGGACGGGAAGGAGGAGGAGGAGGAGGAGGAGGCGGCGGAGGAGGAGGAGGAGGAGGAAGAGGAGGAAGAGAGGAGGAGGAGGAGGAGGAGGAGGAGGAGGAGAGAGGAGGAGGGGAGAGGAGGAGGAGGAGGTGGAGGAGGAGGAGGATGAGGACGAGGAGGAGGGTAGGAGGGGGAGGAGGAGGAGGAGGAGGAGGAGGAGGAGTAGGAGTAGAGAGGAGGAGGAGGAGGAGGAGGACGGGACGGGATCTCAGGGTTGGGCTTCTTGTGGAGGTCTTCTCGTGGTCGAGCTACGAGCTACTGCTGTATGTTCGTGCTGCTCTCTGCCCCTCGAAGAGAAACGCTTCGGTGGGCACGTACCTCTACATCAGGAATGTCCAAAGACAGTCAAAACATACTCTGGGGACGATTTCTCACTACTCTTGACTACTTTGATGTTTTTTTTTTTGGGGGGGGGAGGGGGGGCTACGGAGTATTTTTGATTTGTTTTGTGAACTTGTTTGACTATTTATGATCTTTCTTCCAAAACCCGCCTGTAGGAGGATAGGCCGGACCTAAAACAAAGCACAGAAACCTGTGGCGCTCCGCGCCGCTCTCTTGGATCTGCGCTGGCGCCCCCTGGCGGCGCCTCCGGCGCCGCCCCTGGCGCCGGAGGCGCGCCAGGGGGGGGGGGGCTCCAGCTCAGATCCAAGATATCCGCGCGGACCGTCAACGGCTTATGTTTCTGCCGTGTTTTGTTCCTCCTCCGGCTCATCCGTCCACGGTCGTAATAGTTTCCTTGTCTTTTCCTTTTTCACGGGGCGGGTGAATGACCCGCTTGCTCTCAACGCCTTTCAATGTTTCATGCTTCTGCTCCTCTCTTCCGGGCGATGGGTGCCGCCCACGCCGCCCCGTCCCCCGTGGCCACGTTTCGAACATCTCGGTCAGAGGGCACCGTGTCAGAGGTCGGGTAGCAGCGGTCTCGGTTTCTCCTGGCCACCCCAAGGAGCAGGGCGGGAATGGAGGTGGGGAGAGGGGTGGGTGGGACGGAGGGGGGGTGGGGGGATGGAGGGTGGATACAGGGGGGAGAGGGATGAGAGGGAGGAGGAAGGTATGGAGGGAGGGAGGGAGCGAGGGAGGGACGGAGAGGGGAAGCGAGAAGTGCAGCGATCGACACTGCCAGCGAGCGGGGGGGGGAGAGAGAGAGAGAGAGAGAGAGAGAGAGAAAGAAAGAGAGAGAGATAGAGAGAGAGAGAGAGAGAGACGAGATGAAGGGGTCGTGGAGGATCGCTTTTGATCGCCTTCGACTGGCCCTGGGTTAGCGGGCCATGTGAGACGCTCCAGAAGGGCCTTGCCTTCGAGGATCGATGGATTCGCCATCTGAGCGACGCAAAAACGGGGTCGTCTTCGCCGAAGTTGGCGCGTAAGTTGCCCGCGTAAGGTCGCGCGTAAGCGCTCGCCCTCGTCTCTAATGCAGCGTGCCGTGTCAGCGGCCCGCGTATGCCGCGGCGTAAGGTCGCTGTGCCATCTCGCGTACGACCCGTTTTCGATCGTCGCTCATCCGTTCCTCGGCGGAAGGCGGCGGAAGGGCGGCGCAAGCTGGCGGAAGTAGAGCGAGGGCGGCTCCGCCGGCAGACGCCGGCAGAAGGCTCCTCCTCCTCCTCAAGATTTGACAGCATTTTTGGGTTCAGGTTTTCTGGAACCCGCCACGGGGGGGATTTCCAGACAGGGCCTTGTCTTTGAGGCCGCCATTCCGCCGCGGAAGGCGGCGGAATGGCGGCGGAAGGTCGGCAGAATTATAACGAGGCCGCCTCCGCCGCCGGAAGCCGGCGGAAGCTCGGCGGAAGGCGGCGGCAGTAAAATATGTGCTCCCAAGAGATGAAGACGTTTTTGGGTTCAGGGTTTCCGAAATCGCCCATGTGGAGCCGATCGCCCCTCCGATCCCCCCCTCCCCTCCCTCTGCTGACCCGGGCCTGCGAGCCGCTGTGCGACCGGCCGAGGTGCGCGACCAAGCTTCGGCCGACTCGGATTGGTGCTGGCCTTCAAGCAGTGGCGAGGCGTCTTGGCTTGCCTACAGGCCCGCCGAAGAATGCTCCAAGAACCTTTTGTGGCTTTCGTCCGTAGCGATTGTGACCCAAGCTCAAGCAACGTTCTTCAGGAGCGCTTTGGTTGAAGAAGTTGCCTTCGATTTCGAGCAGATTGTTTGTACGTGGCCATGCGGCGCATCAGCGGTCGATGGCTGTGGGTGTCTGAAGTTGTTGCGCTTCTCTTGTCACTGTCACGCCCCGGCAAAGCCAATATTAATCATCATGGGGCGTTATTGAGGGGAAAGCGCATTATCCGTAAGGGCTTCGCCTCCTGCCGCCGGCCCCCTCTCTCGGAGAATGGGCCATGGAAGAGCAGGTTTTGGACCCTGACCCCGCGGATCTGCGTGAGGGGTGGCACCGAATTTCAGAAATGTGGCAAATCCCCTTTGTTTTTGGACCCTGACCCCGCGGATCTGCGTGAGGGGTGGCACCGAATTTCAGAAATGTGGCAAATCCCTTGTGTTTTTGGACCCTGACCCCGCGGATCTGCGTGAGGGGTGGCACCGAATTTCAGAAATGTGGCAAATCCCATGTGTTTTTGGACCCTGACCCCGCGGATCTGCGTGAGGGGTGGCACCGAATTTCAGAAATGTGGCAAATCCCTGTGTTTTTGGACCCTGACCCCGCGGATCTGCGTGAGGGGTGGCACCGAATTTCAGAAATGTGGCAAATCCCCTGTGTTTTTGGACCCTGACCCCGCGGATCTGCGTGAGGGGTGGCACCGAATTTCAGAAATGTGGCAAATCCCCTGTGTTTTTGGACCCTGACCCCGCGGATCTGCGTGAGGGGTGTCGATTTTGAGCCCCCCCAGCAATTCAGACAACGCGCCCAGGTGGTGCTAAAAATCTGGTTTGGGCCTCCCTCCCCTCGCGCGGTCAATCAACTAGTTACAGTAACCAGCAAGAAGCAGAACTGTAACATTGGAAACTACAAACTACAACTGGTACAGGAAACTGCGAATCACGGGCCTACAGCCTGGTGGCCCCACAAGGGGGCCGGCGGATCTACATTGGGGATTCCACCAGCCGGTATGAGTACCTGACGTTGGCATATTGGGTAGAGTACGGGGAATGGCCGTTGGCGGACCACATCAAATATGGTGACCCCCCTTTGCAGGTCGGGGCCAACTTCTTGTCAGAATACAACGACTTTGGCAATGCGCCAGCTAGTGCGCATGCCAATTGCACACCCTCTCAGAATACTTGGTTGAGTTTTTATTCGTACGCAGACAAAGTGTTTAATGGACGCGAAGTTTCTGACGCCTGGCGCAACCACTCGATGACTTCAGCATTTGAAAACCGTATATACTCAAATGTCGAACTGAATTTGACCATCATGTATTTTCAGTGGTTCTCTGCAGTCCATCCGCCGTCGGGCTCGGTCTTGCTGGATGTCCTTACCTCAGGGTCGACGTTGCCGTGCCCTGCTGGTTTTGCTTTTAGTGAGGCGTCTCCTCCATGGAGTCTCAGTGTTGATAGTTTCGTGAAAACAATTGCTGCCAGCGGCCTATCTCCTACTCACGTGATTTTGCAAGCTGGCTGGCACCCTCAGGGGGATTTTGAGCGGGATCACGTCTGGGAACGACTGGCCCTTGCTGGCGCGGAGCTGGCGAGCACTACTGGCTCTGAAGTCTTCTGGCGAACCAGCCCGCATGATGTGAAACCACTACTTTATGACTATACAGATTTGTTCAAACGTCACGGTTGGAATGTATATGATGCTGCGCAGATTGTCCGCGATTGGCAGGTTCGAAACAAGTGTAACGGCACGTGCGCCTTTCAGAACGACAGTATACATTTGGCTTATGCTCCGAATTGCGGGCTTGTGCAGGCGTTCATGCAAGACGTGTTGTGCAACAGGAGCCGCGAGCACAAGGACGTTGCCGTCGTCTGGATTCCGATTGGCTTGATCGGTGCAATATTGGTAGTTGTTGGGTGCTGCGGTCGTGTTTTCGCTGGCAGGCAGTCTCCTCCTCCAGCCCTGGCGGTAGCGGAGATGGCACCCATGTGCCATCCGCCAGAAGAAGCGTGGCCCGCCAACAGTTAGTGATCAGGGCCTGCTGTAAATCCATTGTGACGGCCAGCGTCGCTCAAAACACCACCGCGCCACTCAGCGCCACTCAGCGACACTCAGCGCCAATCCGCGCCAGTCGTGCTGAGTGGTGCTGCGTGGCGCTGAGTGGTGATGACATGCCGGCGACTCTCGCGCCCTGTAGCGGCGTTGATTTGCGCTGTGTGTGTGTGTGTGTGTGTGTGTGTGTGTGTGGTCCGCGGCGCTTGAACGGCGTTGAGTGACGTCGAGTGGTGTTGAGTGGCGCCGATGATGCGTTCTAAGTGGCGCTGCGTGGCGCCGAGTGGCGCAGAGTGGCGCAGAGCGGTGGCGCCGTGCGGTGGCGCAACTGTGGCGCAACACGGTGCCGATTGGCGCTGAGGGGCGCTGATTGGCGCTGAGAGGAGGAGGAGGAGGAGGAGGAGGAGGAGGAGGAGGAGGAGGAGGAGGAGGAGGAGGAGGAGGAGGAGGAGGAGGAGGAGGAGGAGGAGGAGGAGGAGGAGGAGGATGGAGGAGGAGGAGGGGAGGAGGAGGAGGAGGAGGAGGAGGAGGAGGAGGAGGAGGAGGAGGAGGAGGAGGAGGAGGAGGAGGAGGAGGAGGAGGAGGAGGAGGAGGAGGAGGCGGAGGAGGAGGAGGAGGAGGAGAGGAGGAGGCGGAGGAGGAAGGCCCGCGCCGTGCGCCCTCGCCTGCGCGGCCACCTGGCACTTCGAGTCGGACGGCGCCCCTGTTCCGACCCCGCCAGACGCGCCCTCGCCGTGCGCGGCCACCTGCCATGCCAATTCGAACAGCGGCCCTGTTCCGATCCCACCAGGTTGATTTTTCGGCAGCGCACGTGCGGAACTGTAGCGTCGCCCCCTCCACCGAATTTAAGTTTTGTTTCGCATATGAACCACGGTGGAAATAAGGTTGAACTTTGCCATTTATCAGGGCAACTCCTGCCCAGTCTGCGCCTCTGTCTCGGTCAAGAGCGCGACGACACTCTGGCGATGCGATGCTGGCGTCGCAGGAGATGATCTCGCGCCGCTTGTACATGTTGTCGTAATTCTTTCCCAGGAGGTGGGGCGCAGCTGTCAAACTATACTGAAGTTCTTCAGTCGGTTCTTGTTGTCGCTTTCCTCCCCGTTTCATCTTCCCCCCTGCCCATCCCAAGGCGCAACGGCAGCGCCAAGACATGTGTATGCATATTCTTGTGGTGATGCGCCGTCCAGGCTTGGCGGGTCGGGGGAGCGCATTGTCGTCCTCGCCTCGCCCTGCAAAGGGACAGTGGCCGCTTATACAAGCCCATGCTCGCAGGACAACCCGTCCAGCTGGCTGGAAGCTTCAATCCCGTTCGAGTGCGCAGCAGTTCAGTTAGCTCAGTAGCTTGACGAAAGTATCGCTGAGCATGTCATCAAGCTGTGTTCGCTCCTTCTCCTCCTCCTTCCTCTCCCCCGTGTTGTTCGGCCGAGACAGTCTTGTTTTTTATGCGTCGGCTTTCTACGTTCTGAGGGCATTCTGGGTTCGTACCTGTTGTCTCAGAAGCTGGGCGTCGATGTGGCCGCCGTCGCCGCCCCCCGTCGCTGCCCCGTCGCCGCTTCGTCCCTGCCAGTCGCCGACCGTCTCTGGGAACTGTATTGCAATCGCATTGCGTTGCGTTGCGCTGCATTGCAGTCTCATTGCATAGCAGTCGCACTGCTTTTCGTTGCATTGCGTTGCATTGCGTTGCTTCGCGTCAGTTTGCATTGCTTTGTGCTGCTTCGCATTGCTTTACATTGATTTGCGTTTGTCTGAATTGTTTTTTTGGCGTTGATGTCCCGGCTCGCGAACATGTTTTTACTTCTTTGCTGCTTCTGCTTGTCCTCGTCCGTAGTCGCTGTAGCTCGAGGCACACCTGGCCCGAGCGATGCCGCCGAAAGGCTGCGGAAAGCTGGCCACGGGCAATCTTTCTCTCTCTCTCTCTCTCTCTCTCTATATATATATGTATATATATATATATATATATATATATATATGTACGTATGCATCTCTCTCTCTCTATATATATGTATCGGATGTTTGTGCAACATGTT
Source organism: Prorocentrum cordatum (assembly GCA_963575745.1). Taxonomy (NCBI): domain Eukaryota; class Dinophyceae; order Prorocentrales; family Prorocentraceae; genus Prorocentrum; species Prorocentrum cordatum. The sequence continues at coordinate 76,533 of CAUYUJ010016702.1, forward strand.
CCTCAAACAGTGCTTGCACTTGGGGGGGTTCTTATTTAATCGCTTCGCTCATTCCGCCGGCCCTCGAGCGCTCTATGGGGCCTCTTTGAAGCCTCTTGGGGGCCTCTTGGGGGCCTCTTTGGGGCCTCCTAGGGGCCTCTTGGGGGCCTCTTGGGGGTCTCTTGGGGCTCCTTGGCGGCGTCTTGGGGCCCCCTTGGGCCTCTTGGGGGGCTCTTGGGGGCCTCTTGGGGCGGGGTTAGTCGAGTGCACCCCCCTCGGAGGCCACGATCCTCGTGAGGGGTGTCGAAAAAAGGCCCTCAAATCCATCTCTGGGTAGACTTGGTCGGGCTGCGGTCGGGATACTTTTCGCCGGGGGACCCCCAAGGGGCCGTCCCGCGCGCGCGAACTAGAAATTTCGTTAACCAGTTACCGGAGATCTTAGCACGCCTCTGGCCCGTTGGGCCAGCGAATTTCTGTTCTTAGAGCTGGGCTGGCGTGGCGGCCTGGCGGCTGTGCTGTCGCCGTCGCCGCCCCGTCGCCGCCTCCTCGCCGCCCGTCGTCTGGGCCGGTGTGGCGGTCTGGCGGCTATGCTGTCGCCGTCGCCGCCCCGTCGCCGCCCCGTCGCCGCCCGTCGTCTTTGCCGGTGTGGCGACCTTGCCGTCGCCGCGCCCTGTTGCAGCCTCGTCGCCGACCGTCGCTGCAGTTGGATTTCGCCGCGTAGGTTGCTCAGCTTCTTTGCACAACGAACAATGCTGCACATACGTAGCACAGCAGATACAGAAAGACATAGGTTGCAGCACGTAAATTGCATCACAGAGGTCGCACCACATATTTTGCGCCACGTACATTGCACAACCTATATGTCACAGCATAGATTGCACCACGCATACCGCACTACATAGATAGTGTCGCATATTTGTGCATCATATATAGCGCAACATGTATTGCACCACATCGAGTGCACCACATAAATTGCAAACCGTAGATGCACCACATCTGTTGCAGCGGATGTTGCACCACATAGGTTGCACAACATTGACGGCACAACCTTATCCGTTTGCAGCACTTATATTCTCTTCTCGTGAAAAGGACTAAGGATCTACCACCCCCTGGGCTTCGTCGGTAGCCCCAGGCGTATACAGTTGACATGTGACTCCGCCCCATCGCTCATTTCAAGTTCAATGCAGACCATCCCCAGCCCACCCGGTATCGCCCCCTTCTGATCCCTGACAAGTAGTACAATGCGCGCGATTGTTTCTCAAACAATCACGGCCTGTTCCAATAACTACTTGCACACAATGTGGCAAAGCCGGCATGCGCGCGCCGTCGCGCGCGCATGCCGAAATCTGGGGAATTTCAAGATCGATATTCCCGAAGACATTCTAAGAACAATGGTTTTTCTAATATCAGGTTTCAGACATGTCTGCGCGCGCGCTCTTGCGACTTCTTACCGGACTCACGGGTTGTCCAACATATTCATTTCATGCGACCTCTCTCGCGCGCATGTCAAAATCATTCGACCGTCCTTACGCGCATGTTGGGGGGGCAGAATCCTTGTCGAATACAACCATGCGGGCCATTTGTGCCCGTCGTCAGCGCGCGCACGTCGACACCCGTCCCACACCTTCATCGCCGACACGCGGACACCATCATCGTCATCGGCGTGATCGTCATCGTGGCCGCCATTGGCCTTGGCATCGTCATCGTCGTCATTAGCAGCGCTGCAATCATCGTCGTGTTTGTCGTTGTCTACGTCACCATAGCACCGCGCCCGCCCGAGTCACCGACTCGCACTGAAGTGCCCGTGCGTCAGCGCGGCCTGCGAGACTCGTTCGGAAGTCCCCAGCGGTGAGCGCCATTGCGGCCGCGTCGGTCGCGCCAGTCTAGCTGGCCTCTGCGTTCGAGCTTGCGTGCGCTAGCGCCAAACAGTCATCGCAACCAGCACCGCATGGGTTTTGCAAACTTTGTTTCGGGCGCGTGGGTGGGATGATTGCGCGAGCAGTGCAGTTGACAACTTCAAGTTCGGCAAGATTTGCACCACACATAGTCATCCGCATCGGATGTGCAACATCGATGGTTCGAAACACACGGTTTGGGGTCCACGTTGGTTCACATATGTCCATGTTCCCAGGCATAGCTTGTATATAGGGATCGACGAATTCTCTTTTCAGAGAAACTGGGCCTGCGGACCGCTCTGGCCGCCAGGTGGCCGCCGTCGCCGCCTCGCCGCCTCGTCGCCGCCCGCTTTGCATTGATTCGCATTGTGTTGTATTGCTTTGCGTTGTTTTGCATTGCTGCGCATTGTTTTGCATTGCTTTGCGCTGCTGATGCGTTACTTTGCTTGGCTCTGTGCCGCTGCATGGCAGTCGCACCGCTTTGCAATCACGCTGCGTTGCGCTGATTTACATTGAATTGCATCGGTTTGAATTGCGATGCCGTGCTTTGCATTGCTTTACATAGATGGCACCCCTGAAATTGCGCACCACGTTTATGATCCCTTTCGGGGGGCTCAGAGCCCCCCCGCAAGTGGGATGGGTCGAGGGTTCTACAGCCCCCCCCGCAGATGGGATGGGGGGACGGCGACGACGCCGACGCCAAAGCCGACGCCGGCGCCGATGCCGACGACAACGGCGATGACAAAGACGCCGACGCAGACGCCGAAGCCGACGCCGATGCCGACGACAACGGCGATGACAAAGACGCCGACGCCGACGCCGACGCCGACGATGACGACGACGACGCAGACGCCGACGCCGTGGCCGACGCCGACGCCGACGCCGACGGAAGGCGATGACGACGGCGACGGCAAGCCACGACGACGGCGACGACGAACTATCCCACACGCACAGGGGGTAAGGGTGCGAACACCAGCGCTTTCCACCACGCCACGCCCAGATGGCCACGACCACGTGGGGTATGGAAGAGAGCGATCCCATTCGCGAGGCCAGCGAACCTCACGGGCGTACCCATCATCCAGCGGGGGGGGAAGCCCGATTCCATATGCATTGGGGAGGATACAACCTTGGATCATATATTTTCCCTTCTGAAAGAGAATTCGGATCTCCTCCCCCGGGGGGTAAATATCTCCCCCAGCAAGTTGCAAATTGCCCCATCGTCTATCATGAGCATGACAGTATTTGATCCCAACCATTCAGGCTCGACCCCCCAACACCCCTGCAAGAAACACTGTCGCGTGCATTCCGAAAGCCTGCGGAAGCCTTAGGTGTTGGATGGATTTCGAAATCGAGTGTCCCACACAGACATATATATAGACATATATATATATATATATATGTATGTATCATGGTCTTGCAACATCACATTACAAACAAATCATGGCGCGCGCTCTTTCGAATCGCTCGGAATCCATAGGTCATCATCTTTGTCATTGCATGCGACCACACGGACCTTTCACGCGCGCATGTCGAAGTCATCCGGACGTTCTGGCACGATTCTTGCCAATATCATGCGGGCCAGCCATTCGCGCCCGTCGGCCGCGGGTGCATGTCGAACTTTTTCCAAAACCTTCATCGTCGACGCGTGGACATCATCATCGTCATCGGCGTGATCCGCATGTCTCCGCCATGCGCCCTGCAGTCGTCATCGCCATCGTCGTCAGGGTCCTCGCTGCAATCATCATTGTGTCTGCCTCTGTCGACGCTGCCACGATACCGCACCCGCCCGAGTGACCGACTCGCGTTTGATTTCCCGTGCGTCAGCGCGGCCTGTGAGACGCGTTCGGGGGTCCCCAGCGGTCAGTGCCACCGCGGCCGCGTCGTTCGCCACAGACTAGCTGGCCACTTGTCGCGCGAGCCCGCGCGCGCTAGCGCAGCCGCAGCGATGCGGCAGCCAGCCGTAAGCGGGCATCACAATTGCCGCTTCATTTGTTATGCAAACCAAGTTGTGGGTGGGTGGGTGGAATGATTGCGCGAATCATGGAGTTGACAACCCGTTCGTGAGCATATGTTGCTTGCACTACATAGCGTACACCACAGAGATTCTCCTTTCTAAATTGAATATCGACTCGACCTCCCTTCCCCCCTGGAATTAACAGTGCCCCTTCGCGTATTGCGTTTGCATATTTAGTTTGCGCATTCGTCCGCCCAACATGTGAATTCGCACTATCCAAGCTAAGCCTGCACCGCCCCCGTTCATCCCCTGCAGCAAACAACATGCGCGCACACGCGTGTCAAAAACCTTTAGAAGATTGAGGCGTCCGCGGCAGCCGATTGGACGAAATGCGCGCGCGCGCCGCCCCGCGCGCAGGCCGACATCCTTCAGAGACAACCGGTTTCGCAAGGGTTTCAAAGTCGAGCGCCCCGAAAACATTGAACAAACAACATATTGTTTCGCAGCCGGAATTTCCAAACAAATGCCCTGAGCCCGCGCTTTTGCGGTTTTTTTCCAAACCGCAAGTTTTCCTAACGCGTTCATCGAATGCGACCAAACGTGCCTTTCGCGCGCGCGTGTCGGAATCATTCGGGCGCCCTTGCGCGCGTGCTGTCGCAAGGGCCTTTACGAAACAAGATGACGAAGGGCACGCGCGCGCGTCGTCGCGCGCATGCCGGACCCCTTCAAAAACCTGACGTTTCGCATGGCTTTCAATGTTGAGCGCCCCGACATTTTAGAAACGCACATGGCTTCGCAACGTCAATTTTCAGAAAAACGCGCGCCCGCGCTCGAGCAACTTCTTACACAACAAACTGAAGTTTTTCAACATTGTCATTCAATTCGGCCAAACAGGTGTCTCGCGCCGCGTGGCGCAATCTTTCGAACGCGATTTCGCGCGTGTTGGAGGGGCACGATCCGTGTCAACAAAAATGCCATGCGGGCCACTCTCGCGCGTCTGCAGCGCGCGCATGTCGAATTCCCTCCAAAACCGTCATCCCCGACGCGAGGTCGCCGTCGTCGCCGTCGGCGTGATCAGCATCAGCGCGTCACTGGCCTTGCCGTAGTCTTTGTCGTCATCGCCGCCGGCATCGCTGCCATAATCATCGTGTCTGCCGTTGTCGACGGTGCCATGATGCCGCGCCCGCCTAAATCGCCGACTCGCAATGAAAAAGGGCCCGCTGGGAAGTCCTCCGGGGTCAGCGCAACCGCGGTCGCGTCGGTCGCGCCAAGCTAGCTGGCCGCTGCGGGCTAGCGCGGCCGCAGAGATGCACCAGCTAACACCAAATACTCATCGCAGTTGCCGCCGCATGGATTTTGCAAACCAAGGTGCGGGTGGGTGGGTGGAACGGGTGCGCGAGCAGTGGACTTGGCATCTTACTGCGAACAGAAACTTAAGCGTACCGCGGATATTCTCTTTTTCAAAGAAGACCCCCCCCCCCAGGGTTTCTCGACGCCCTGTTTCCGCCTCGCTATTCAAATGCGCTTCTGCCCCATCGCCCGTCCTGAATCAGCCCGTAATTTATACCGCGCCAGCCAGTCTGGTATCACCCCCCTGCCATTGTCTGCGACAAATGCTATGCGCGTATTCGTTTATCACAAATCATGAGTTTGCAAGAGTCCCTAGCAACAAATTAGACGAAGTGCGCATGCGCGCGTCGTCGCGCGCATGCCGGAATACTTCAACAACTTTCGGTTTCGCAATGGTTTCGAAACCGATTGTCCGAACAACCATCTAAGCACACGTTGTTTCGCATAACAGATTTCAAGACCATTCGCCTGGCGAAGGACCCACCCATCTGTAGTTGTGAGTACCGCAAGCCTAAACATGTTCTTCTGTGGCGCTCTGTATGGGGCCGCGAATCGTGTGAGGGGTGTGCCGAAATGGGTGCGGCGGACGCATGCGGACGGTGGCATTGTGGCCTTCGTTGGAGCTCCCTATGGGGTCGCCGAACGCATGTTGGGCGTGCCGAAATGGGTGTGGGGAGCGCATTCGGGCGGTGGCACTGGGGCCTTCGATGGAGCTCCCTGTGGGGCCACGAAAAGTGTGCGGGGCGTGCCGAACTTGATGTGGGGGACGCATGCGGGCGGCGGCACTGGGACCTTCAGTGGAGCTCCTTATGGGCCACGAAACGTGTGAGTGGTGTGCCGAGATGGGTGTGGGGGACGCATGCGGGCGGTGGTGTTGGGGCCTTCGCTGGAGCTCCCTATGGGGCGACGAAACGTGTGAGGGGTGTGGCGAAATTTGTGTTGGTGACGCATGCGGGCGGTGGCATTGGGGCCTTCGGTGGTGTTTCCTATGGGGCCGCGGAACGTGTGAGGTGTGTGCCGAAATGAGCGTGGGGGGCGCATGCGGGCGGTGGCATTGGGGCCTTCGGTGGAGCTCCTTATACTGGTTTTCGAAACGTGTGAAAGGTGTGACGCATGCGGGCGGTGGCACTGGGGCCTTCGGTGGAGCTCCCCTGTGGGGCCGCGAAACGTGTTAGGGGTGTGCCGACATGGGCGAGGGGGGCGCACGCGGGCGGCGGCACTGGGGCCTTCGGTGGAGCCCCCCTGTGGGGCCGCGAAACGTGTTAGGGGTGTACAGAAATGTGTGTGTGTGTGTGTGTGTGTGTGTGTGTGTGTGTGTGTGCGTGTGCGTGTGCGTGTGCGTGTGCGTGTGCGTGTGCGTGTGCGTGTGCGTGTGTGTGTGCCCTCGCGTGCGCTCGCGTTCTTGCGCATGTTGTAGTACACCAAGTTTCCCCAATATGTTTATGGAAGAAACCATCTGTGATTTTTCCCAACCAACCTGTATTGTTAGGTCCTCGTTTTGAAGAGACGGTCCTCGTGTTCCCTCCTCCCTTCCTTCCTTCCTCCTCCTCCGTCCTCCTCCTCCTCCTCCTCCTCCTCCTCCTCCTCCCCCCGTTCCTCCTTCATTTCGTGGCCCCACAAGGAGCTCCACCGAAGGCCCCACTGGGACCGGCCGCATGCGTCATCCACCACCCAGCACAACATTTCGTGGCCCCACAGGGAGCCCCTCCGAAGGCCCCAGTGGGACCGGCCGCATGCGTCATCCACTCCCCAGTGGGACCGCCCGCATGCGTCATCCACCACCCAGCACAACATTTCGTGGCCCCGCAAGAAGCTCCACCGCAGGCCCCAGTGGGACCGGCTGCTTGCGTCATCCACTACCCAGTACAGCGTTTCGTGGCCCCACAGGGAGCTCCACCGAAGGCCCCACTGGGACCGGCCGCGTGCGTCATCCACCACCCAGCACAACATTTCGTGGCCCCACAGGGAGCTCCACCGAAGGCCCCAGTGGTACCGCCCGCATGCGTCATCCACCACCCCGCACAGCATTTCGTGGCCCCATAGGGAGCTCCACCGAAGGCTCCACTGGGACCGCCCGCGTGCGTCACCCACCACCCAGTACAGTGCTTCGTGGCCCCACAGGGAGCTCCACCGAAGGCCCCAGTGGGACCGCCCGCGCGCGTCATCTACCACCTAGTACAGCGTTTTTTGGCCCCGTAGGGACCCACCGAAGGCCCCAGTGGGACCGGCCGCATGCGTCATCCATCACCCAGTACAGCGTTTCGTGTCCCCACAGGGAGCTCCACCTGAGGTCTCCGTGGCGGAACCCGCATGGCGGCCCAGTGGCGGATTTCGCATGACGGCGAATTTCGATTTTCGGAAGTTTTTCGTCGTATTCGAAGTGTTGAGGCCGCTCTCGGGCCGCGCATCCCGGGCGGGAGCCAGCCTGCTCGCTCTCTCTGCTCCGCGCAGCGAACGACCCACGCGCGTCGCCGGGACCCTTCGGGGCGACCAACGCGCGTCGCGGGGACTCCGTGCGGCGCCGCGCCCGCAGCCTTGGACGTGGGCGTGCAGGGGCAAAGAGGGAGAAGAAAAACGGGAAGGAAGCGGGCGCGATCTTCGAGAGAGGCGCGCCGACGTGGGCGTCGACATTTTTGCACGTAGACTCACGCGCGCGCAGACTCATCCACAATCCGACTCACTCGCTCTCAGTCTCTCGCACACAGACCTATCGTTTTCGCTCGCGTTTTGTGCCCCACCACGCATGTCGGCACGCCCCTCACACGGTTAGTGGCCCCGTAGGGAGCGCGGGCGAAGATGATATTCAGAATTGCGGTATTCACAGCTGCATATGGTTGGGTTCTTCGCCTGGTTTTTTATCAACATGTTCATTGGTTTCTGCCAAACGGGCTTTTGGAACCGCATGCCGACATCATTCGCACGCCCTTGCGCGCGTGCTGGGGGGGGGGGGGGGGGCATGATCCGTGTCAAATATGACCATCCGGGTCCCTCTCGCGCGTCGGCCGCGCGCGCGCGTGTCGATCTCGTTCCAACGCCTTCATCACCGACGCGAGGGCGCCGTCATCGTCGTCGGCGTGATCGGCATCGGCGCCCGCACTGGCTGCGCCTTTGTCGGTGTCAGCATCGTCACCGGCATCGCTACTATCATCATCGTGTCAACCGTTGTCGATGTTGCCATGATACCGCGCCCGCCCAAATCGCCGATTCGCATTGAAATGCCAGCTGGGATGTGCACGGCTGTCAGCGCCACCGCGGCCGCGGCGGTGGCGCCAAACTAGCTGGCCACTGCGCGCGTCTGCTTCGGTTGGCGCGGCCGCACAGATGCACCAGCCAACGCCAAGCATGCATCGCAATCGCCACCGCATGGGTCTTGCGAACCAAGTTGCGGGTGTGTGGGTGGGATGTTTGCAAGAATATGGGATGTGTCCATTCGTTGGCAAAAATAAATTGAACGACGTAAAATGCACCACGTCGTATGCTTGAAAACACCGTTTGGGGTCCGCGTTGTCCAACATGGTTTCTGTTTCGAAAACGTCCGATCATTCTAAAAATTGGTGGTAGGCCCACAGGAATGCCATGACGGCCGGTCCGTGCTATGGACCTGGGTTGGCGTGCGCCCCAGAGGATGGAGGGCACCGCCGGCGTACCAGGTAGCCAGGTGCACGTGACATGGTCGGCCTGGGCGGGATGTGAATACGCATGGGCGCTTGCCGAAGCTTCGCCAGACTTCCTGCCATATTGGGCACGTTATGGTCGACGTTTCAGCGACACACGCAGCCCATCCAGGAGCGATTCCTGGGCGAGCTGCCTGCATCAGGGAAGTTCTGGGGGGCAGCCGTCAAACCGAAACTCGGCATCTGCCTGGTCGGACCCAGTAGTTACTTAGCCATCGTTCTCTTCGCGGATATTTTGCTCTGAGAGCCTCCCACAAGCTTGTGCGGGCCATCATGAGGCCTTCTCGGGACAATTTTGGAGGCGTTCGGGACTTTTTTAAAGCTCTTTTGGGGCTTCGCGGGCCTTCGGGGCCCGTCTTGGCCAACACAGGACGCCAGCCATCAAAAAGGGGTCCTTGCTAAGTGTCGTTCCGTTGGGGCCAGAGAAATTGCCTCTCGGAACGTTCGTCGGACGTTTTTGGGGCGCTTGGGGCGGTATTGGAGCTCTTTTCGGCCTTCAGGGCTGTCTTGGGCCATCTTGGAGCTACCATGACGCCTCAGAAGCCCTTCGGAAGCAACAAGGCGATACTATCTTTATCGTACGACATCAACGCAGCGGATTCCGAAATATTCAGGCCTCTTCGGTGTATTCCGCGGGATTTCCGATGCCATCCGGAGCCGTCTTGGGGCGTTTTTGGAGCCTCTTGGGTGCATGCCGGATGCCGGTTTGAACTATCTTGGCATATCTGGTGTTATCTTGGGGACCATCTTTGATACGCTAAGGCCATTTTGCAGCCATCCTGGGTCGTCTTCTTGGTTTAGTAGGCCGCGGCCCCCTTCTCCAGACCCCACGAGAGGATTTCCCTTAACAAGTCGGGCGGGATCCTCCCGTCCCCGGGCGCGACGGGACTGGCGTGTCACGGACTCCAAGACGCCCAAGACGCCGCCAGGACGGCCCCGGACGGCCCCAGACGGCCCCAGACGGCCAGACAAGAGACGGCAATATGTGACAGGACAATGCGGCACAAGACCTGGCAATTTACGCCAGGACAGGCTACATGCCGGCCCAAGATGGACACCCCCAGAGGGTTCCCGAGCAGCTAACTAATTTCAAGCATCTTACAAATTAAATCTCCCCACCACTCTTGCCATTTCGCTCCCGAAGCGCTCTTGCGTCCCCCCTTGGTTGCCTCTGGCAGAGCCCTAAAACGGGCCCTGGAGGGGCCCAAGACAGCCCCAGAGGCACCCACGAGGTCCCCAAGAGGCCCCCAAGAAGGCCCCAGGCGAGGCTCAAAAGGGCCTCGAGCGGGCCACGAGCCGTTGAAATCCCGAAAAGGCTTGCAGCGTGAAGCGTCCCTGGCGCCAAGAGGGCCCCTAGACGCTCCCATGGAGGCCGCCCGCCCCCAGGAGGCGCCCGAGGACCCCCAAGGGGCCCACTTCCCAGGAGGCTTCGCTAGTTCAGGGGACCCCCTTCTGGCGTGGGGCTGGGGGGGGGCGGCGGGGGGGGAAGCAGGGAGACGCCCCTCCCTGACGGTTGAACACAAGGGGGTGGGACAGAACGCTACCTGAACCGCCTGCGCACGCCCCAGACGGCCTCGTGGGCGAAACATCCGTATCCGCAGCCTCGCGGGCCAGGCCCTTGGGCTGCGGGCCTGCGGAGTCGGGGCGGTCTTTCGCGGATGCCTCGCGCGAAACGCATCCGCGCGACCGCGTGTCCGCGGGATCGCGCCCTGGAATCCAGACCGCGAGGGCGCAGGATACGGATATGCTCGCAGTTCGTGGCGATTGCGGCAGCTCGGCCAAAGCTGGTTTTCCCTCACCGCCCGCGCTTCGAGCGACCTTTCCCGCCCGCCTCCGCCCCTCCCGGCGCCGATCCGGCATCGCGCGTCTGTTCTGGCCGCGCGTCTCTCCAGCCTGCGGCCCTGGCGTGGACGGCTCGGACGCTTGGCCTCCCTCCCCCGCGCGCGCTCCGCACGGGGATCATGCCAGGTGCGTGCCTCTGTCGAGGCGGGGATTCCTGCATGGCCACCGCCCGGACGATCGATCCTCGCGGACCTCCACAGGCGGCGAATGCGGCTATCGTGGCCACCGGGGGGGGTGGCAAAAATTGTGCAGGTCCACCGCCCGCTGGGTCCCC
>CAUYUJ010016702.1:92500-142500 GCA_963575745.1 Prorocentrum cordatum
GTTGCGTGTGCTGCATCTTCGTATCACTTCGATCAGCCAGTTGAGGTTTTCACCCACTGGGCTCTGGCGCCTAGTACCGCCCATTGGCGCCTGCCCGCGCACACTCGCCAAGAGCGCGTTCCGTGCCCCGCCCGCCTGCCCGACCGACTCGCCCACGGCGATCCAGGGGTCGACGTCGTGTTTTTTTTGGTGTTATTACCACGTCGACCCCTAGGGGTCTCGACCCGTTCCCCTGGGCCGGTTTTTCATACCGAGTCGGTCTCTGACGTAGACTAGACGCAAAAGTGATTTCTCGCCGGATTGACCTTCGGTGCGGGCTCATCGGGGTCCCCCCCGACCGCTGAGCGCGATGCGATAGCGGCTGCTTGCGCGCTTGGATTTGGCCACCTTGCGCCCCCCTCATCCGCGCACCAAAGCTGGCAGGGCTCCCCGCCCAGGACCGCGTTCCGCCGACGGTCCTCTCCGGGGGGCCTCGGCCTCCAGAGGCCGAGCGTGCAGAAGAGCCGGGTTGAGCTGCCCCCCTCTCTTCCGCGTGTTCTCTCGGCCCCCCGCGGCGGCGGCGGCGGCGTCGCCGCAGCCGTCGTCGTCGTCGTCGTCGTCGTCGTCGTTGTCGTCGTCGTCGTCGTCGTCGTCGTCGTCGTCGTCGTCGTCGTCGTCGTCTTTCTCGCTGGCGTTTTTGTCGTCGTCGTCGTCGTCTTTCTCGTCGTCGTGCCTCAGTGCCTCTATTGCCTCGGACCCTTGGCCTTCTCTGCGCCGCGTGGGCTCAGGGAGAGGCACCCTTTTGCGATCACCTGCGCGCCCTGCCCCTGCGGATCCAATCGAGGTTGGTGGGCCATCGGACTTTCAATCTGGCCCGTGGAGCTCTGACCCCGAACCACTTGGCCCTTCAACTCTGATCCCCAGCCGGTTTTCCAGAAGAACTGGCCTGCAGGGGTAGGGTCCCCATGTGGTTGCCTACGACAGGTCCGTGTCGTGTCGACGCGGCGGCGACCCCAGCGTGGGCGTTCTTGGTGGAACGCCGCTGCCGGCCGACATGGAGTGAGCCGCCCGATCGGACAGCCGCGATCGTTCAGCGCTTGAGCGATCCGCGCCGCGTCAGCAACCCGCGCGTCCGTCGTCACGACACGAAGCCGCCGCACGTCCCCGGGAGGGTGCCCCCAGGGCCTGCCCCAGGAGGCCCTTCCCCGTTCGAGGTCGATCGCGTTCGGTCGCGACCTGTCGGGGCCGACCGAGAGTTGGGATCGGCGCGACCGCTCGCGACTGAAAGCGGGGGCTGGTCCCGACTGTACCGAAACCCTCGACCGACAGTTTTCGGTCGCGGATGGTCTGGGCTCCCTCCGCTCCGCCCTCTCGGCCGGAGGCTGGGCTGCCGCACGCAGAGCTGGTCTCGCCCGAGGCCGCTCTGCGGAAGGTCATCGTCAAGGGCAAGTTGCCCAAGGCGCCGCCGCCGCCGTCGTGCCGCCGTCGCCGGGCGCCGCCGCGCCGCTGCCCGCCGCCGCCGCCGCCGCTGCGCCACGGCCGTCGCCGCCGTCATTGCCGCCGCCGGACGCAGCGCCGATGCCTGCGCCGTCGTCGCTGCCGCTGCGGCCGTTGTCGCCGTCATTACCGCCGCCAGACGGAGCGCCGATGCCTCCGCCGCCATCGCTTTCGCCGCCAGATTTAGGCGCTTGTGGCTAGGTTTGGACCTTTGGGGAGGTCCTCGTCGCCATGGTTGGATCCGCCCCGAAATTCTGGCGAAAACGCAACCCTGGAGAGGCCCTCGGGCCGATTTTCGAGGGAGCAGGAGGGAGGGAGGAATGCAAGGAGGAGGGATGGGGGACTCACCATTGAATCCACATCGATTGGGCGAGCTCGCCGCGAGCGTCGCCACCTCGAAGGGCCTGGGAGCCAACGCAGCTGGGGTCAGCGGGCCAGCGCCCTGCCTGGATTTGCCCGTCTGCACGCACGGGCCCATCGGCCCCCCAGGCGCCCCGAGGAGCATGGGGGGAGGGGGGCGAAAAGGGGGGAGCGAGCAGAAGCGAGGAGGGAGGAGGGAGAGGAGGTGGAGAAGGAGCAGGGATGGAGCTGGGGAGGGAGCAGCGAGGAGGGAGGAGCTGGATATCGGTTGACGAGAGAGGAGCGAGGAGGGAGGAGGGATATCAGGCGGAAGGATGAGGGGGTCGCCGTGATCGTGGTCTTGATGGCCGCTGTGACCCTGTCCTGGGGCCGAGGGGAACCAAGCAGTGGCGAAGAGGGCGCCCCCCGAGGCTTAAAAAGTCAAGAGACTCGGAAAATCTCGATGGTGGTCGTCGGCGTCGGCGTCGGCGGCGGCGGCGTCGGCGTCGGCGTCGTCGGCGTCGTCGTCGGCGTCATCGTCGTCCTCGTCCTCGTCTTTCTCGTCTTCGTCTTTGTCCTCCTTTTCCTCCTCCTCCTCCTCCTGCTCGTCGTCGTCTTCGTCGTCATCGTCGTCGTCGATCGTGGCCGCCGTGCCCCAGTGCCTCGCTTGCCTCGGCGCCCCCCCCCCCGCAGCCCCAGAGGAGCTGCAGGCCGAGATGAAGGCTGGGCTGGACCCGCCCGCCCAGCTCCCAGGCGGGGCGGCGCCGCGCCCCGCAGGGTCCGCGCTGGAGCCGCCGTCCGCGGAGGCCGCCGGCCGCTGGCCGACGGCGTCGGCGGCGGCGTCGGCGTCGTCGGCGTCGTCGTCGTCGGCTTCAGCGGCGGCGCGGCGGCGCGGCGGCGGCGGCGGCCGGCGGCTGGCGGCGGCGGCGGCGGCGGCGGCGGCGGCGGCGGCGGCGGCGTCGTCGTCGTCGTCGTCGTCGTCGTCGTCGTCGTCGTCGTCGTCGTCGTTTTGTTCGCCGTCGTCTTCGTCGTCGTGGTCGTCGTCGCCATCGTCGCCGGAGGCCGCTGTCCGCAGGCCGACGGCGGCGGCGGCGGCGGCCCAGTTCCCGTCGCGTCGCGAAGAAGTCATGGCGCAAGGTTTTCTCTCCCTCCCTCTCCCTCTCTACTTTCAGCTTCTGGGGGTCAACCAGGTGCCGGGCCTCGGGGCTGGCAGAGAACGGCTCGGGACGAGAAGCTGGCCCGGGGGACAGGCTTCGGGACGTCTGGCCGGTCGCCGTTTTGTTCCCGCTTCCGTTTTCAAGAAGCACCTTTTCGAAAACGGTGAAACCACGGCTGGGGGCCCCGATCGAAAGAATCAACCACTATCGTGTCTGGGGGCAGCGGTGTCCGACAGCAGGCTGGCGCCGTGTTGGCGCGGCGGCGACCTCGCCGTGGGCGTTCAAGGGTCAGCGCAGCCCAGAGCCCGCCATTGTGGAACGACCTGGCGATCGAAACGCCGCCGCTCGTTCAGGGTGGGACGATCCCCGCGGTGTTTAAAATCAGGTGACTGTTTTTTGGGGGGTCCAGCGATAACCCGGGTTATCGGGCTTGCCCCACCCCTCCCCAACCCCATGATAACCTAACTTTGCCGGTTGTGCATGTCCAGGGTGCGGGGGCGCGGGCACATGCAGGGCTGCCCACAGCGCGAAGGTCAGGTTATCGGCCGGCCCCCTCCTCCCCCCCCACCCCCGCGGATAACCCGGTATATCGCCGATTCCAAAGAAAGACGGTCTCCAGCGTTAGGGTCTGCACGGCACGAGCCTTTCCTGCCCGACCGCACGGGCGGTTCTTGGCAGGGCCTCGGGGGGCGCTCGCCGGTGTGTGTGAATCCCCCTACTTTCCTCCTATCTTGCTCATATCCATCGCCCCTCTTGGCTCGGATGACAGGTACTCGATAGTTGGAGGTACGTTGGGTAAAACCATCGTCCCTCATCGTCTACCGACGGACACTCGGGGTGGGGTCGGTCCATTGGTCCCCCTCACCCTTACACAGGTTATCAGCCTTCTCTTTTATATCCGACATCGCGTCCAACCTGCGACCCGACCTGACGACATCGGACTAGTTATGCAGGATGACGGCACGACACCAGTCGTCCGTCCTCCCGCATGATGAGTCGTCGCCGTCAGTCGCGCGCAACTTGGATGCTGATATGTCCGATATTCTAGGAGCTTCCCCCAATTTTGCGGCCCGCATGGCCATCTCTCCAGGAACCGACGGATTGGACGAAGCTATGCCCCCACCCAGTGCAGCGCAGTCAATGCAGCGGGAAACCGCAGCAATGCCAGCGTTGCCCACCCAGGCGGCAGTTCAGCTTCATGCTATGCAAGCTGAGTTGCACCAGCTTCGTGCCTTGCATGCTCATAGCGTTTCCGCACCCCCACTTCCTATTGGAGATCAGCCCTCCCTACAGCAGCGATTCTTACACGCCGCTCCAGGGCTCACGCCTCAATTCCCCACCCTCCATACCACATCTGACGTCCCTCCCGCAGCACTGCACCAGTCAGCGCGGCGGGAAACCGCAGCCCCGCCACAAACAGCGCAGCGGGCCACCGCAGCACCGTCCCAGACAGTGCAGCGGGACACCGCAGCTCAACAGATGCCCACACCTTCCTCCCCTCCGAGAGAGAGAGGTACAGGCACACGAAGGTGGGGCCATGGGACGCCCGAACACACAGGGATTGAACAGGGACAGGTTTATGAGCGAGTCCGTGCATTCGAAAACCGTACTTCTGACCATGGCCCTAGTCGCCGTGCTCATTCTAGGAGCCAAGCCCCCAGGCGTGGCCCCGATCAGTACATCATTCGAGACGATCGCGGCAGTAGGAGTCCATCTGTCCGGGGGGTTCGTATTAGGCCCCAAAGTTCCCCAGCCGCAAACCGACATAGGGAGGCTCTGCCAATGCAAGACATGGCTGAGCTACGAGATCACGTGCACACATATGTTGAATATCAAACTAGCCTCGTCCACAAGGCTGTCGCCTCTGATACCGCCGTCCTCCGGAGTGACCTCCAACAGGGTCTTTCGATCCTGGACGCTGCCGTCCAGGAGGACCGTCGGGTCATGCAACAGCTGATGCAGCGTCTCGATATACAACGAGATCGCGAAACTAACGAACTTGTGGCCGTCAAGTCCGACTTCGATCGACTTGAAGCTAGCGTCATTCAGATTCGTCAACACAACGATGAACGTGCACGCATTCTTCGCGAAGAGCTGCGAGAAGTCGCGGGCACAGCTTCAGGTGCCTTCGTAGCGCCTTCCACCGCACTACAAGGTCATCTTGCCACGATCCGTGGTGAAACGGAAGCTGCAGCACGTGAGCTGCACGATCATACACGCTCCGTCCAGCAAGATTTGTATGGCAAGTTATGTGAGGCCGAGAACGCTTTCCAAGCTCAACCCTCTTCCTGTCAGGTTCAACATGTACCACAGCTTCTATCCAGAGTCCACACTCTCGAGCAGACCGTAGCTGAGCTGCAGGTCGCACGGGCTCATACTGCGCAGGTGAGTCCCACTGCTACGGTGACCAACCCCGACGTGACGGCAGCTGTTTTACAGACCGTCCGAGCGGAGGTGGCCCACTTGCAAAGGCAGCTGCAGGATTCTGTGGCCGAGAGGGATGCCGAGTCAGCACGCGCGACTGCGCGCCTGGATCAAATGAACGCTGAAATGGCTCGTCTTGCTAACGAGAATGTTGACCTGCGTACTCTTATCGTCAATCATACTACCCACAATAAGGATGACGTTCGATTCCTCACTGACACTCAGAAACATCAACATGCTGAATTGGATGTATTGTCTGATTGTGTCGCAAAACTGCAGGCAGACAACACCACGCTTGAGCAAACAATAAACGATCACATCGCGGACGCAGCCAAACATACACCTGTTACCGGCTCTCGCCGCCCCTCCCCTGACGCCGCTGCTCGCGATGCGGGGGGTTCTTCTGGGGCCGCTTCCAAGCCGACACTTCCTCAGGCAGGAACTGGTGCTGACGAGCAGCGGGGAACCGCAGCCCAGCCCCCTGCCCCTGAGCCAGCTGCAGACAATGCCAGCTTTCGAACCCACTCTCCCATTAATCTAGGTCCACTCGGCTCCAACGTTGCGCAATCCCCGTACAATGTTGGCGGGTCACTACTTCCTGCCACAGTCAAAGAAAGTGACCGTGTTCGGGTCCCAGGCTTCCCTAAGATCACAGGAGTCTCTGATTGGATGAACGGTGTCCGCAAGGGTTTCAGAAACGCCTCTGGACGCCCAGCTCAGGCGTACGCCTTCATCATGGTAGCGGAGAACCCTGAGATGACTTTTGAGGATCTCGCCGACAGCGGCGACTTTGAGAGCCTCGACTGTAAGTTAGCTGACGCTCTTCTCGAGATCCTCCCACATGAGCTAAGATTGCAAATGAAGCTGTTAGAGGACGTTGAACACAAAGCAAAGCGCATGCTTAAAGGACGTCAGGTATATCAGAAAATTATCCGTTCATTCGACGTCACGGTTGCCGAGGACCACCTTCACGACTTTGATCGCATCAAGAATCTACGCATGCACGGAGACGATCTCCAGCGTTTCATCGTCGAATGGGATCGATTACTTTTGGCTCTTAACAAACTACCCGAGATGTACATCATGGAATCCCTCTTTCGTACTCAGGTTCAGAGGCACCCTTGGATGAAAGAAGACATGAGCAAATACAACAAAGCCAAGGCTGGAGCCAAAGATGAGAACGGAGAGGTAATCAAGACATATAAGTGGCTCCATCAAAGAGTTTACGATGTTCTTGATTTATATAAGCTACAGAAGAACCAATATAGCATGCAAAAAGAATCGCGGGACACCGTTGCCCCTGCCAAGACTAAGATCAAACAATCAAGCCGCAACTCACATTGCGTCCCTTTCTTCAAGGGCAAAGGGTGTCCCCGTCCAGATACATGTAAGTTCCTGCACGCTGCTGAAAAGAAACCGCCGCCCAGACGCCACCCGTCGTCTCGTGATCCTCCCAGGAATCGCCAATCATCTCAACATCGTAGAGACGCTCGAGGCAGCGCCTCTGGCGCGGCTACTTCGAGGCCTCCGGCTGCCAGGTATTTTTGCTACGATTTTGCAAAGGGTAATATGTGTCAGCGCGGCACTGGTTGCAACCGGCACCACGTGCATCCTTGCGTCTTCTACCAGAAGGGTAGTTGCACCAACGGGGATAATTGCAAATTTGCCCACTATAAAAATGGCTTCAAGACGCCGCCTCGCAGCCCCAGCAGGCCCAGAAGCGAACAGAGGTTTCCCTCCCGAAGCCCAGGTGGTAGACGCTGGTCGCAGAAATCACGATCCTCCACCAGGAGTCCGGGGGGCAGGGCTTACTCCAGGAGTCCGGGGGGCACCCGTCGTTTCTCAACGAACACTCGACAGCCTTCCAAGAGCCCAGGCGGCACTCGCTGGTCCCAGAAGGACTCGCGATCGCCGTCTCGTTCGTCTCAGCGGCAAGGCCGATCACGTAGTCCCGGCGGTACACGATGGTCTCAGAGAGATTCACGATCTGGCTCCCGTTCCAGTCGGACATCGCAGTCCAGCCAACGACAGCGTTCTCCCGCTCGGAACACCAACCGAGTGTACGTGATACGTGAGAAGATCCTCGCAGTTTCACCTACACATGGTATCTCAAAGGCCCAGATTTTCAAGACCAAACCGCCTGCGACGACATCGACGCCGAAACTAAAGGTTCGCTGGAACCTTGCAGGTACCGATGTCGAATTTTTCACGGTTCGACGTAAGATGAGACCGTACCGTGAGGCACCAAACAAAGGCGGTGCCGTCCACGTTCCAGACCCAATACCCGATTGGTGGTGGATCCGTTCTCAGGCACATCTGATACGCGCCCAGGAGAACGCATTCGCCCTCATCCGGAGGCTGGACGACGACGAGGACATCCACTTCGACTATTGCTACATCGCAATCCCACAGGAGGACGTGCTGCTCCACACATATGCTACGGCGCAGCAGGCAACTGCAGCACCAGCGCAGCAGGCAACTGCAGCACCAGTGCAGCAGGCAACTGCAGCACCCGCGCAGCAGGACACTGCAGCTTCGTCGCAGCAGGAAACTGCAGCCTGCGTCCCTCCAACAAAGGATACGGTGGCAATATCGCGTTCTTTCGTCCTTGATAGCGGTTCGGCATTACATATTTCCGATAAATCCGACATGACAGAATCCGAGAAAAAGGGCATTCGCATTGGACGAGAACACATTTTGGAAACCGCCAATGGCGAGAGAATCGTCAATCAACATGTACGTGTCAAAATCCCAGCACTCGGCATCGAGAAAGACACCCTGGTCATGGATAATTGCCCGTCCGTTTGGTCCATGGGTCGTCTTGTCGAGGAAGACGATTGGGATATACATTGGAACAGAAAAATCGGATGCGTACTAACACCCCCACAAGGTCAGCCTAAACAGGCTGTGGTACATAACTTTATCCCACAGATCAATATCGACCACATGCACGATGCTCCGCCACCTCCGCCGACCTCCTTGCATTCCGCGAGGCGACACACGAAGGAATGCCCGCGCCGACGCGTCAGGACATCATGCTGCGGAGTGATCCTGCCACAGTGGAAAAGCATGTCTCGCAGGGACTGTGGTCGTGGTCGTTTTCAGACTTTTCCCATCGACCCCGCAGAGGAGACCCCCACTAAAGGCCCATGCTGGTGTTACAACCTCGAGGTTCTAAACAAACCCTCGTGCAGCGGTGACCCGCAGCAAGGCCCTGATAGTGCTCTCCCTGTCGGCGAGAGACCGAGCATTGACCCCAGTCATTACTTGACTCATTCTCCCAAACACCCAGATTGTGAGATATGCGCTCGAGCTTTGATTCGCAAAAAGCCTTGCAAAAGAAAACATAAGATGCGTTCAGATCTCGAGAAAAACGAAGATGATTCTACTTATGAAGCGTTCGTACCGAAGAGATTTGGAGATTCCTTGACAGCAGATCATATCATTATTGGAGATGATGAGGCCACTGGCAGGCAGAAGGAGAGGTGCGCTCTTGTTGTCCTAGACAAGCACACCGGCATCATGATGGCCTATCCAGCATTGCACAAGGATGCCGAAACCACCAAACTTAGTCTGACGAAATTTGTCGCCCCAAATGATGAGGTTAAACACATTTATACCGACAATTCCAAAGAACTCATCAAAGCATGTGCCACACTTGGCTGGCGACATGACACCAGCACGCCACACCGCCCTCAGACTAACGGGACCGTAGAGCGTGCTGTGCAGCGCGTGGTCAAAGGCACAAAGGCTGTCCTCATGGCTTCTGGCCTGGGACACGAATGGTGGTGCGAGGCTATGCAATGTTTCTGCAATGCCACCAACTTCTCTCTGTCTACCACCGGTGCCGCATCTTCTGACCCAAATAAGGCGGAACTTACGCCATATGAAATTCGCTTCGGAGAGTCATTCAATGGACGCACAGTACCCTTTGGTTCCAAAGTATATTGGAAATGCCTGTACCCGGAACTCAACACAGATAGTGATGGCAAGAAATTCACAAAGACAACACGCGAGGGACTGTTCATGGGTTATCATATGCATGCAGGCGGACGATGGTCTGGAGACTACCTAGTCGTCGACACCGCCACATATGCCAAATACCCAGACAGCACCCATTGTCACGTTCATCGTGTCAAAGACATTGTCGTACCAGCTAAACTTGAGTTCCCGGTCGCTGACGGCGTTCTTACTCATCATAACCCGCCCATGCACGAGTCCATTGCAGATGAGGCCAAAATACCTCTCGGCGACTGCTTGGACCCCATGCGCGACGATGACCCACGACTCGACAACTACCCTGCGGACTGGGACGACCCTGCTCATACGCCGATGCAGGGGGAAACCCCAGCCGTCGCAGAGGCAGAATTACCAACCGCCCCTGCGGCAACTCCAGATTATTGGGAAAAACGTGATGCTACGATTATTCGTCACATATGTACCCCACGTTTACAGTTGTTTATCCCTACGGACGCCCCCGAAGGGCTACCGGTACCATTGAAAAAGTTTGATGTAATTCGTGAATTCGAGACAACATCGACATTCCAGGGACAGGATAAGTTTAGAGACACATGGGATGGAGTCAGTGAGAGCGATCATCGAGCCCTGGGAGAACCCTGGACAGGCACCGTGCGATTTTACTATGCTCCAGAATATACTTCCGATGGTAAAATTAAATCAATGGGACGCGATACCAAAATACAGAAAACTACCAGGCCCGATCACTGTCTCGTTGAGTACTGGAAGTGCCTTTCTGGTCGCCAGCGCGATCGCGAACGTGCATTCGGCAAGATGGTCTCCCAAGCTCGTGCTCGCCGACATGAGGCGACTCTGAAGACCTGGTCTCGTCAGGATGACAACGCCAAAACACTTAGAACAACACGCTCGGATGGACCGAGATGGGACCGTGTCGAGCGTCGACTCACTCTTGACACGCACACCGGAGACACGATCCGAGACGAACAAGTCAAGGGCGTCACAGACAAAACTATTTTGTACGCCCCTGTCCCTGGTGGTCCCCGAGACATTACTACGGTGCTGTATTATTTACCTGATAATGAGCACCGGGAAACCAGTGCATCGTCATCATCGCCGGCTAGAGCTGCAGTGGCGATCGCATCCCCGACAAACATTGATCACGATGGTCCATCATTCGGTGCTTTGAATCCACTTTGTCTCACACTGAAACCGACCTTCGCGCAGTTTGTCCGGCAGAGAAAGCTTTCCGGTTTCGTTGATGCTCCTATCATGGCCGTCCTTCCCAAAGACATACCTGATCAGCCACATCGTGAGCGCCACGAAACTACTTCATATGCACTGGTGACCCAGAGCCTCAACAAAAAGCAAATAGCAGCAGAACCACGCGCTCAGGCCGCTCTCCGTGGAGAATATGATCGCCTTCGCGCACAGACCACATGGATGGAAGACACCGTCGCTGAACGCGCCGACGTCAAAGCGCAGGCCATTAAGGAGGGCAAGGACATTCATTTCGCGCATTTACTCGAACTCGGTACTGTGAAGCATTCCGATCTCCCACCTGAACAGCGCAAATACAAAGGTCGCGTTGTCTGCCAGGGAAATACTATGAAAGATCAAACAGGCCTGGCAGCGGTTTTCGCTGATGCCGCATCCAGCGCATCACATATTGAGGCGTCAAAGCTCGTTGATGCTGTCGCACACATGCCCGGTTACAATGGCGGCCAAAGTGATGCCCCATCAGCATACACGCAGGCGCTGTTGTACGGTGACAGCAGAATTGACCCAGTCGATACGTGGATCAGCCTCCCACCGGCACGTCGACCAGCATCATGGGCTAAATACAAAGACCCAGTGTGCCGACTTCGTTTAGCTCTCTACGGTCACCCTCTTGCTGGCGTCTTTTGGGAGAGACACTGCAAGACATGCCTTGAGAGCAAAGGATTCGTTCCTATGCAAGGATGGGAATGCATTTGGACTCACCCCAAACTTGGATTGGTGCTCTCTGTCTACGTTGATGACTTCAAGCTGGCCGGCCCAAAAGACAACCTCGAAGCTGGCTGGACCCTCATCCGGGACAGCGGCATCAAGATCGATCCGCCCACCAAACTTGATCAATATCTCGGTTGCGGACAGGCTCCATATACAGTATCAGACATCGAATTCAACAAACGTATGGAGACCATTCGTCCTCTTCTGCCTCAAGCGCAGCGGGACACCGCAGCCTACAAAACTGCCAAAGATGTCCGTGGCGTTCGATATAACATGAGCGGGTATATTGACCAATGTATCGATCGCTACCTTGAGGTTGCTGCTACCATTCCAGACAATCCGAAAATGAAATTCCGCGACCTACCTGTCTCCGAAACCCCTGGGATCGAGGACTCCGCCTTCACAGAAGCTGATTTTGACGACAAAGGCGTCCTCGGCCCAGAGTCGGCTAGCATTCTAATGAAAATTTTATATCTTGCAAGATGCTGTCGCTTTGATTTATTACATCCAGTCTGCATGTTGGCACGCGAGATTACCAAATGGAATCGAGCCTGCGACAAACGTCTGCATCGTCTTGTATGCTACATCAAGCACACCAAGACGCATAGCTTGCAGGGTTTCATCGGCGACTCCGCCGACCAACTTTCCGTCATACTGTTTACAGACGCTTCCTATGCAGATTGTGTTTCTACGTCAAAGTCCACGACAGGCATCTTTGCTGCCATTGTGGGCCCCAACACTTTTTTCCCGATCAACGCCGTGTGTAAGAAACAAACCGTGGTTTCGCATTCCTCTACGGAATCCGAAATCGTCGCGTTGGACACGGCGCTCCGGGTTGAAGGCCTCCCCCTGCTTACCTTTTGGGAACACGTTGTACGCACGCACAAGGCCCGCGACAAAGTTGCCGCCGCCTCTCGCAAACAGCGTAAGCCACCAACGTATAAGAAGCAGGGGGAAACCCCAGCCCCTGGCACTTACGACTCTCCTCGATCCACCCTGACAACATTCGGCGAACATCCTCTACATGATCATCGCAAAGTTTATTCTGATAAGAGCCCCCCGCAGGTACAGCTTATCATAGCCGAGGACAACGAGGCTGTTATCAAAATAGTGAAGAAAGGTAGGACGGCCGCATTGCGGCACCTCCATCGCACGCATAGAATCAACTTGGATTGGATCGTGGAAGTCTGTCAACATGAACAAATACATTTGTCACACGTAGGTACTAAGGAACAAGTTGCGGACATGATGACAAAACATTTCGACTCCAAAAAGAGTAATGTTTGGGAAACACTTCTCGAGCTTGCGCTCATTCGTCCTTCGCCATCATTGCCTAAGGGCATGCGTCGACATACTTCGACGGAGGACGAGGGGACTCGCAGACCCAACGGTCTACCGCACTCCGCCGAACCCCCAAAATCTCCAGGATGTTTGGGCTTCTGCGAAGTTGCTCTCACTTCCAAGGACCCCTGGGGCGAGGTTGGATCAGCATGTGGTAAGAGATGTGTTGGTTGCCCTAATCACGAGGGTTTGCACTCATGTGGACATCATCACGGCATCACTGCCGGGTCCAACGCTTCGCGTTCGGCACGGCCCAAGTCCCCGCGACAACGCCGTAAGTCTCCTCAGAAGAGTCCGACCCGGGCTAAGAAGGACCCGGGCCCGACCCGGGCTAAGAGCCCGACCCGAACTAGGCGTAAGGTAGCTACAGGTCACCACTTTCCAACATCGTCTTTCCCTGGTTCATCCTCTTCTTCACCATTACGCACTCTTGTCATACGAGACGTTATGCATAACCGCAGCGATTCTTCTCAAGGGGAGGAAACTCCGGCCGCCCCGCCCGGCATCGGCGCGGTAGGCGGCTCAAACACACAGTTGCAGGATCGGTCTCGTTCCCCCCCCAGCAGCATGCAGCGGGGCACCGCATCGAGCTCAGGGGGTAACCCTGGAGCTCCACGCGGAGGGCAACCCCCGCTAGAGGGCGGCGACGACCAGGACGCTGATATGGTTGACATCACGGAAGGTACACCACGTTTCAATCGTGCCTTTCCGATGATCCAGCGCCCAGCCTGCACTCTTCCTCCAGATGGACCAATCATTCGACCCACTGTCGGAGCTGCGTTCGATACCCAGCTACCGTGGGCAGGCCCTAATAAGTTCCCGATAGCTTTTACTCAGGCACCTGAAGGATCTGGCGTTTGCTTCCTTGAATGCTCACGCAAAGACCTTCGTAATGCCGTTGAGATGGATGTTGAGATTTCGATGCAAAATTTGTTGCAGGAGACGACACTCCCTTGGGTCTCATTCTTTGCTGTTCTGCATTCGTACGTAGCCAAGGCTTGCCTTGACCAGGACATGAATGACCAATTGGAGAGCATCGTTCAACACTTCAACTGGCTTCGCACCGAGGCTCTCGGCAGTGCAGCGGGAGACCGCAGCATAGCAGCGGGAGACCGCAGCGAGCCACCGTTGATGCCATCTCTTGAGTGCCTTTCACACGCCGCCACGTCCTTGTGGAAAGGACTCCAAGGTGCATGGTCTATAGTTGGATCCACCGCCATTGGTGGATGGGTGAGCTCTTCTCTTGACGACACATATAACATGTACAAAAAGGAGCATCGCCCATTAGGTCTAAACAGCCTTGACACGCCTAATTACGGATACAATTTTGGTGTCCAGCGGTCCTCTTCTGGATTGACACACGGAAGAGCCCTTCCACACAAGAGCGACTGCGCAGGCTCGGTTGGCTCGTCCGTGGAAAACAGCTACAACTCGTTCATCGACATCCCCGCTCGAGACCTCAATAGTGACATGAAAACGGCTTCGCCTAAACACCATGTCCAGTACATAGGAGGGGGTAGTTGTCGTTTGGACCCGCCGTGTGGATCTGGGGGCCACTTGTCTCGCCCCATTGCCATCGCTAGCCTCACCGACACAGGTAGCCATCGATACGCAGCGGGAAACCGCAGCGGTGATGATCCCTGGCGTGAGGAACTCGAGGCGAACCAAAGTCCCGTTCGTACTAGCGGTTGGGCCCCGGGACACCAAAGGCGAAACATCTTTGGATGCCCATCACATAACCAACAGAGCGACAATAAGATTTCCGACCCTTTGTTGGTTTGTGCCGACTCTACATCCCGCGGTGACAGTACCAACGATTTCATTGACTTTGATCACGCTAAGCATCACTCGTGGACGAACGCTTCCGTGGTCAAATGTTTCGCGGATGAGAATGGCTGGATGCAGCTTGCCACAGAGGATCTTGGATTATCCATTAACCATGCCTTTGGCCCTACAGGCACTGCTACCCCATTCTTCTACATTTTCACCGACTCGGGACCTATGATGGGAAAAGCCAGCAAGAATTACCATACGCCTGAAGAGGCCATCAATATGCTGTGCAGTTACGATTGTATTCGCCAAGTTGGACAACCCTTCTCAACGCTACTCGTCCCAACCCCAGTGCATCAAGAGTACATGGGAAAAGCCACTCTCGCTACTCTAGCCTCCGCGGCTCGGGACTGTATCCTGGACTGGTTCTACTCATACATTCCAGGATTCTGGGACGATCATGTCGTGCAGCCAGGCACGGATCTGCCTCAGCGCCCCGAGGGTTCGTCCGACGAAGATTACATGAACCTGGGCCTCGTCCCTGAGCTTGAGCGCCTGGACCAGCGCACCTCGGAGAGGAAACGACTCATCATCACCAACGCTGAAAAAGGCACCAACATTGATGGTATTGATTCTTCACTCTGGAGTCTCCATCGCGATATCCTCGAGAGGATCGCCACGCTCAGAGAGATGCGCGCCCAGAACATGGACACTGCTCAAAAACAACGCTACTTTGACATGGATGAAGCCCTATGGGACACTTGGGCCGACCTCGATGCTCATTACAAACAATTGTGGTATGAGCGTGGTGCCACTGCCACTTTCTGGTGGAACAACAATGACATCACGTTTCCAGCCTACAATCAGAAAATAGTCGATGCCCAAAAAGTGGACCTGGGTTGGGAGAGACGGGACCACCGTGCGTACCAACGCAAGTGGGAAGCACAAGAGGGATGCCTGCTCGAGATGATGCCGCATGTCTCTTTCGGCCTTGATAGGTTTTGTGACGTTGCGAACTGGTATAAACACCCTCAAGTTATTGGCCCTGGCACGGCCAAAGATTGGGGCTTGCCTCACCACTTCGACACCATCTCGAAAGATATGTGCATCCTCATGCAGACACGTGGCATTTCCGTCATCAACAACTCGGCATGGACACAAGCTATGGATCGCACCAAGGATGATGGATGGCACTGCCAGAAGACAGGTGCGAATTGGGCTCGCTTCGCTGCGCAATGGGTCACCTTTGCAACACTCAAGAACCTTTATGGCGTAATGAACTCTAAGCCAAGTCAGTTCTACGCTTTCAAACAGCCCGCAGTGAAGCCGCTTAATGAACCACAATCTCATAGTTTGTCCCACATGTTGTTGATCGCGTGGCACCATCGTCAAGTACACATCCAGAGTCTATACGATCACGTTTCAGCATCATCCGTTGATCGTGCGAAGACAAATGAGTTGTTATGCATGCGTGCCGCTCATAACCTCTGCAATTGGACCAAGCAGCGGGACACCGCAGCTGCGCAACGGGAGACCGTCGCTACAGCCGCCGCCCCGCCTACCGTCGCTCCCGAGATCGCCAAAATGATCACAGCACATCTGAAGCGATCTGGCGTGAAAAACGAAGACGAGACATCCACGCGTGCAACCACGGCTTTCGCTTCCAATGCAGAATCTATTCAGCAGCGTGAGGACCTTGGGATGCGCGCCGTTCTGAGCCAAGAAGGTGACATTACCTTCTTGCCAGTCACAGAGGACACGACGGCTGACCCGACATATGCATTAGTGATGACTCAAGACGAATATGTCATGGCCGATCATGTTTCTCAGATGTCCAAATTATACCGAGGCCTTCTCCAGGACACTCGTGACAAATCGCTTGGACCAGACCGTAACTCTTGGATCACTGGCTACATGGAATGCACATCCGAGACCTCCTGGCGAGAGAGACACGCACGACTGTGTGCCGCCATTTACGCCGGCCTTTACCTGCTCGACCCCGACCTCATGAAGAACGGTAAAGGCGATGCCCGGCACCTCCGCTTGGCGGAGGAGATGGCTCTCAACCCGGAGGCCCAACAGTGGATGGACAACAACCCGATGACGACCGCGGAGTCCGAGGATGGCGACACGGTCTTGCAACGGGAAACCGTAGCCAGAGAGACATTATACAACGTTTTGACACCACAGCGGGCATGCTATTTCTCCGGGGTCAAGAAGCGTACAGATGACATGGACAGATGTAAGACCCCACGAGAGTTAGCATTGATTGACCCTGATCACCCAAACGCCATTGTCATTTTCGATGTCGATCCACTGCTTCGCAGAACAATCCCGGACAATGTCCCCGAGAACGACCCGCGGCGCCTGATCAATGAACAGGACATTCACGTGCTCAAATACGCCGACGACCTCGTCGGCAGCCGCTGGTTCGAGGGTGCATATGAGTGGATCGCCTTGCCCCCGTGGCGAGATTGCCCATACGGCCCCCCTCTCCCTGATGGATGCGACTTCGGGCGCTGGGAGTTTAGCAAGCTTCTCATGACGATGCTCCGTCACACAAGTGGAGTGACCAATGCATATCACGATCGGCGTCTGAACATCGACTTCTCCAAGACATCCACCTTTCGAGAGTGTGCGATGAATTGCTGGCAGCGCAGCCAGCAAGAATACTACCACAGAAAGAAGGGGAAATGGGAATACCGCAAGACACCCACGAACGAAGCCGTCCTAGCATGTTGGGAAATTGAGCGTGACAATGGTGACTACATCGACTTGGCCGATTACTATTGTTACATGGCCATTCGCATGCTGCAATACCATGCAGATGGAAAGTCGCGCACCGAAGTGTTTGCACCCATCGGCTCTGACCTCAACCCGCTCACGTTTCCGTTCGGCCGCATCTTGGCCATACGAAGCACAGGTGGTCAGTCCGAGGTGCATCCATATTCCACAGCCCACAACATGGGTTGGGAGGAGTTGTCTATCCATGACACTCCATATCTCTGGCACGCAACCGAGCTGTCTTCAGTGCGGAGCATTACCGAAGGCTCACCAAGGTCTAACCCAGGCATAGTCAAAGGGTTCGACAAGCGAGACCACAAGCATGGGGCAACCCGTGCCGAGGTCTTTGCCTCCGCTCATCCTTTCACTCACTCTTGCGGCCAGAACCCCTACACCACCATACCGCCGTACGTCTTTCATTCCGCTAAGAAACAGTGTGAATTTCAGATTGACCATCAGAAATGCGCTACGGCTGGCATCACTTGGTGGAAGGGTAAACAGGGCGCGATAATGGCAGAATGCGACATCCCAGTACATTGTCTCATTCGTTGCAGGAACATTGCCACCGGCAAAATCATCTGGGGGCGCCCAGACGATGACGACCTGGCCAGACCTCCTCGTGATTCTGAGCCACGGTCTAAGTATGAGCGCTCCACATTGTATGAGTCTCGTGGCCATGGCAATAACCCGTGGGGCGATGCGCAGCGGGTAACCGCAGCTGCACCTCCAACCCCACCTAAGCCGCCTGCTCCGACTGTGCACAAGCCCAGACCCCTGGCTCGAGACAATGATGTGCCGAAGAGACCTCCACCGCCTCCGCCTCCGACTCCACTCCAGCCAGCCCAGCCTGGGCAACGTGCTCCCAAGACACCCCAGAGGAAGGCCCCGCCACCAGGAGGCGTCGGCAGACCTCCTCCAGGAGAGTTACCGCCGCCGATCGCTCCCAACGTGTATCCTGGCCAGGTCGTGGGCTACAACGCGGTTCCACCACCGCCACCACGGCATGCGCCACCACCAGTGGGAGCTGTACCTGGACAAAGTATTGCCAAGGCTTCGCCACCGGTTCCGCCGCTCCCCCCAGGACCTCCACCGGCACACACTCCCATCGCTTCGGCACCCCCGCACGTGCAGCGAGAGATCGCAGCAGAGCAGCGGGAGACCGCCGCGCCGAGAGATACAGCCGTGGAAGAAGTCTCCGAGGGAGTTGAGGGCCTCACGTTAGACCCACACGACGCGGCCGTGGCTGCTGCCCAGATGGCCACCGATAGGGAAGCCGCTCTTGCTAAGTCCGAGGCCGCTCTGCTGAGGACACAGAGTCGACTCGCTGATGCAATCAATGCCTTAACAGCGGCTAGAAAGGCCGTCGGGTTGGTCAACATCCGCCCAGCGGCACCTCCGATCCGAACACATCGTGACGAGTCTGGCGACACATCCGCCCCTGACGTCTCAATACCAACTGTTGTGCAGCGGGAAACCGCAGCTTTGCAGTTGACAACAGACCAGGAGCGTGAGCGTAACCGTCAGATTCACGAGCGTTACGAACAATGGTTCATACAGGCTGCCACTGAGGGCCGCGTTAGCCACATCACGTCAGCCTGGCCGCCCATGGGTCCCCACGAGACCTATCGGATTGGAGACTACGTTCAATCAAGACAAGGTTGCTACTTTTACACTCACCCGCCATCGAAACACTCAGACGGTTCCTGGGTTGGCAAGCGCGTTAGCCCTCATGATGGCGAACCAATGGGATCCTTATTCGGACCCATTCGCGAGGTAGGTCAGTTCATGGGATACGTGACCGTGAAAATCGGAGACCACTGGATGAACGTTTGGGATGGCACGAAGGGCATGATGGCGGGCAACACGCTGGCCCGCGTCGTACCTTGCCCAGGCTTTGACCCTAACTCGCTTCCAGATGACCTTCGCTTCGGTCCCTCAGTTAATTTTCCACCTCGTCATGCACTCATGACGCCGACCAGTGACGTCAGGGCTGGGGGAGGTTCTCGTGCTCCACTGCGCCAGAGGCATACAGACGCCCCTAGTGCAGCGGGACACCGCAGCGCCCCCAGTCAACAGCCCCCAGAGGTTGAGGAAGTCTCCGACATACATGCTCTTGAGGCTGAGCCAGGTGAGTTGCTCAAATTGATCAGGAGCCCTCAGTCTTTGGGTGTGTCCACTGACGACGCACCTCCGGCCCAGTCGTCACCGACAGTCGTGCCAGAACCGACACCAGTTGCAGTTGACCCTCCGTCGCCGACTATCACTCCACACTCGCCCGACTATCCTCCGCCGGCAGCGGAGGATCACCCTCTGGCGGCAAACGATCACAGTTCGCCTACTGAGATGCCGGTCCCCACACAGGACCAGAGCTCGCCGACCGAAATCCCTGTACCAACGGATTTTCCAGAGGAGAGTAACGATGACGGCGCAGCGGGATATCGCAACAATGGTGACACTGCGCCACATGTTCCCGAACATGCCGATGATGACTTCCTCAAGAAGGATGACTGGTCCCCAGAGAACGACCTCCGCAATGAGATTGACACAATGGAGGATAACGCGGAGAAAACTCTCACGTATGGACCAGATCAGACCGACCTACCAGACTATTTCAAAGCATTCAAGAAAGTCCACATTGTTCGTAGATCTGGGCCTCAAGGTGGTGTTAGCACCAAAGTGAAGGAAACCATGGAATACATCGTTGTTTTGAACATGGATGATATCGCAAATACAACAATGACCTTCGAATTCAATTGCGATGCACCATGGTGTCACCGTTTCCCAGAGCAATGCGGACACAGAGCTTTCACCAAGTACCTTTTCCAGTGCATTGGTACTTTCCGATACAGAACCCTGGCATACGGCAGACGTTCATGGTGCGCCATGGCATACCTGAACCTCTACCAGCAGGCTGGCGACAAATTTGCACTCCTCGGCATTGAGAACGCCGAGATCCTGCAGAACCATCCCGGCCTTGCTGCACTCCGCATGGGCACAGAGACCTATGTGGACGACGAGTTCGTGAATGCGGCGCCCCACGACGGAGAGATTTCCACATTGGCTACGAAGCAAGGGGAAACCCTAGCGTCGCGAGACGATGTGGAGGCTACAAAAACCGTTATCGAATCTGTCGTTGGTTCACAGTTATCACAACGCACACTCGCCACTCAAGTTCTCCAAGACGCATACCAGGCTATCGCCGCTTCCGCCGACTTTCAGGGTGCAGCGGGAAACCGCAGCGACCTTGACAAGATCTTGGACGAAGACGACGAAAAGATCTTTGCCCCGCTTGAGCCTGATCACCTCGATCGGGCCCGCCAAATCGTCTCTGCGCCAG
Organism: Prorocentrum cordatum; assembly: GCA_963575745.1. Classification (NCBI taxonomy): domain Eukaryota; class Dinophyceae; order Prorocentrales; family Prorocentraceae; genus Prorocentrum; species Prorocentrum cordatum. The sequence continues at coordinate 113,096 of CAUYUJ010016702.1, forward strand.
GTGGTAGTGTATCTCAGGAAAATTTCGCGACCTTGCTCGCAGGGTTCGCTCAGTTCGACGAGAGCACAGGACTGGCACCTCCAGAGCTACAGACTCGCATCCCTTCTTGCTCAATTTGCAACGCTCGGATGCCCGCCGATTTGGACACTCCTGGGGCCACTCTGAAGTGTGCCTTTTGCATGAAGTACGAGAACTCAAAATGGCCGGACGAAGTTGCGGCCTGGCGAGAACAGTTCGTTGCGCTTGTCGCCACTCAGCCGGATGACGTCGCCCAGCGCGTCACAGCTGCCCCCATTGATACGCGTGGCTTGAAGAAGCCACAGACGGACGCTAAAGACGATCTTCAAAATATGGGGAAGAAAGCTGAGAAACGGCATCAGAGGTGGCTAGCTTGGAACTCTCCATCTCTGGAGGAATGCGACAGGCTACGTACAAAAGCCGATGCGGACGGCATTCTGCCTGAGAATCCAAACTACCCTCCCATGTATCATCCATACATGTCCCTTGCACAACGCTTTGCGGAGGACGATGATTTTCGTGAGCAGATGACAACGGTTCGGATTCAAGCTGGCAGGGTTGCATGGACAATGGAAGTTGCCACTGAGGCCGATCGCCTCTGGCAGGCCTGCAAAAAGAGAAAAGAAACTGGAGCACCGAATCTCGGAGCCGAGACACTTCGTGAACGGTTTCAGCGCAACCATCTTACCGTACACGTCCCGGGCGAGTCTCTCCGCGGTGCCATCACCGCCGCAGAAATTCGCGCGCACCCACAGTCCCTGACTGGGTCCCGGGACGAGATCCGCTCCGGTGTTAAGAGAGAGCGCGAAGAATACTACTCTCAGCTTCAGGAGACTGCCAGTGCAGCGGGAAACCGCAGCGACAATGCTCCAGGAAGCAGTAGTGGGGGTGACATAAGGGGGAGCGGGACCGATCCAACCCCCCCAGCCACCACCACATACATCCGAGTATCGTACCTCTTCCGGCGCGTTCGACAGCCATGGCCATGTCGCCTCTCCGGCGCCTCCGCCTGCCGCTGCCAGATATGCGCCCGCGCGTCCCGATGATGGACCACCTCTAGCAAAGCGCCCCGCTATCTCGAACGTGACCCACGGTTACAGTCCTGAATACGGTGCCCACTATTACGACAGGCAAATTGCTCCATATGACCGCCAGTGGTACGACCACTGGGGCGAGTTCATCTGGGTCAAAGCGTGGGATCCTTTCGCCAATAGTGGATGGGGCGCGACTGCATGGAACAAGAAGTACACCTCGGGACAATATACGGGCAGAACATGGCGCTGGGATCCTCCACGCTAATGCACCAGGAAACTGGTTGCCATGCCGCCCACAAGATTTTGAATGGCTTCCAACTTTATCTTATTGTTGATGCGCCCATCGCTATTATCTATCTTTTTCTTTGTTGATATCTATCCTGTGAGGACGCTCGCACTTACTTTCCGATCGGTATATCACTTCAAGGATTCTTCCCCTTCATGGACTCAACAACTGAGTGTGAAAGATTATGGTGCCAGCTATCCTCATGATGTGAGATCACTACTCATATAGATTCAAAAAAAAATCGCATAATGCACAATCGCATAAATATCCTTTAGACTCGAACTGTGGCAAGACGTACAGATTGCATCTGGTACAGATTGGATCTGGAACTTGCATAAAAAGATTCACCACCCTCGTACCTAATCGTTCACATATCTTACTTTGATTTGGATTGGATTGAAGACTTCACATTCAGACATTTCTTTCATATCATGTGTTGCTTCGGGCACCGACCGTTTGGGTCGGTGTCGTAAGAGCTCAGTCTCTCCATTCCACTTCTCTCCAGCCCACAGCACTGTCCTGGGTTCTATCTCGGCGGCAGGCGCTGTAAAACTTTGTTTGCGGGTTAGCGCCGCCGTTGGGTGCGAACCTTACGACAGAGTTTTGGCTGTCCCTTCCTTTCCTTCCTGGGCTGAAGCAGTGGATTGCAGACAGGAGTTCAGTAGAGATTCACTCTCCTATCCCGATCCCCGCTTCGGTGCCTTTCGCCTTTGTGCGTGGGCATCGGGCGGGATCGGGACGGGGGGTGTGTGTGAATCCCCCTACTTTCCTCCTATCTTGCTCATATCCATCGCCCCTCTTGGCTCGGATGACAGGTACTCGATAGTTGGAGGTACGTTGGGTAAAACCATCGTCCCTCATCGTCTACCGACGGACACTCGGGGTGGGGTCGGTCCATTGGTCCCCCTCACCCTTACACACGCCGGTCCCCAGGGCCGCAGCAAGAACGGCTCAGGGTGATGAAGAGCCGGCCCCGGGGAGCCAGCTCAGACCTCCAGGGGTCCTCGTCGTCGTCGTCGTCGTCGTCGTCGTCGTCGTCGTCGTCGTCGTCGTGGTCGTCGTCGTCGTCGTGGTCGTCGTCTCCATTGTCGCCGGGGTCCACGTCGTGAGCAAGCAAGGCACGGCGTTGGACCAGTTCCTATTTCCAGGCCGGAGGGTCGAGGCTCGAGGGCTCGAGGGTTGCATAGCCCGGCGTTCTCGGTTCCCCGCGGGCCTCCGAATGCCTCCGCATTTTGCCGCCGCCGCCGTCGTCGGCCCTCCTCCCCCTCTGTTCCCTGCGGGGGCGGAGGCTCAGGAGGGCTGTCGGCCGTCGCCGTCGTCGCCGCCGTGTCGCGGCAGGCGCTGTTGTCCGCAGTCGTCTTGGCCACTGGGCTATGTTGGGCTACTGGGCTTTCAGAAAGCGGCTTCGTGACGCCGTCGTTTCTTCCACTGGCGGGACAGGAACCCCGCCCCTCCTTCCTGCCCCCCTGCCCCCCCCTTCCTCTGATGTTGATCAGGCGGAGGAGGAGGAGGAGGAGGAGGAGGAGGAGGAGGACGAGGAGGAGGAGGACGAGGAGGAGGAGGACGAGGAGGAGGAGGAGGAGGAAGAGGAGGAGCAGGAGAAGGAGGAGGAGGAGGAGGAGGAGGAGCAGGAGAAGGAGGAGGAGGAGGAGGAGGAGGAGGAGGAGGAGGATCATTTATTGAGGATTTTGCAGAGGAGCAGCAGGAGGAGGAGGAGGAGGAGGAGGAGGAGGAGGAGGAGAGGAGGGGGAAGGAGGAGGAGGAGGAGGAGGAGGAGGAGGAGAGGAGGAGGAGGAGGAGGAGGAGGAGGAGGAGGAGGAGGAGAGGAGGAGGAGGAGGAGGCGGAGGCGGAGGCGGAGGAGGAGGAGGAGGAGGAGGAGGAGGAGGAGGAGGAGGAGGAGGAGGAGGAGGAGGGGGGGGGGAGGGGGAGGAGGAGGAGGAGGAGGAGGAGGAGGAGGAGAGGAGGAGGAGGAGGAGGAGGAGGAGGAGGAGGAGGAGGAGGAGGAGGAGGAGGAGGAGGAGGATTTTTTTCACCGCAACGCTTACAAGGCAGCAGTCAGCTGACCTGGAAAGACTCGGCCACAACGCCTCCTGTTCAGGGTTAGTCCGAACATCAAAAAGTAAACGTCCGAGAGTGCAGCACCCCCCCACCCCCTGCCGAGCGCAAACGGCGACGGACAAGGGCGAGAGGCTCACTCGGATCCACCGAGGCGTCGCCGTGGCGGCACTCGACACTGGTGCTCGTCGCCGTGCTGTGCAATGCCACACGCTCCGCACAGCATGGCAGCGCAAAGGCCAAGAAAGAAGCAACGAACATGTCACGAAATTCTTCCCCTAAACCCGGCCGAAGATGGGCTGGCATCACAGGCACACCACTGGCCCAAGGGGACCAATGGCTACACCTGGACGGGGGCCAAACTTGCCAATACAAACGAATTAGTCGGAGTCTTCACTATTACCACCGCTGTCATTCGCGACGGCGCCAGCAGCAGCCTGGAGCCGCAATGAAACAGAGACTCGACGGAGCGTTACGCCCTCATCAGGGGTGGACGGCGCCACTGGGGCAGGCTGGCCCGGTTGGACCCCACTCGTGTGCTGGCACCCTGGCTGAGGGGGAAACCCGCTGGAAGACGAGGCTGCTGTTCCGGCAGTGGGCTCCGGGACGCAGCCGAAACAGGGAGGCGTCCAAGGTGAAGGGAGAAACTTGACATTCTTGGCACGCTTCCTCTCCTGAGGGTGCCTCCCTGCACAAAAATATTTCCAGGCGGTCCTGCCCGCCCCTGGATCTTCGCGGCCGTTGCAAAGCTCTCCAAGCTTCTTAACACGGCCACCCGTGCTATAGAAGTGGCATCGCAAACAGATACAGAGAAATGAACCATCAGAGCAATCCACTAGAGCGCATTTGTGACCCGTTTCCGACAGCAGGGACGGGGTGAGCTTGGGCAGACCTGCGCACCTCCCAGGGGCAGGTTTGGCCGACTGGATAGAACGAGCGCTAGGTATGACTTCCGCCCTGGTACCCCTAAGACACACATTGCATTGCCAGTATTCTCCTTGCCAGGCCCAATCGTGTTCCATGACACTGGAGGCCTTAAGCCGAGGATCTGGCTTCGAGTACTGGGCGGCAGACAAATCGCACTTTGGCCACAGTGGGAGAAGCCTTGTGGCCAAGCGAATTACCGCTTTGCTGGTCTTGATACAAACATTGATAGTTTCCTGGACATCGGGGCCAGGGGCAGGGTGTAGCGCGGCTCCCAACTTGGCCGCTGTATCGACGTGCTGGTTCCCGCGTCTTTTGAAATATTCAGCATCCGAGATTCCAGCCTCGTCGAGCTCCTTGTGAGCCGCGACTTTTATGACAGTGTCGATTTTGCCCGAGGCGCCGGAGAACCCTTCCAAGACTGAGCCAAAATAAGCCCGTTTGCCAGAGAGGCGGTCCTGGGCGTCCCGGGCACAAACCGAAACAACACTGGCGCAATCCGAATACAGAGAGGCCTTGTCGTCTAGGTTAACACCCGCAGCAGCGAAAGAAGAGAATTCCCCCGCTTGCGGAGTCTGCGGGAAGTGGGATCAGACGGGACCGTAACACCATCCCATCAAAGCCCCCTGGTCCGAAGTCCTAACGGAACCCCAGCCAGCTCGGGACAATTCTTTTATTGCCGATTTGAAAGAGCTGCCATCGAGGAAAACGTGCCGAGAGAAACTCAAAGACTCAGGACCCGTGAAAGCAATTCCCGCCTCCTCGAAGCCCTCCTGGAAATACTGGAGAACAACGTGTTCCATGCCCTGCTGTCGAATCGGAGGAGGAACCACGTCTCCAGGATGAGGAAAAGCAACCGTGAGAAACAGGATCAGGTCCAAGGAGCCTGCGTCTCTTGCTGAAAATGCTCTGCGAATCGTTGCCGCGTCCACTAGCTCTGCCCTGGCATCGGCACAAGCCTCGCACTCCCAGAGTCTGTGAAATAAAGAATCAATACCTTTCCCACATAAGGGACAAGCAGGTTCCACCTGGTATCCCTTAGCTCTGACGTGCGCCTGAGTCCATATGGCGTTGCACGCTAGCGATCGCAGGCAGCCCTTTTCAAAAGCCGACAACTTGGTCGAGTGCAAAGCCGTCGTGATCAGATCGAAACACAAACGGGGGACTTGATCAATAGGGCGATCGCCTCTGGCAGTTAAGCAGGCCGCAAACCAATCTTGCTGCCGCACGCTGTCGACACCATCGAAAATCCCTCCCTACACCAGCTTGTGAAGAGCTTGACGCTCAAGCTGTCGGAGGACGGCGGTACGGAGAAGTTTCTTAATAAGTTCCGGCCCCAGCAGCGTGCACGATAGCTCATTCTCCAAATCGTCGACGAAAACCGTGAAGTTTTTTATGGACCACTTGATCCTCACCAGGGACAAGTACATAGCCGACATAGGCCCCGAAACCATTTTCCAGGAAAGCTTCTGCTGCTTGGCGCTGTCGCCGAAGACCGCTTCCCAAGATAACCTCAACGTCGCCCAGTCCAGACATCCACCAAAAAGCCTCGCCCGTAGGAGCCAGACTTCCTTGCAATACCGAACGATCGGGGCCACCTCCGCATACCATACCTGGTCCCCGTCGAGCAAACTTAGCACGGTTAAAGATCGGCTACCCGAGGACGGTTTTACAACACTGGCCGCGAGCCTCCTGAGCTCAAGGATCTCCGTCGACGTCATGCCCGTTACTTCAGTGCCATAGATAAACCCTGGGAGCGGCCCAGAAACGAAAACCTTGAGCGCCTTGCGACCGAAATGGCCCCTGAGAGTTCTAAGCCGCCGAACTTTCCGTTTCATGCGCGCCTTCCTGAGTGCCCTTTTGGCTAACTTTGTGGTCTTGCCACTTCTGAAACTAACACCTGCAGCGTCATCTACTCCCAGGTTGGCAGCGGAAGGCCTCCAGCCGCCGCTGAGGTCGCCCAGCCTTTCCTCAATTGCTTTTCCTAAGGCCGGGCAGGAACAAATCAGGGCGCATTTCTCGAGAGAATGTTGTTCCCCATCATTTCCTCAATAGCGTAGTACAACATGGAAGTCATGAGGAGGATTGAGTCGAGCACGAAATTCCACATTCCTATGGCCGAAACATTCGTATCATCGATGTAAGCGTCGAAGCTTCGGTACTTATCGATCCAAAGGGTGCCGTCGCTCGTGTAAATCTCGGGGCAGTCGACTCCGTTCAACGTCCTCGGGATCGTATCGAAAGCGTCGAGAGAGTGGATCCTAATCATGGTGGTCGCCTCGCTGCATCCAGCAATTACTCCCAGAGTGGCGAAGTGTGGACCGCATACAACCCCTGCCAAAGAAATGTACCGTGCACCCTGATAAGCAGTTATAATATACAAACATTCAGCAGAGCAAGCGGGAACTGGTGCTTGATTCCTCTCAGGCGCAGCGTGTCTAAACATATCTCTTCGTAATATTTGTACATGTCCCACAGAACCGAAGCCGAGTGCAGACCTTTACGAACCCCCAATTCGGAACGAAAGCTCTGCCTCCACACTGTGTCCAGGGCTCCCCGATGCTTCCCAGCCGAAAAATAACCACGAGCGTTCGTAGTCTCCCAGGAGTCCGCCAGAGGACGACGAGCTTTCCCTCAAATTCTGTATGGTGACGAGAAAACGCCAATCGGTCGAAATCCTCCGACTGGTTTGGTCAGGAGCGCTATCAAGACAGCCCGAATCTGCGACGGAAGAATACCCGAACTCTCCATGAGCCCAAAAAATGCGGATCAACATGGTCAGGCTAGCATCGCTCATGTACTGGTAGTGCCTGACATGGAAGCCGTCGATGGACACCGCGCTCCTCTCAGGATAAGACCTGCTGATTCTCCTCAAATCCTGCACAGACAGCTCGGGCAAACCAGGGCCCGGATTCTCCAAAGAGCACTGAAACGCTTTGATTCTTTGTCCAACAGACTCAGGGGGTCAGACACCACCACACACCCCGAGGAGAGGGTGGTGGAGGGGGTCCAGGAGTGCGGGTCCTTGATGGCCGAATGTGCATTTTTGGTTTCTTTGTTGATGTTTTCCGTGAGCCAAGAGTGCCAATCTTGCTTCGCGATTTTGGCGTGAAAGGTAATGCATGCTCCTACAGTCTCCTTCTGGCTGGAATAGATATCCTCCATCTCCTGCAAATACTCCGGAACAATCTTCTCCTCTGATCAGCCTCTGAGAACCTCCTGTATAGCGTCGAGGTGGGGTCGAAGATCTCCCAGCTTGGTTTTAATCTAGTTTGCAGCCTCCCGAAGCGCGTGGACCAAGGATATGGCCAGCTCCACGTCCGCCCCCGAGATGCCGGAATCCGCGGCAAACTTCCGAGACAAGAAAAGCACCGCTTTGAACCGTGACGAGACCCACCTCATGGCGTGCCGCTGGGGGTATCGCATTTCCCTGAAGTCCTTGCGTAAAAGAGATGACCTGATGACGTCAGGATCCTTACCCCGAGCTCCTTTGAAGGGCAGGGCGATGTGGGTGAGGGAGAGGGAAGTAAAGTTGGCCTCCAGCTCCTCCTCCGTCCTGTTGGCCCACTGCTTGTAGGCACTGTGGAAAAAACGGTCGGAAGCCGACGAATTCCCAGCAGCCAGAAACTTGTCACAGCGTCCTAACAAGAATTCACACCGTCCAAAATCCTGAGGACGGGGATGAGGACCAGGGAGGGCTGTGACCGGAAATTTCGGGGGATTTCTGAACCCGAGCGCCTGGAGACGGCATAGAGCAGGATCAAACTGCAAAGATATCGCCATGTGCGGACTTAAATATCCGTTGGGGCACTCTGAAATCTTCTTGACACCTTGGGCTAGTCCTCCCGAGAGCACGAAATAGTCCCTGATGCTAGAGGTGGCCCCGAAACACGTTGGAGTTCCAGTGGGAATCAGTTCCCCCCGTAAGTTCTCCACCAAACCTGAATCCACGACCTGATGTGGATCCAAATTGAAGTTCGCCGCCTACAATACAAGGACCGCCTTACGCCCCGATCTCCTTCAAGAGGTCGATCTGGCGAGCCGTCATGCCCTCGGCATCGTACCCGTACACAGAGATAGCCAAGATAGCCAAGGTCGTCGGCCCACCTGGCAGATGAAACATAGCCGCTATAGCACGGCCAGATACCACGCGTGTTCCTTGGCTCGGGGCGTGAAGTCCCAGGAAATCTCTGACCAAGACTGCCCCCCCCCCCGAGGTGCCCCCCTCGGGCGTACGAAATGCAGGCTCCCAGATAGATTTCCACGCCGCTTCCCGGCAGTGTTTGGCCGCCTTGTTGATCGCGCCAGCCTGCTGCAGGTGGTGCTCCTGTAATAAGATGATATGAGAGTGGTCGCTCTTCATTATCCAGTCCCTGAACGACCCCCAGCTGTTACAGTTAATCGTAGATACCACCAGCGATAGAGAGTCCAACTGCGGAGAGCTGAGACCTACTGGCACTGGCAGATCGGCCAAAAACTTCAACCAAACAGCAGGGCCGGGGGAATTACAGCCATGACGGACCGAGGAGGAAGTGCGAGGCGCCATTATCTTATCGGCACCTTGCTGCAAAAAGTTACCTCCGGCCTAGTCCTCTCCCACCGTATCGCCAGCTCTCGAAGCGCTGACTGCAGAAAGATCGGCAGAGGCTGCGCTTGCGCCGTGATCGGCCGTTGCCCTCTGCGGCCGAGGCTCCACCCCCGCCTGCAGGGGCGAGAAACTGGGGCCAAACGGGAACCCGGCAGAGGCGGCGGAACCACCATCGCAGATTAGGGTCCCGTGTTGGCCGCCGGCTGCCCCATCGCGATTGGCAAAAAGGGGTCCTCCCTGCTCCTGGCCAGCGAAAGAGTCCCCCCCCACCATCACACCAGCTCTCGAGGCGTTGACTGCTGCAGGATCAACAGTGGGTGCGCATGCACCGTCGGCGGCCGCTGCCCTCTCCGGCCAGGGCTCCACCTCCGCCTGCTGGGGTGAAACGCTGGAGCCACACGGGAGCCCAACAGAAACGTCGGAGCCACCGTCGCAAATGAAATAAAGGGTCGCCTGTTGGCCAGCGGCGGTCCCAGCGCGATAAACAAAATGGGGTCCCCCCAGATCCTGGGCAGCGAAAGTTGGCGCTAGCCGCCCGCCGGGAACGACCGACGCACAATGGGGAAGAGAGGGCGAGGAAGAGGACGGGAGGGCGAAGCGGCCAACAGCTTCATGAGAGGCCTGCCCGCTGACGACGGTGAAGCCCCCTACCAGGCTGGCGGTACGCCGGCCTGGCAGGGGGCCATCAAACTGGCGAAAAACCTCTGCCCGCCAAATCGCGAGCCCGCTGGCGAACGAAGCCTTCAGAAGCTCCTGCTGGCAGAAGGCCGAGGCGGTCCAGGTGCCCGCGGAGGTCTGGCCCGGACTCTTTGTCGGGCTCCCAGTGGCCGGGACCCTTGCTGGGATCCTGAAGGCGTGGAGGGCCGCCAGCAGCGCCAGGAGCCGTTGAGGGGACACCCTCGAAAGCGACCACCTGCGTGTTGGTGATGAGGTTTGGGAGGTCCGACGCCAACTGCTTCGCCGCCGCCTCCGCTTGCTCTGGCGAAAGGCCAAAGTTCCCCATCGATGACTGCAGCTTGGTAACGTCCAGCTGGAGAGCATGGACAGGCTGCCCTCCAGCATGACCACCATTCTGTGCCACCAGCTCAGCATGTTGCTTACTGAGTTCTTGGATGCGCTCCTCCTGGATGGTGAGGCCCCGGGTGGCCTCCTCGATCTTGCGCTGGAGCTCCCCCAACTGCAGCTTCTGCTTCTCGAGGGACTCTCGGCCTCGCTGAAGCTTGGCCTCTGCCTGTTGTATTTGATTTGTGACATAATGAATGCGAGTATGGACAGGCTTGTTAGAGATGGCCTGCTGCCTGAGCTTGGCGCGTTCAGACTCGAGCTCGTTGCGCAGGGAGTCCCACGCTGGGCCTGTGAACTGGCTGACCGCCTGCATTTCTTTCTCGATCTCTCGCAGCCGCTTGCTGCAGTTCTCTGCTTCGTCACAGTCGGCCGTGAGATCGATGTCCATATCGCCTGGCTGCTGTCAGCGGCGGACTTGCTGCGCATCTGCTGCTCGAGACGCTTGACTTTGTCCCGTAACTGATCCACCTCATTGGTACCTTTTCGGCCTTTTCCATTCCAAGGATGCTGGCCAATGCCCTCGCGGGCCTGACTCTGCGAGACTGAGGGCTGCAGAGGCGGGACGTTGCCCCCGAAGCAGGATCCCTTGTGAGACTTGCAAAGGCTGCAGAAGAGTCGACTGCCCGCGTTGACCCAAGCGTTGCCTGACTTCTCGTGCTTGCAACCCTTGCAGAACCAACGCGGCTTGATGGTGGACCATGCAGAATCAGGGGAAGGAGCCATCTCGCCGCACAGCCTACCTTCTGCTGAAAGATCGTCGTACTTCCCTGGCTCGTGAGCACGAGCCGCTCTGAAGACGTGCTCACAAGCTCAGGCCTCCAAATGCCTGAGCCAGAACGGCTAGGAGGAGGAGGAGGAGGAGGAGGAGGAGGAGGAGGAGGAGGAGGAGGAGGAGGAGGAGGAGGAGGAGGGGGAGGCGGAGCGGAGGCGGAGGCGGAGGCGGAAGGCGGAGGCGGAGGCGGAGGAGGAGGAGGAGGCGGAGGAGGAGGAGGAGGAGGGAGGGAGGAGGCGGAGGCGGAGGCGGAGGCGGAGGCGGAGGCGGAGGCGGAGGCGGAGGCGAAGGCGGAGGCGGAGGCGGAGGCGGAGGCGGAGGCGGAGGTGGAGGCGGAGGCGGAGGCGGAGGCGCAGGCGGAGGAGGAGGAGGAGGAGGAGGAGGAGGAGGAATAACTATAATAATAAGAATAAGAAGAATCATAACACTAAGAATACTAAGAATACTAATAATAATACTACTGATAATAATACTAAACATATAACAATACTCGCATTAATAATAATAGCAATAATAATACTAATAATACTAATGATAATAACAATAATAGTGATAACACCAATAATAATACTAGTAATAATAATACTACTACTACTAATACTAATAATATTACTGGCGCTAATAATAATACTCATACTACCAATAATACTAGTAAGACAAAGAAGAATACTCATAAGGATAACACTAATACGACTAAACCTACTAATACTAATAATACGAATAATACTAGTAATCAGAAGCAGAAGCAGAAGAGGAGGAGGAGGAGGAGGAGGAGGAGGAGGAGGAGGAGGAGGAGGGGGAGGGAGGAGGAAGGAGGAGGAGGGAGGAGGAGGAGGAGGAGGAGGAGGAGGAGGAGGAGGGGGAGGCGGAGGAGGAGGAGGAGGAGGGAGGAGGACGGGAGGGGGGGGGAGGAAGAGGAGAGAGGGGGAGGGGGAGGAGGAGGAGGAGGAGGAGGAAGGAGAGGAGGAGGAGGAGGAGGAGGAGGAGGAGGAGTAGGGATTAGGAGGGAGGAGGAGAGGAGGCGGAGGAGCGGAGGCGGAGGCGGAGGCGGAGGCAGAGGCAGAGGCGGAGGGCGGCGGCGGCGGAGGAGGAGAGGAGGAGGAGGAGGTAGGGCGGAGGCGGAGAGCGGAGGCGGAGGGAAGGGGAGGAGAGGAGGGAGGAGGAGGAGGAGGAGGAGGAGGAGGAGGAGGAGGGGAGGGGGGGGGGAGGGGGGGGAGAGGAGGAGGGGAGTGAGGAGGAGGAGGAGGAGGAGGAGGAGGAGGAAGGAGGAGGAGGGGAGGATTTTGCAGAGGAGGCGGAGGAGGAGGAGGAGGAGGAGGAGGAGGAGGATGAGGAGGAGAGAGAGGAGGAGGAGGAGGAGGAGGAGGAGGCGAGGAGGAAGGAGGAGGAGGGAAGAGGGATGAGGAGGAGGAGGAGGATGAGGAGGAGGAGGAGGAGGAGAAGGAGGAGGAGGAGGACGGGAGGACGGATGAGGAGGAGGAGGAGGAGGAGGTCGAAGGATGAGGGCGAAGGAGGAGGAAGACGCCGTCAGCCGCCGCACGATGCCGCACGACGAGGGTGGTGGTCCCTGCCTGCGAGGGCGGCGACCCTGGTGCGGCCGATGAAGACAGTAAGAACGGCATCTCCGAGTCCAGCGAGGACGACCAGGACTCTCCCCCAGCCTTTCGAGGCTGTTTCTCTGCGGCTCTATGCGGTCGGGAACTTTGGCTCAGCGTGTCGCTCCGCTGGCCCAGGCCCACCACGCTTCGGCGAGACACGCTGTACACGTCCCCATTTCCAAGCGCCAATGTCCCGAGCCTTTCCGAGCCTCCTGCCCCGCGGAGCGGAGCGACACGCTATCCACTTGCAGTGCGTAGCGTGCCGCTGGGGCCGCCGCCGCGACACGCTACCCAGAAGCTTTTGACCGTAGTGTTTTTTGGCCTTCCGGGAGATTTCTCGTCGCCGCGGCTGAATCCGCTTCGAACTCCTGGTCAGGTCGCATCCCGGGAGAGATCCGGGGTGAAGCTGTGGCCCCCGAGTCCAGCTCCCCTCGCGCCGTGCAGAGATCGCGATGGGCTTCTAGCAGTTTTCGGCTTCTGGGGGCCCTTGCTGGGAATAGTGGCCACCGCACAGCGACTCAGGACGAAAAAGCGGGCCTGGGAAGCTGCCAAGAGTTTGAGGGTCCACGCTGACTAGCAATGGCGGCTTCGGGGGTGTTGGGATCACAAGCCACCGCCACACATGGCTGGGCCCACCCTACCGCAAAGCCAGCTAGCACAACGTGGCTGGCCTGGGCGAGAGTTGGATACAGTCGGACCGAGGTACAATATCGAGGTCGGCTCGGGGAGGGTGCCCTCGTGTTCTCCGTGCTCGTTGGATGGTCTTGCGCATCCTGGGGAGGGTACCTTTGGATGTTCTGTGTGTTTTTGCCGGCGGAGGTTCGACTGTACACGTTATCTGGCCCAGGCTCGACTGTACACGTTGCCGGGCCCCCGTGTCGTTGCATCGTTGGGGCCTCGCGGGTCGGGGCCCGTTGGCTCTCTCCGCACGCTCTGCTGTGCGAGTCCAGCCTCCCGTGCTGTCGGCCTCTGTGCACGGAGCGCCCCCCGGCCTGAGAGGCCGCGAGGGCCCCCCTGGTTCACCGGGCCCAGGGCCCCAGGATCAGCCCAGCCCAGGGCTGGACCTACACGCTGTTTTGCTGGACTTCTGGCAGGGAGGTACAGGAAAGCAGGTCGAGCAAAACGAACAACAACACGAATCAACACGACAAACAACTTTTAGGTCCAGCCCTGGCCTAGCCTGGTTCCGTGGTCTGCTGCAGTTGCGTGTCTCCTGTCGTTATCTTGCTCTTCTGCTACTGCTGCTGCTGCTGCTGTTGCCGCTCCTCCTGCTCTCCCCCCACCCCCAACTTCCCCTTCCTCTTGCTCCTCCGACTCCCTTCGAGCTGGAGGAGGGGGACTTTTGCTTCGAAAGGTCACAAGCCTCCCTCTTCTTCTCCCTCCTCCCACAGCAGGAGATGGTGGACCTGGACCTCGAGCAGACCTCCTCGGGCGTCCTGAAGGCCAAGTCCAAGCTCTGGGCCAGCCCCCGGTCTCTGAAGTCCTTCGTCGGGCTCATGCGCCGCAACAGCCGCGTCGACCTGGACGCCACCCCCCAGGACTCGAGCCCCCTTCTCCCGCCGCCGCTGCCGCCGCCGCTGCCGCCGCCGATGCTGCCGCTCTCGACGCCACTGCTGCCGCTCCCGCTCCCGCTGCCGCTCCCGCTGCCGCCGCCGTCGCCGCTGCCGCTCCTGCCCGCCCCTCCCCTCGCTCGTGCTCCCCGCGGGCGCCTCCCGCCGCCCGCCCCTTCCCGCCCCGAGCCCCGCCCTCGTCTGCAGAGGTGGCCCCCGCCTCCTGGCCTCCTGGCCGCCCCCCCCTCCCGACCGCGCTCCTTCTCCCAGAGCAGCCCGGCGACGTGCTCTTCTTGTGGCATGACGGCGGGGGCGTTGACTCAGGAGTGTGCCCATGGGTTGTGTGCGTCAGGGTGGCAGAGATCGCCTCTCTCTCTTCAGGACCCCCCTCAGCGGAGATTGCACTCTGGTGACTGCGCGTGCCTAGTGTCGGTGCCGAGTGTCGGCGCTGAGAGTCGTTGCCGGGTGTCGATGCCGAGTGTCGGTGCCGAGTGTCGGTGCCGATCGTCGTTGACGCGGGGGGTCTCTGAGGAGCTGCCCCCCCCCAGACACACAACCCATGGGGGCTCGAGACCCCGCATGGGGTCCTTAGTTGATGAGGGCGGCGGTGACATCCATGGCCACGCCTCAATGGAGTGACGGAAGCAAGAAGTTTCGATTGCGCGGACCTGCGCACGTACGTTGCCCGCGCAAGGTCGCGCGTGAGCGCCCTCGTTTCCAGTGTACTGTTCCGCGCTGGCGGCCCGCGTAAGCTGCGGCGTAAGGTTGCTATGCCATCTTGCGTAAGACTCGTTTCTTTGCGTCGCTCCATCGGAATTCCACCAGCTTTCAAACCAGGCGAGGTGAGCTCACGGAGATAAAGCTTCGAGGCAGCCGTCTTGCCGACGGGAGGGCCGAGGAGGGGACGGCCTTCCAGGCGCCCCCACGGGGCGGACGCGCCGATCGTGGAGGGGGGCCTCGCCAGAGCCCGTGATGCAGCCAGGCATGCCGCGGAGATCGTGGTCTGCTGCTGGCCTCTGGCAGCCTTGGAGGACGTCAACCTGGAGCCGTACCAGGGTCGACTGGTGAGGGCGCGGCGGTGGCAGGGGACCATGTCTCGGCAGCTCGGGAGCCTGCTGGTCCTCTGGCGGCCGCGGGCTTGGCGATGGTGGCTGCCGCGGCGGGGGCCGAGGCGGCCTCGCCCAGCTCGGCAACCCCAGCGCGACGGGCCACTCGCAAGCGCCCCGCAGCCTCTTAGCCGAGAGCCGAGTCAGCGACGGAGGGCGTTTTCGGTCGGGGTCAGAACCGCAGTGCGGAGGCTGCCATCGAGTCTGGAGACGTATGGGGCTGCAGCTGCCCTCGAGAGGGAGGTCCGCCCGCGTGCGGCTGCTGCCGCGGGCGGCGCGTGCGAGGTGGTGGAGCCATCTCAGCCTGTCGGTGCCAGCAGCCATGCCGTGCGTGCTCCTTGAGTGGTCAAGGGCCAGAATCTCATGCAGGCCCAGGTGACTGGCCAGCAGCCTGCTTTTCTTCTCTGCGCGCCCTGCTGCATGTATTGTCGCCAGCCTAGGTGCCTTCACCGCGGGCCGGCCATGGCTTGTGCAGGTGCGGATGGCCGTGTTACGCAAGGGTCTCGAGCGTGGGCGCGGCCAGACTTCTCGAGGCATGTTAGGAGGAGTTGTCCGTCAGCGTATTCGTGTCTCCCACAGTGGCCACCCGGGCGATGTGGGCGCAAGCGTTCGGCATAAGGGATGGTCTTGCAGGTAGTTCCAGCGTTCGAGCTCCGAGCGTGTCGAGTCCCGCCGCCGCCGCGGCAGGCCGCCCACCAGCAGCTCATCACGCCAGCACTCGAAGGAGCGCTGGCCTCACATGGTTTTGTTTTAGCCGAGGGGGCCCGTGACCGTGGCCGCCGCACTGTGTCGGATCGGGCGGCGAGGGCTGCCCTGCGACGGGAGGTGGGCCCCTAGCCAACGGGGCTGTGTGGCGGGCGACGTTTCTCGCCTTCCCGGGGGTCCCTCCTGGCCGTCGTGCGCGGTACGACCGACACAGTTGACGGCCCTGTTAGAGTTCACGCCAGCAAGTCTTCGGAGAGAACAAAATGCCCCCGCCGCGACGTGGGACCCCAGGGGACTGGCTTCTCATCCCGAGTCGCGTTGTTGACAGTCCCGCGAGGCCTGGTGCCAGAAACAGCTACAAGCTTTCCCTCTTGGGGGCGCGCGAGAGGGGGAAATGGGGGTGGGGGGGCAGCGAGGGCAGCCGAAAAGGGGCCCTCTAGGGTCTGGAAAAAGGGGCCCTTTAGGGCCCCCAAAGGGCTTTTTCGATGTCCAAGGGGAGTCTTAAGGGGCCGAGAAGAGCCCTTTTCTTCCCCCATGCCAAGGACGTTGTGAAGGGCCTTGCAGCACACTCCGTGGTGCAAGCGGCCTCTGGCGTGCATGCTCACAGTCTTTGTTCTGCGATCGAGTAGGCCGCCTCTCTCTTCGACACCGACTCGCTTACGCAGCTGAGGGACATCAGCAGGCCGTGCCAAACATCGTCTTCCTGGCGCTCTTTACGGTGTTGCCTTACCGCACCCGCACACATCGGACAAACGCGAGCTTCAGCTGGACTTGCTCCTTTTTCGGCATGCGCACCGACCTGATAGGGGGTCTTGCGCACGCTCTGGCGTACGGCGTGCTCGCGATGTCGCATGCGCTGCAGGTCAACCTTCAATTCGTGCACATGCCGGCCATCATGGCGCTGGGAGTTTGTGGCGGAGGTGATGTTGATAATCTTTCTAACTTCGTCTCCGAACTGCACGAGCCCGTCTACACCGACTTCGACTCTGAGTTGGGCGCCCTTCTATCTTGTGGAGCTTGCGTTGGTTCCTCGATTGAACGTTCTTCCACGAGACCGCCAACCGCGCCCTCCTCGGGTACTACGAGAGCGAGAACGACCGCGTCATCGTCGGCTTCGTGTTTGGGGGATTTGACCGCGCCTGCTGGGGGTACCACCTGTGCGAGAACGACCTCGTCCACTGCGGCTTCGTGTCGGGGGAATTCGACCACGACTTCTGCAACGGCCCTGATAACGGGTATCGCAAGTGGCAGCCTCCCTGCGAGACCGCCAAGTAGCACCAGTGGTCCAGGTACCTTCTCTTGTTCGGCTTCTGCGGCGGATTTGGGTACCAGTCAGAGGAATTCGACCGCGCGCTCTTCGGGTACCAAGCGGGCGAGATCGACTATGATTTCTTAAGCCCGTGTCTGAGGAATCGACCGCGGTTTCCTCGGACTTCACCTGTGCAAGTACGAACGCGTCGTCATCGGCTTCGGATTTGCGGGATTTGCCAGCGCCGTCAAGTCTAGGGACTTCGACAGCGACTTCTGGAAGCGCCACTGGTGCAAGGACGACCGCGTCGGCTTCCGCCTCGTGTATGGGGAATTCGACTGCGCCAAGTGGCCCTGTTCCGCTGCCGCTGCTGGTGGCGTCCCTGTGCAACCTGTCGGTGCTGAGCGTTCCCTCCGGATTGTCCAGGTGCTGTCGCAGGTGGCGCTTCTGTGCTAGCAACTTGTGTGACGATTCGCATCCTCATGTCCCCAGAAGTGTGCCGAGCAGAGCCGACCATTTGTCATTCGGCGTCTTCGTCTTGACTTCCAGCGTTCGTTCTTCCTCGGCCGCTTCTTTGTCGCTTCGGCCGACGTTGGCGAGCGCAAGACGCGGCTCGCCCACGTATTGTTCGTGAGCTCCTTCTTCACAGCCTTGGGTTGTCTGGTGGAGGACCGCAATCAAGCACGACATTCCCAACAGGTCGCCCGAGACCCACCTCCAGAGCAAACTCATGTTGGTGCGGGGGCTTCTCTTGCTGCCGATCCTGTCGGTGGCATCCGTCCTCTGGTGCCGCCGAGTGTGGCAATATCAGTCATCTGCATGTTCCTGCTGTCAGCGTCGGCCGTCCGCTGTTCAACCCGTCCCCGCTTTCCCGAAGCTCGCTGCTGACGCCAATAATTCATACTCCCCGCTCGGGTGGAGTGCTTGCTTCCAATGGTGAGCCTTCCCCTTCTGCCGATTTGCTCGGCCACGACAACACCTTCGACCTTCACAAGGTCACTTGCACGCGCCCCGACGCCGTCGGCCTCAACATGAACAGTGATTTTGGTAAGCTGGCCAGTCGGCCCCCACGTGGCGCGGCATCGCGGTGCGACTGAGAGACGCCCCCCCCGTCGGTGTCAGTGCTGCTGCTGCTGCTCCTCCTCCACCTCCTCCTCCTCCTCCTCCTCCTACTCCTCCTCCTCCTCCCCGTCGTCCCTCCTCCTCCTCCTCCTCCTCCTCTCTCCTCCTCCTCCTGCCTCCTCCTCCTCCTCTCCCTCCTCCTTCTCAGGTACGTCTCCCCATCCTCCTCCTCCTCCTCCTCCTCCTCCTCCTCCTCCTCCTCCTCCTCCTCCTCCTCCTCCTAGCTGCTGTTGGTCGTGCTGCTCGCCGCCTGGGTTGGACAGCAGACCTCATCCCAGCGGTGGCCACGGCGAAGGGCGGCACCTCGGCAGGCGTGGGCATCCTGGTCCGTCCTTGGGTGCATCTTCAGCGGGTCGAGTTCGCCGATGACCGCATCGCGGTCCGCTGCTCCGCTGGATGACGTCTGTGGGTGGCCGCGAGGGTACGCTGATGGTGTCTGCGCACCCCCACACCAGCCAGGACCTCAGCGACCTCAACCTGGACCTGCTGACCAACTTGGGTTCGGTGGCCCTTCGTCGTGGGAGCGGACTGGAACATGACGCCCGCTGTGCTGGAGGAGGCGCAGCTGCTGCCGTCCATTGGGGCGCGACTGGCATGCTCCAGCCACGCCGCCTGCGTCACGGCCACCTCCGCGCGGGAGATCGACTTTTTCTACGTCGACCAGCTGGCTGAGGTCCAGGCCGTGCGTCGGTGCGACCGGTTAGCGGTCCGCACCCACAGGGCGGTGGCGCTCAGACTGGCCATCCCCCCCCTGGTGCCACGGTCTTCCGCCTGCACCGCCCGAATGCCTTCCCTGCCAAGATGCTATCGGGCCGCAGATGCCCCCATCAGGATGGCAGGACGTGATCGCCGACCTGCGGGCGGTCACGGCGGCAGCGGGCTTGGATGCCGCCCGCGGGCGCGTCCTGGACCAACATGAGGACGAGCTGATCCAGCACTTCGGCCTGGCAGAGGGCCGTGAGGCGGGCCGCTATCGGGGCAGGAACGAAGGAGCGCGCCTGGTCACGGTGCAGCTCCATCGCCAGCGGCAGCAGTGGGCGCCGACCGCGAAGGCTGCCCCCGCTGAGCAGCACTGGAGCTGGCTCGCCGAGCGCGTGCGCGAGTGGCGTGTCCTCCGACGGTCGGGCAGCCACCAGCACGCCAGGCGCATCCAGGTGAAGCTGCTCCGCTTCGTGCCGCCCGTGGCGGGCGCCAACCCGACGCTCTGGCAGTCGTGGCGCCGCCTCGTCCGCAGCCTGAACTTCCTGGAGCAGCCCGCGGTGCGCGCGCTCCTGGGCGACCTCCAGCGGGCGGCAGGCGCCGCCGAGGGCAGTTCGGCCTAGAGGCCACCGTCGGCGACGGCGCGCGGAAGG
Source organism: Prorocentrum cordatum (assembly GCA_963575745.1). NCBI lineage: Eukaryota > Dinophyceae > Prorocentrales > Prorocentraceae > Prorocentrum > Prorocentrum cordatum. The sequence continues at coordinate 132,521 of CAUYUJ010016702.1, forward strand.
GCTTCCGCTGGATCCGCGAGGCGGCGCTTCGGGCTGCCGACCGCTGGCATGGCAGCCTTCTGCGGGCCTCCAGTCGACGCAGCTGGTGGCAGAGGCGACGGGGCGCCCGTGGCACGCGCTGTGGGGCGACGGCGGTGGACGTGCAGCGGTCGCCTGGCCCCTGGACATGGGCGACCTCCCACACCTGCCGAGCGTCGAGGAGCTGCGCCGGGTCGGGCACTCCTACCCCCGCGTCACGGGCTCGGGCCGCGACGCCGTCCACCCGCGCCACGTCACCGTGCTGTGCGACGAGGCGCTCGAGGCCTGCGTCGAGCTCTGGCGGCGCATGCTGGAGCTAGGGCACGCGCCGAAGGCCCTGGCAGCGATGCAGATGGTCCTCCTGCCCAAGCCTGAAGGAGGAGTTCGCGCCATCGGGGTGGTTCCAGGTGCCCCGCGGCCCTTCGCTCGGTGGACGGGGAACGCCGCGGGCTCCAGCTGGGCCTCTCTGCGCCGTCGGGACTTCATCTACGGCGCGGCAGGTCTGAGCTGCGAGACTTGCGTCTGGAGCCAGGCCGCCACGGCTAAGGTGGCGACTCACCGCGGCCAGGCGGCGTGCACCGTGTTCATGGACCTGTCTGAGGCCTGCGAGCGCGTCCCGCGGGCGCCGCTGGCCAAGCGGGCCGAGGCTTTCGGCTTCAACGTGCCCCTGCTGCGTGTCCAGCTCCAGGTGTACGCGACGCCGCGCATCGTCTGCTACCAGGGGGTGGCCGCAGAAGCCTGCGCACCCCAGCGCGACGTCGTGGCAGGGTGCAGCTTCGCGGGCCTGTGCATGCGCATGTTCCCGCTGCCGAGTCTGGGCGCGATCGTGGAGCTGGGCGCGGCGCGGGTCGGCGACGTCGTCGACGACGTCCAGCTGGCCCAGGCGGGCATGGCAAGGCGCGTGGCCGCGCAGGTCAGCGGCGCCCACGAGCTGCTCCGCAAGGGGCTCCTGGCCGACGGCCTCGTCGTGAACGATAGCAAGGGCGCGGCCCTGGCCGACTCCGCAGAGCGCAGCCGCGAGGTCCAGAGGCGCTCCGCGGCGCTCCGCGGCGCTCCGCGGCAGGGGCTGCAAGTCGGCGAGGAACCTAAGCGCGGCCTACGGCTGCGCGCGGCGGCCTGGCGTGGCCGCGCGGAGCAAGCGCGTGGCCACCGTGGTCAGGCGTTCGGCACGCATCCGCGTGCTGCGTGCCGTTAGAGGCAAAACGCAGCAGCTCGTCTCTCTCGGCCTCACGCCTGCTGGTACCTGGGGGGGCAGTGTTACGGGGAGGGCGTGGAGTGGGATCGAGCCGATGCGCCGAGCTGCGCATGCCGCCCTCTTCGTTCGGACCGCTCGTCGCTCCCTCACTCTCTACCTCCACCTCGCCTTCTCGGCGCCCAGGTCGGTCGACTCTGCGCGCGCCTGCGCTGTGGGTCTGGTCCTCTTGCTCGCTCAGGCTGTCTGGGAGTCGTGGCCGCCTCGAGAGTGGATGGCCCGAGTTTTGTTTGCCTCCGAGGCCACCCTGGCTCGGCCCGCAGGTGCGAAGAATGAATGGGCCTTCGTCCGCGGCCCGATTTCGGCGGCCCTGGCCAGTGGTAGGCGCATCGGCTGGAAGCTGGGCCCTGGAGTCTGCGCGTTAGATACCAGCGAGGGCCTCAAGATTGATCTCGCCGCGGTCTGCCCGAGATCTGCGCTGCACCTCGCGCGTCTGAGCACGGAGGATTGGGTGCTGGACCGAGCCCAGCAGAGTTGCGAGTACATGTCTGGCCTCCCTGCCCGCCCCTACCTTGCCCTCCTTCCGTCGCCTCTGCATCGGTAGGACGGGCCCCGGGTGGGCGGCTCGACGCCAGGCGACTCCCCGTGCGATTGTTTCGAATGGCGCGTGGGACCAGGCCCGCAAAGTCCGCCGCGGCCTCGCGTGCAGCCGCACGTGCCCACTTTGTTGCATCGAATCCTGCCCAGGGGCCTTTGAGGCTTGGGTGACTGGCCAGTGCTCTGCGACGTGGGCCTTCGTCCGCGAGTGTGACCTCCCCCCCCCCCCCCCTGCGGCGGGACCTCGGGTTGCACTCGACCTCTGCCCCTTGCCCTGCACCCCCCCTCCTCGCCCAGTGGCTCGAGCGGCCTGGCTCTGGCAGCATCGAAGGCGAGGCCTTCGGTGACGGTTCCTGTACCTCGACTCAGTAGTGCGGGCTGGTCGGTTGTCCAGGTGGACGGGCAAGGATGCCTGACCGCCTCCCTTTGCGGTCCGCTCCCAGGGCTGCACCAGGCGTCAGATCTCGTGGAGGCCTTCGCCCTCCTCATGTATTTGACGCACGTGGCCTTGGGGCCCGGCTGCCCCCGCTCGGACTGCGCCTGGGTGGCTTCCAGCTTCGAGCGCGGGCGCGCCGAGACCACTGGTACCCAGTGCGAGGCAGCCGACCTCTGGACGCGCATTTGGGATCGCGCGGACGACCTAGGTGGCGACGTCACGGTCGTCAAGGTCAAAGGCCACGCTCGACGCTGCCGCGACAGTGCCGTCGAGCGTGGCCTGATCAAGCGTCGGGGGAACCACTGCGCCGACCTCGGCGCCCGACAAGGTGCTGCCCTCCATCCCGCGGACAGTGCTGCGGTGGAGCGGGTCAAGCGCACCTTTCACCCGGTGACGCTTGTCGCCGTGTTTTTGGCTCGGGTGCTGCGCTCAGCGGGCCCTGGCCAGCGCGACGCGCCGCGGCACGGCCACCTGCGACGTGCTCGGCGCGGGGGGACAGCCCCCGCGTTGAGGGCAGACGTGGTGCTGCCCGCGGGCGTGTGCGAGCCTGTGGCGTGTGGCAAGGGCTTCCGCTGCTGCCGCTGCTACCGCGTCGCCAGGACGCGCGATGGCTACACGCCTGCGGCGTGCAGCCCAGGAGGTGGCCACCGCGCATGGTGCGTGGGCCCTTTCCTTTTCCGCGCGAGGTGCGGAGCGCACTCGAGCGAGAACGCTCAGCTCCTCGCGCAGCCTTGCCTCAGGATTGTGCCCCCACGGACGCGGCCCCGCTTGGGTCGCCTGTGGGTGGGCAAGCACCCGCGCATTGGTGTTCCTCTACCCTTGGCCAGCGGCCAGGTTAGGCTTCGGCCGTTCGCGGACTTCGTCCTCGACAGCCATGACGGTGACCTGGTAGTCGTGGACGAGGCTGCGGACGGGTTGTAGGCCCTTGGCTGCGCTTGCTGGCACTCCCCTTAGGGGAGGTGCTCGGGCCCTTTTTATCTCACGGTCGGGCTTGCGCCCGAGCCGCTTAGCTGTGCCTGCACGCTTGGCGCCGCGCCTGATGACAATTCCTTATGTAACGTTGCGCACCCTTGTGGTCTGAGCCTGAAGCGTGCGCCTTCTCCTCGTCGTCGTCGTCGTCCTCCTCCCCCTCCTGGGAAGCTCCCAGAGCGTTCGGGAACATTCTGAGAAGGCCGCTGCGCCCGATACGCCCCCCAGAACCGCCAGATTTCAGAGATCCCCGATCGGTCCTGGTCCGATATGGTCCCTGTCCTGGCTACATCCGACCCCTCTTTTGGCTCCCCCCCGCTTGGCTTCCGCGCCCGCTCGTTGCGCCCCGCCGCTCTGCCTCGTCGTCTCCCTCCCGCCGCCTGGCTTCCTGCTGGTCTGGGGGGGCCCGCCCCTCTCTTCTATTTTTTATCGAAGAACAACAACGGCATATGTATACACATACGTGTATATATATATATATGTAGATATACATATATATATATATAGATCTACAAGACTGCAGTGGCGCTTCGCGCCATGCACCTTGGTCCTTGAAGTTTGGTACGCGGGCGGAATAGCACGAATGTCAAGCCGACCATTTAGCGATAACTCCTTGTCGCCTTTTTCTGGCATCGCCGCTAAAATGATGTTATTCGTTATCCTTTATCCATGCTTCGTTTTCCTTACTTTCGCCATGCCCTGCGCATTCTCCCCATCCTCCTCAGCTTTTTCTTGCGGAGGCTCTTCCTTGGAGAGCCTCTAGGGGCCTTACAAAAGTTGTTTCAGGTTTCCTTCAGGCCTCCTGGAGACCTCCTGGGCGCATTCTGGGGGCATCCGGGGGTTTCCTCGGGCCACCCTGCCTCCAACCGCGGTCTCCCTGAACGACCGAATCACGATTTTGAATTCTTCGGAGGGTGTCTTTGGGCCATTTTGGGCCGCCATGGGGCTCTCTGTGGGCCATCCTGGACCCGTGTTGTGCCGTTTTGGGGCTCTCTTGGACTGCCTGGAAACCCTTTCGGATGGTTGTGGGGCGATTTTGGAGCCTCCCAGGCGGCTTCGGACGCCCAGAAGACCGCCGTCTTGGAGCGTCGGGAAGCCGAAAAAAGGAGAACCCTACAATTCACCCAACACCCACAGAAAATCAATGATTTTTGCCTCGGGGGGCCTTTTTGGGAGTGCTCTTGGAGGCCTCTTTGGGGCCGTCCTGCAGGTCTCTTGGACCATCTTGAGGTCACGTCGGTCACTCTTAGAGCGCTCTTGTGCTGTCTTGGGGGTCGCTGGGACGTCTCCGATGACCCCCCTGATCGCCCTAGGTGTGCTGGGAAGGTTTGGCAAAACGCCATGTGAGGCCCGGTGGCCGCTTCGAGGCCCGTCTGGAGGGTCCCAAAGCCCCAGATGCCGGGAGTGCTGTTTTTTGGGGGGTGATGGGCTTTCCCCCGCCCGGGTTGATACACATATAGGAAGAGGAATGTATACATATACATATATATAATATATATATATATATATACACATACATACATACATACATACATACATACATACATACATACATACATACATACATACATACATACATACATGCATACATGCATACATGCATACATGCATACATGCATACATGCATACATGCATACATACACATAAATATGTAGTTATGTCTGTACATATGTATGTTTGCGCATCCATACATATTCACGCACATATACATATAGCTGTGTACACATGTATACATGCCTATCAGCATATACATCAGAGTATGATGATCGATGTACACAAATATGTGTATAGTTATAGTGTTGTATTATACATATTGGGGGCCTCGCCCACATTCGGCGTTGGCCCCCCCCCTGGCGGCGCCTCCAGTGCCGCCTGTGGCGCGCCCCGCGCGCCATGGAAGGGGGTCTGGCGCCGATCCAAGAAAGTCGTGCGGATCTCCGAGCATTTTTTTGTTACGCCGTTTTTTGTTGTTGTTGTTATTTTCCTCTTCTTCTTGTCCCCCTCGAGGGGTTGGGCGGGCAGGTGGCGCAAGTGGTCCTGCAGTCGAAACCGATAGTATGGGTGATCGGCTTGATCCCAGGGGTACCCTTGCATCCTTGCCTCTTCGATCATCTCTGGTCCCTCCGCATCCACTTTCGGTGACCAGCCCCGCTCGACTAGCCTCGGCATGGGCGCCCAAGGCCCTTGCATCCCTACCGCGCATCTTCACCGTCAGTTTGGACGGCATCGCGCCACCCAGGCCACCGCCCCAGAGTCACGAGAACGGCCCCTGCCCATTGCGTCGTTGCGCGCGCCTGCCTCGTCTTCTGCCAGCGGCCCCTGGGGGCTCCGAGAAGACGGTCTCCAGGCGCGGCCGGCCAGAATTGGCGGGAGGCCCACGCTTCGGGGCTCCAGGGGCGGGGGGCACTTCAAGCGGGGGTCCGCCAGAGCGCCGGATCGTGCAGGATCCTGCGGGGCCAAGGGTGCACTGACCCAGGCTAGCGCGCAGGATTCCGCAGGATCCTGCAGCATTTTGCAGTCTCTTGGAACCGGCCCGGCTGGCCCGCCCGGGTTTGCATTGACCCGGGTCAGTGCGTCCCTGAGCGTCCATGAGTTGGGTGCGGGGCGTTGCAGGTCGGGGCCGCGGGGCCCGCTCTGTGATGCCGAGGGGTTGGAGCAGTGAGGAGGTGAGACAGTGGATTTTGTAAGGCTGGCGTGTGACTGGCGTTCGGGCACAATGACTGGCAGCTTGACCTGCGAGATTTAGGCTACGTCTGACAGGGCTTGCCTGATTATCGCTGACTCGGATCGCCGCGTCGCCACCCGAGGCCGCCTAAAGGCCGCCTGGTGGCCGCCTCCTTGCCGCCCACTTCGGGGGTCCGCCGAGGTTTCGCCGCATCGCCGCCCGTGGCCGCCTCGTGGCCGCCTTGTTGCCGCCCTCTTGGGGGGCCCGCGGGAGTTTCGCCGCGTATCCGCGCGTGGCCGCCTCATGGCCGCCCAGATGGGGCCTCCGCCGAGGTTTCGCCGCATCGCCGCCAGTGGCCGCCTCGTGAACGCCTCGTTGCCGCCCACTTGGGGGGGTCCGCCGAGAGTTCGCCACGTCGCAGCCCGTGGCCGCCTCGTTGCCGTCCACTTCGGGGGTCTGCGGAGGCTTCGCCGCGTCGCCGCCCAAGGATGCCTCGTTTCCGGCCACCTGGGGGGCCGCCGGGGTTCCGGCGTGTGGCCGCCTCGCCCACTTGGGGCGTCTGCGGAGGTTTCGCAGCGTCGCCGCCCGTGGCCGCCTTCTGGCCGCCTCGTTGCCGCCGTGACTTCGCCGCGTGGCCGCCGCGTGGCAGCCCGCCGAGGCTTCGCCGCGTGTCGCCGTCCGTGGCCGTCGCGGCGCCGCCCACTGCGCTCGAGAAGCCCGCCAAGACTTCGCCGTGTTTTTTTTGTTTTTGCCGGTGGCCGCCCTGTAAGCGCCCACCGCGCTGTGTTTGCACTCAGGGGTTTTCATCTCCTTCTGAACTTAGCGGGCCACATACAGTACCCCGCACCGTATGCCTAGCACCAAATACCCTCCACCACATGCCGCATTGGTTCCGCAGCATACCTTGCCCCACATGGCTTCCATCATGCATCTTGCAGTGCGCAGCTGGCACCGCATAGCTTGCCCATTCACAGTACGATAACTTATTGATTGGGGTCCATGCTGGCGAACATTAGATATCAGTATACACATGGACATCTATATATGTGTATATATATATATATAATTGATGTAGGTTTCACGCTCTCTGCTGTTATCTCTCTTTTTCTCAGGTTCCCTCTTCCTTTCTCGTTTATTTCTCTCTCTCTCTCTCTTTGTTCTCTCTCTCTCTCTCTCCCTCTTCCCCTGTCAGTGAGCTGCTTGCTGGCTTGCGTCCGCTCTCAGCTCTCTCTCTCTCTCTCTCTCTCTCCCACTGTCCAGTTATGTATATATATATATACAAGACTGCAGTGGCGCTTCGCGCCATGCACCTTGGTCCTTGAAGTTTGGTATGCAGGCGGAATAGCTGGAAGGTCAAGCCGACAATTTAGCGATAACTCCTGGTTGCCTTTTTCTGGCATCGCCGCTATAATAATGTTTTTCGTAATCCCTTCTCCATGTTTCCTTTTCCTTATGTTCGCCATGCCCTGCGCATTCTTCCCATCCTCCTCAGCTCTTTTTTGCGGAGGCTCCTCCTTGGAGAGCCTCTAGGGGCCTCACACAAGTTTTTCAGGCTTTCTTAAGGTCTTCTGGAGACCTCCTGGGCGTATTCTGGGGGCCTCCGGGGGCTTCCTCGGGCCACCCTGCCTCCAACCGCGGTCTCCCTGAACGACCGAATCACGATTTGGAATTCTTCGGAGGGTGTCTTTGGGCCATCTTGGGCCGCCATGGGGCTCTCTGAGGGCCATCCTGGACCCGTGTTGTGCCGTTTTGGGGCTCTCTTGGACTGCCTGGAAACCCTTTCGGATGGTTGTGGGGAGATTGTGGAGCCTCCCAGGCGGCTTCGGACGCCCAGAAGACCGCCGTCCTGGAGCGTCGGGAAGCCGAAAAGAGGAGAACCCTAAAATTCACCAAAAATGATTTTTGCCTCGGGGGGCCTTCTTGGGAGTGCTCTTGGAGGCCTCTTTGGGGCCGTCCTGGAGGCCTCTTGGGCCATCTTGAGATCACGTCGGTCACTCTTGGAGCGCTCTTGTGCTGTCTTGGGGGTCTCTGGGACGTCTCCGATGACCCCCCTGATCGCCCTAGGTGTTCTGGGAAGGCTTGGCAAAGCGCCATGTGAGGTCCGGGGGCCGCTTCGAGGCCCGTCTGGAGGGTCCCAAAGCCCCAGATCCCAGGAGTCCGTTTTTTTTGGGGGGGGGGATGGGTTTTCCCCCCGCCCGGGCTTATAAAAATATAGGAAGAGGAATCTACACACACACACATATATATATATATATATATATATGGATGCGTCCGTCTCCCAAGTGGCGTGCCGCGTCTTCGTTTCCCCGCTCGCTTGTGCTTGTCACGTCTTTTGCCGCCCACCTCCGACCCGCCTCCTCGGCGGCCTCGACCCGTATCCGGGCGAGGTGCAGGACCTCTCTGTGCGGTGCGGGGGGTATCCTGCTGCCCCCCTGGCGTCGCACCGCCCTGCCGCGGGCCCAGCGCTCCTCGCCGCTGTGCCGAAGGCCCGCGGCGCCTGTCGACTGCCCCTGCCGCCTACAGGCGGGAGGGCCCCGGGGCGGGCGCTCTGCGCGCCGGCCCGCTCGGGGGCGCGGCGCGGCGGACCGAGCCCCGCGCTGCGCCGCGCCCTCCTCGGACGCGCGGCTGGGCGCGCCGGCAGTGCCCAGAGAGCGAGAGAGAGAGAGAGAGAAAGAGAAAGAGAGAAAGAGAGAGAGAAAGAGAAAGAGGGCTACATCTCTAGAGAAAGAGAGAGGGAGGGAGAGAGGGAAAGCGAGAGCGAGAGCGCTCACCGATCGAGGTCCACTTTGGCTAGCATGTATCTGTCAATGTGTACAACATGTCTATAAGCGCACCCACATGCACACATCTTTATACATATATGTACATGTGTAGCGAGGGAGAGAGAGAGAGAGAGAGAGACAGAGAGCGAGAGAGAGAGAGAGAGAAAGAGAGTCATATAAAGACGTAACGACATTGTCACACACTATTTAAAATTGTATACATAAATGATAACACGAATGTGCACATACATATGATAAATACAAATGTGTACACACATAATATACACATATACAGTTACAGTAGAACCTATGACAACATGGGAGAAAGAAAGAGAGAGCGAGAGAGAGAGAGGGAGGGAGTGGGAAACGAGAGATGGAGAGCGAACGCGAGAGCGAGCCCAACAAACACACACACACATACACACACATATATATACATATATATATACATACATATATACATACACTCATGTAAATATATATGTATAGCTAGATGTGTACATGTGTATACATATGTGTGCGTGTCAGGTAAAGGAGGGACAGAGAGAGACAGAAAGCCAGACATGGCCAACCTTCAGAGAGAGAGCCCACCCCCAGGACGGCCTCCGCCACTCAGCGGGCTGCAGCAGCATTGGCAGCGCCGCGGGCGGCCTCCCCAGGCATCGGAGGGCAACTCGGGCCCTCCCCCCCGCTTCTCGCGCCATTTCGGAACCCCCTGGGGCTCTCGTCGTTCGCTCGCCGTCGCTCGCTACCGCCGCCAGCGCCGCCGCCGTCGCCGCCGCCGTCGTCGTCGTCGTCGTCGTCGTCGTCGTCGTCGTCGTCGTCGTCGTCGTCGTCGCCGCAACGCTCGTCGTCGTCGCAACGCGCGTCGTCGTCGCTCGTCGGTCAACGCCGAATTCGTCGTCGTTCGTCGTCGTTGTCGTCGTTAGTCGCCGCCGCCGCTCGTCGCCTCTCGTCGCTCGTCTGTGTTCCTGGCCCACTGTGCCCCCCGTGCTTCGCGCCAGTCTGGAGCCCCTGGATCGCCTTCCGGGCCTCGGCATGGGGCGCCCTGGGTGCCAGTTGGGGGCCTCCATGGGAGAGCTGGGGGGCACCTTTGGGGCAGGGCCAGAATCTGCTCAACATCGGCCTCCTCCTCCTCCTCCTCCTCCTCCTCCTCCTCCTCTCCTTTTCTCCTCCTCCTCCTCCTCCTCCTCCTCCTCCTCCCCCTCCTCCTCCTCCTCCTCCTCCTCCTCCTCCTCCTCCTCCGCCGACACCCACCTCGGGACCCGTCCCCGTGCCCACCTTCGTCAGCTCCCCGCCCCGAATCGGTGTTCGACTTGGGCCGGGAGCCCCGACCCTCCT